>CM064499.1:18149424-18409424 GCA_032716605.1 Paralithodes platypus
CATTTTGGGGGTAGCGCGACTCAAGACAGAGCAAGAACAGGGAAAACACAAAAACAACATTAAACAAAAAATAAACACAGATATAAAACTCAAACTCTCACCATCCAGGTCACCCAGGAGAAGACCCAGAGACCAGGGTTACCAAGGTCGCTCCAGCACTCCCCCGGCCCCTGACCACCCGGATAGTTCCGATCTCGGCAGGCAGACATGCAGCGGAGTCAAAGCCACAAGCCCTCCCACCACACTTCCAGGCACACCCTTCATATTAATCGTCTCCCCGGTCCAGGCGCCTGATGGACTATTATCTAGTCCAACTTGCGCCCGACCCCTTACTCCAAATGACCACGTGTTCACTCAACTATTCACAAGCATTCTCCATTCACTCCTGTCCACCACCACTTCCCCTGCCTTATCTATAGTCATTCCTCTATCATCCAAAGCCTTTCTTACACAGTCTCTCCATCTCAATGGGGGTCTTCCTGCCCTTGTACCTGACTCACATATTCTCTTTGTAAGCCTTTCATCTCCCATTCGTTCAACATGACCATACCAGCTCAGCACCCTTCTGTCCACTCTGGCTGACAAATGTTCTTGCTGCCCCACTCTCCTACGTATCTCTTCATTCCTCAATCTGTCTCTACGAGTAACTCCACACATACTCCTCAAGCAGCTCATCTCCATCACATCCAGCCCTCTTTTCTCCTTTTTCTTCAGAGCCCATGTCTCAGCCCCATACATCACTGTTGCCACAACAATTCCTTGATACAGTGCACTAAAGAAACACATGAAAGGAAGAAAAAAAAAAAAGAGGTGGCAGGGGAAGACATCTCATACAGCAGTTCGCACACAAACATTCGGAAACCTCAATCACTTATTATCCCTAAAATCATTGGCTTCACCTCAGATGCTATTGACGTCCAAAAAATCATTTAGCTGTATAAAATTACACTTTTTTTAGTAACATTTAAACGTTTAGGATAACTCATACAATATATACCCGGTGCCAGCGAACTTGGCGCTAATCCTGACCGCATAACATATTATAACTAAAAATAACAATAATCTATATATATAAATAAATAAACATGAGTAGATCAGGAGATATATGTAGAGATTGACTACCCGTTTTCTGGAATACTTTTCTACACCAACACCAAGTATAGTGTTTAATACGGGTTCTGATTAGAACAATCACTAACAAGTGTATAATAGATTATATAATACAAGCTATGCAACTCATTGTATTCATTTTAACTTTATAGAAATGGATCTATAAAGTAGTTTGTCGCGCGTAAATATGTTTGTATTTAACGAAGAGAGAGAGAGAGAGAGAGAGAGAGAGAGAGAGAGAGAGAGAGAGAGAGAGAGAGAGAGAGAGAGAGAGAGAGAGAGAGAGAGAGAGAGAGAGAGAGAGAGAATGATATGTTTAATTAATATGCACCAAATATAATGACTACAACGACACATGATAGGGTGATGTGCTAAGCCTCTTGATGACATGAAAGAGGGTACAATCGCGCTAATAAGTGATGTCTCGGCACCAAGTATGTTTTGATCAATAATTGGTATCAACAATATATAAGCTTCTTTTCTTCATATCGAGTGAAATATACACACATGTTCCTACACTTGCCGACCCTATACAACATCTGACATACATTAATTCAGCACAGAGCAAGCCAAACGTAATAACAGGTGGGACATGACTTATTAGCGCGACCGTAAAATGGTGTGTGTATGTGTGACAGAGGGTGGTGCGTGTGTGTGTGTACAAAGGAGTACAAAGGAAATCAAGCAACAACAGATCTAGTGACCCTTCTAGGCTGCTTGTCCTCCAAACACTGAGGATCAAGTGTCCAAACAGTGGTTCAGAGTGGGAAAGGGAACTACCGGTACTGCCCTGGAACTAATGTCCGTGGCAGGATTAGGAAGTTAGTAGGGGACAGTAACTGAGGGGTGGATAAAATAAAGTCATTCATTTACAATCGCAGTCAGTCGCGGGTTAGATGCAAGATATTTGTCTATGCGAAGTTTAAAGGAATCAACGGTGCTGCAGTCTATAACGTCTCGGGGAAGCCCATTCCACAAGGTGACAACTCGATTGAAGAAGAAATTCTTAGATTCGTGTGAGTTAAAAGATTTACCAATAATTTTGCAACCGTTTTCCCCGCGTGTAATTAGATTGGTCGATAGTAAAGTACTTACTTACAGTTGATATTGTCGATGCCTTTGATGATTTTGACACACTTGCATTAAGTGGCCTCTTAATCTGCGCTGGGTTAAAGGAAGGGAGGTGGGGAAGCAGGGTGTCAAACGAAAGCCGAGTGCAATATTTGTATTCTTTAGATGCTTATGTTGTGGGTGTGGTGTCCCGAGTTTGAATCCCGGGAGGACCATAATGCTTGCATTAGTTTATTCAAGTGCATTGGTGTTTTTAATGGATGATTAATGTTAATAACGTGGTGTTACTTTATTGTATATGTAAAGGTCAAATAATGGTTTATAGTTCAAATGATGTCTTTGGAAGTGATAACATGGCCAAAACAAGGCTATTTCCTGTACATTTCCTTGTAGTCATTCTCATCTACACTCAAATATTCAAACAAAATGGCTCCAGTTTGACACCCTGTGGGGAAGTATGGGGAAGGAGGAGATGGGGAGGAGGGGAGAGAGGGGGGGAAGGAGGGAGGGGGAGAGAAGGAAGGAAGGAGGAGGGTGGGAGGGGAGGTAGAGGAGGAAGGGAGGATAGAAGGAAGGAGGGGGGAGAGAGAAAGAATGAGGAGGGAGGTAGAGGGGGGAAGGAAGGAGGAGGAAAGGGAGAAGCGAAACAAGGAGGGAGACAAAACAGACAAACAAACAAGATAATTACGAGTGTGAAATTATTAACCCTTTACAGTATGAAGGCTTAATATGAAGGCTTAATATGAAGGCTTAATATGAAGGCTTAATATGAAGGCTTAATATGAAGGCTTAATATGAAGGCTTAATATTCTATTATCTGGCTTTAAGGGCAGATGGGTCGTTTTTCTGGTTCCCATTCTCCCTCACGTTTAGCCCCATTAGTTTTCAGATTGTAATAAGTTCGGTCCATTAGTTTGGCGATTTAGCACCTTCCGCCCCATTTCCTTGTCAATATTAAGACCTTTCGTGCCATTTAGGTGTCGATTTTGTTCCTGGCGAACGATAGTGAGCCTGTAATTTAGGAAGAACCGGCATTCGGCCAAGACATTTTTCTACCGAAAAATATACAAATTAATCTAGAAGGGGGATCTAATGGATGTTTTTTTTAAAGATTGATGGAGGTCTAGGCTAGGGAGGAAGCTAGAAAAATAACAAATACATGACAAAATCGGTGACCCATCCCCCTTAACAGTTCCTCCTACAATACAGGCTCACTATCGCTCGCCATGAACAAAATCCACACCTAAATGGCACGAAAGGTTATGTTATTGGCGAAGAAATTGGGCGAAAGGTCACAAAATGTCAAAGCTAACGGGGATAAACATGGGGGAAAAGGGGTCCAGAAAAATAACAAAACCTCTCCTTAAATAATCCCTCGATCTGCATATAATTGATAATGTTGATAATGAAAAAGAAAATACATATATAAAACCAGAGGGAGGTGATAGGGAGGCAGATATATTGGTGGGAGTCAGGAGGGGGAGTGTGTGGAAGCGAGGGAGCTGGGAGGGATGGTAGGGAGGTGAAGCAAAAGGGGGGGGGGGGGGGGGTGAAGCGGAAGGGATTTTAGGGAGGCGAAAGAGAGATGGTAGGGAGGCAAGGGAGAAAGAAGGTGAGAGGCAGTCGAGAAAGAGGAAGGGAGGCAAACGGGAAGGAAAGACGAGAGGGAGTCGGACGGTCGTGGTAACAGACACAAGGGTGGTGGGGAGAGTTAACAGGGAGTGGGGAGAACACATTCAGGGGAGAAATAAAGGGGGGGGGGGGAGGGTAAGAATACCCATTTCAGACACCTCGACTTTCCGCCGACCGCCTTGCCCGTAAATAACCATGGGATATGCACGCTTTCACACACACTTCGACCTCTGCAAAATGCTGCATACGACCCGCAAAGTTACCAAGGTAATCTGGTCGTACGTGTCATTCACGGCAGAAGTTGTCAGCACAACGGCGCACTCTCTGGCATGCACGGCGTAGTGCCGTACACATCGGCAAGTCTGAAAGGGTCGGTGCACATTGAGATACAGGTAACAAGCGCTGCAGCACAAATTTGCAAATAATTATTTAGAATTACGGTGCGCACATTGTGACTCAGGCCAGCCCAGGCCTAACGTTTTAATTTGACATAACTATTTGCATTATTCTGCTCTGTACTGCGTTACCTGTGTTGCCTGCGTCTAAATGTGCGCCAGACGGAAGGGAGGAGAAACGTGTGTGTGGGAGGAGGAGGAGGGGAGGGGCGGGGCATGAGGAGGGGATACACAGAACCAAACCTGGCCGAATATTTCCAAGGCATATCATCAAAATAACATCAGCAACACCTACTTTCATCATTGTCCCGAATCCTCAGTGCCTTGCGCTAGCCAGCCAAGTTGCCGACAACGTACGCCTCAAGACCAAACTCAAAAGAAATCCACGAAACACTAATTGAACTAACACGCGCGCTGTCACTCCGGCAATGATCAACTGGGAAGTGAGGTGTGGTTGCTTACTTCTTGAGCACCAGTAGCTCTGATGCCGGAGATCATTTTATTGTCCTATTATATCTCATTATCGTGGGATATTAATTAATGATACGGCTATGCTTAACTGCTATGTATATGTATGTGAACGGGATAATATGTAAGTCTTATCCCTAATACATATATAAGACTGGTAGGTTTAATCCCTCATCATCCCACACGATTGGTTGGCTGCATTGAGAGGGAGGGATGGGGGCGGGGAAGAGACGGTAGAGGGGTGGTGGTAGAATGATAAGAGGGGTAGGGATGGGGGACGGGGGAGGGAGAGGAATGGAGGGAGAGGGGTGAGAGGTGGAGAGCGGTAGGGATGGGTGATGGGGTAGGGGGTAGGGAACGGGGGAGGGGGAATACGCAGAGATTCAAGGGTAGGGGGGGGGGGGGTATTAAGGATGGGTTGGGGGGGGGGGGGGGGGTATGGGTTAGGGAGGGACGGAAACGGGAGGAGGGAGTACCGATAAACAGAACCAAACCAGGCTGAAAATTGCCACGGCAAAAATAACCCAAAACACCACCATTATTGACCACTTGCGAGTTTCAAGTTATAAGGAAGTTGGAGCTGTAAACATCGATATTCAGCAGTATTGTCAGCTAAAATAAAGTCATAATACATATATATAACCAATTTATCATACTTTTTATCCATCAGAAACCCAGATTATAATAGCATTTCTGTATTATATCGATGTTTACGGTTCTAATTTCCTTATAGCCTGAAACTCTCAAGTGGACAATTAACACCAATCAATCGCCATCAACACCTACTTTATTATCCTTGTCCCGAATCCTCCAACCTTCCCGTCACCGTCACCAACCACCCAACCACGAACGACGGGAGACCAAACGCAGGTTAATCCACGAAACATACGCCTCAACCCTTTCACGCATTTATGACGCAGAGGTTGCCAGATTAGCAATAAGAAATAGAGTTTTCTCACTCTTATAATTACCTCTCCAAAATTAGTTTTCTGCCCACAGCTAACTCAAAGACAACTGCAGAGGTTGAAGTAACTAAACTAAAGCTTTCTAAATACCCCTGATGGTAACAAAGGCTTTAAAGTATCCCCAATAGACTCATTAAGAGAAAACGGAATCCTGATACAGATTTACGGAGACTTTAATATTTTCTGTCACGACTATTTGTTTGTTTTTGTTTTGTACTTGTTAGCACGCACACAGACACTTATGCGCGCGCACATAAACACACTGGCACTTACATTTCCACTCACATAATTGCCGACTTTCGAGTTTCGTTCTATAAGGAAGTTGGAGCTGTATACAAACGATATTTGTACTGCTAAAATACGGTTGTAGTGCATTATAAATACAAAAAACCCAATCCAATTCAAACTCAATCCCACCCCTACTCTGTGCAACTCTCCAACCCAAGAGTGAAACGTTACTCTCAAACTTTCTTCTACTCAACAGCTGAGCTCTGGAACTCTCTCCCAGAATCAGTCTTTCCCTCTTCCTATGACTTAAATTGCTTCAAACTCCGTGTGTCCAGGCATTTTGGCTCGAACGTCCCTTGATTTTGGCCCTGTCACTCTTTCAACTATGGGGGAGGCACTCGCTATAGGCAGTTATGCCTTTTGCCTCCCTCAATCACATAGAACAAAACAAAATTCAACTTACCATTTATCCATCAGAAACGTACATAATTATTGCATTTCCGTTTAATATCGATATTCACGGCTCCAACTTCCTTATAGCCTGAAACTCGCAAGTGGTCAATTATACAGCCCTTCAGCTACAACGTCAGGTCAGGTGAGGTGAATGTCTTGATGGTGTAATGGTTAGAGTGTTTAACATTTGTGTGTGGTGACCCAGGTTCCAATTCCGGTGGATCACATGCTTTCATTAACCCTTTCACGCATTTATGAGATTGCCAGATTAGCAATAAGAATAGAATTATCTCACTCTCATATTACCTCTCCAAAATTAGTTTTCTGCCCACAGCTAACTCCGAAGACACTGCATGTTGAAGTAACTAAACTAAAGGTTTGGTAACAAAGGCTTTAAAGTATCCCCAATAGGCTCAAAATCGCGTCATATGTCGGAGAGGGTTAATTTCATTGGGTGGTGTTTGGTGTTGGAGTGAAATTAATAAAACATATATTATATTAACCCCTTCTGTACCTGCAACGTCTTTTTGTATTTTATTCGAGCTAAAAGTTGACAATTTTTTGCAGCTAAGGAGCTGTGGTAATAAAAACGGTTTTGCGATAGTTCGAAGCCTGCTGGAGGCCATCTTCAAGCTGAGTAAAATCGTCTAACAGTAGCCAGAATATAGTTAAAATGGCGGCTTCCCTTGTTCTGTGTAATGTGTCAAGTATTGAATGTTATTGTATTGTTGGAGTGGTTATGGTTGGCAGTGTTAAGGGGGATGGCTCACTTTTTGGTCGATTTTTTCATTTATTATTTTCTAGCTTCCTCCCTAGACCTCCATCAAACTTAAAATAAACATCCATTAGATCCCCCTTCTAGATTATTTTATAAATTTTTCGGCAGAAAAATTTCCTGGCCGAAGGCCGCTTCGTCCAAAATTACAGGGTCACTATCGTTCGCCAGGAAAAAAATCCACACCTAAATAACACGAAAGGTCTTAATATCGACAAGGAAATGGAGCGGAAGGTCTTAAAATCGACAAACTAGTGGGGCAAACATCTTAAAATCTAAAAAAAAGTAATGGGGCTAAACATGAGGGAGAAGGGGAACCAAAAAAACGACCCATCTCCCCTTAACCAGTGTAAGCAGCTCCCCCATGCTGATCAGGTGCTATAAATTTTTGAACATTAACCTATATAACTCACAAACGACTAGAGTAATCCAGCTAATACTTCTACTATTAGGGAAGGGTCAGCCAGGGAATAGGTGTGGAAATTTACAGCCCATTTGCTCTAGCCCTATTTGAGTTATATACAGTAGGTTAAGGTTCAGGATTTCTAGACTACCGGTACCTATTTGGAACAGGGTTATAACATATACAATACCGTACATGTGTACAGTACATGTAACACTGGTCTACCGGTACCGCACTGTTCTACATTGTTGGGCTTGTACAGTTGGCCAAATAAGTCCTGTCCCAGCTGTCATTACGTTTTGCTCGCTGTGTGCTGTATTAATGTCTGTCAGATGTTGAATAGGGTGGGTAAGCGTAGGAACATGTTTGTATATCTCACTGGAAACGATTAATTAATGCTTAGACAGTGCTGATACCAATGCCGCGCCATCACTTATTTGGGCAACTGTACTGAAGATGAATAAAGACTACAGATTGGTTTCTGACCACATAGTTCAATAATTGTAGGCAATTATACTCCAAAGATGAAATTCGTAAGTTCGAGGCAGATGAGCTATTGCAAATTCGTCATCAGTAATAGTCACCCCTTCATTATCTCCACCCAACAAATATTACAGAGATTATGTGATCGACCTGACGGTCTGTCTATCCATTTGTTACCTCTGTCAACGAACTTGGAGGAGGTTAGGTTTTTGCCTACGTGTTTTTTTTTGTGTCTGTACACAAGATGTACGGTATAAAGAAGTTATGAACCGATTGTCATGCGCCCAGGAAGAAGTGATTCAATTTAGGGGGTGATCGGTACAAAGGAGTTCAAAAGGAAAACAAGCAACAACAGGTTGCTTGCCCTCCAAAACACTGCACTGGTAGAGTGCATATCTCCGCCAACGTAGGTGGCTCACAAAGTTATGAACCGATATTCACGAAATTTGGTGAGTAGATAGGACATGCGCCAAGGAAAAATGTATTCCATTTAGGAGACAATCGGTGGAGCGCCAACCTTCGCCAGCGTAGGCGAAGATAGGCGCAATACCGATCACCTCTTGGTAGTTTGTCTATTTGTTCTCAGGATTTTTCAGAGACTATTGAACGGATCTTGATGAAATTTTGTCTCTGGCCAAATCGATCAATGTTACTGTTCGGCCTCCATATAGTGAGCTGAGAATGAAAACTATAGTGTTATATATATATATATATATATATATGAGAGAGAGAGAGAGAGAGAGAGAGAGAGAGAGAGAGAGAGAGAGAGAGAGAGAGAGAGAGAGAGAGAGAGAGAGAGAGAGTGAAGGAAGGAAGGGGAGGAAGCAAATACGTGATAAAGGGAGGAGGCAGAGAGAGAGAGAGAGAGAGAGTGAAGGAAGGGGAGGAAGCAAATACGTGATAAAGGGAGGAGGCAGAGAGAGTGAGAGAGAGAGAGAGTGAAGGAAGGGAAGGAAGAAAATACGTGATAAAGGGAGTACAAAGGAAATCAAGCAACAACATATCTAGTGACCCATCTAGGTTGCTTGTCCTCCAAAACACTGAGGATCAAGTGTCCAAACAGTGGTTTAGAGTGGGTAAGGAAACATTGGAAAGCGAATTACTGCCCTGGAACTAATGTCCGTGGAAGGATTAGGAAGTTAGTAGGGGACAGATGGGTTAGTAACTGAGGGGGGGATAAAATAAAGTTATTCATTTACAAACGCAGTCAGAGAGACCCAGAGAGAGAGAGAGAGAGAGTGAAGGAAGGGGAGGAAGCAAATACGTGATAAAGGGAGGACCCAGAGAGAGAGAGAGAGAGAGAGAGTGAAGGAAGGGGAGGAAGCAAATACGTGATAAAGGGAGGACCCAGAGAGAGAGAGTGAAGGAAGGGGAGGAAGCAAATACGTGATAAAGGGAGGACCCAGAGAGAGAGAGAGAGAGAGAGAGAGAGAGAGAGAGAGTGAAGGAAGGGGAGGAAGCAAATACGTGATAAAGGGAGGACCCAGAGAGAGAGAGAGAGTGAAGGAAGGGAAGGAAGCAAATACGTGATAAAGGGAGGAGAGAGAGAGAGAGAGAGAGAGTGAAGGAAGGGAAGGAAGCAAATACGTGATAAAGGGAGGACCCAGAGAGAGAGAGAGAGAGAGAGAGAGAGTGAAGGAAGGGGAGGAAGCAAATACGTGATAAAGGGAGGACCCAGAGAGAGAGAGAGAGTGAGAGAGAGAGTGAAGGAAGGGAAGGAAGCAAATACGTGATAAAGGGACGACCCAGAGAGAGAGAGAGAGTGAAGGAAGGGAAGGAAGCAAATACGTGATAAAGGGAGGACCCATAGAGAGTGAGAGAGAGAGAGAGAGTGAAGGAAGGGAAGGAAGCAAATACGTGATAAAGGGAGGACCCAGAGAGAGAGAGAGTGAAGGAAGGGGAGGAAGCAAATACGTGATAAAGGGAGGACCCAGAGAGAGAGAGAGAGAGAGAGAGTGAAGGAAGGGAAGGAAGCAAATACGTGATAAAGGGAGGACCCAGAGAGAGAGAGAGAGTGAAGGAAGGGAAGGAAGCAAATACGTAATAAAGGGAGGACCCAGAGAGAGAGAGAGAGAGAGAGAGAGAGAGTGAAGGAAGGGGAGGAAGCAAATACGTAATAAAGGGAGGACCCAGAGAGAGAGAGAGTGAAGGAAGGGAAGGAAGCAAATACGTGATAAAGGGAGGACCCAGAGAGAGAGAGAGAGAGAGAGAGAGTGAAGGAAGGGAAGGAAGCAAATACGTGATAAAGGGAGGACCCAGAGAGAGAGAGAGAGTGAAGGAAGGGAAGGAAGCAAATACGTAATAAAGGGAGGACCCAGAGAGAGAGAGAGAGAGAGTGAAGGAAGGGAAGGAAGCAAATACGTGATAAAGGGAGGACCCAGAGAGAGAGAGAGAGAGAGAGAGTGAAGGAAGGGAAGGAAGCAAATACGTAATAAAGGGAGGACCCAGAGAGAGTGAGAGAGAGAGAGTGAAGGAAGGGGAGGAAGCAAATACGTGATAAAGGGAGGACCCAGAGAGAGAGAGAGAGAGAGAGAGAGAGAGAGAGAGAGAGAGAGAGAGAGAGAGAGAGAGAGAGAGTAGTAGTAGTAAGAGAGATAGTAGGAGAGAGAGAGAGAGAGAGAGCGAGAGCGAGAGAGAGAGAGAGAGAGAGAGAGAGAGAGTGAGTGGGTAAGAGATAGAGATAAATGGGTTGGAAGAGAAAACGGGCTATGGAAAAAACTGAACCCAACTAGATACAAAGCAATATAGAAAACGAGAGCGACTACATACCAATTTTGAGGCAACGACGCAGGTTTGACGTATGTAGTTTTGGCTCTCCCTTGGCACTGGACTTTGGGTGAGTGATATCTAACAGCACATCATCACCAAGTTTCAGCGCAATATCTCAAAAACCATGACGACAAATCAACAAAAGTGTCTTATCCACCCACCGTTCTCTGATCTACAACTATAATATTAACCCTTTCAAGCACAGGACGCGATTTGAGCCTAGTCTGGGTTATTTAATCCATTCAGTACCAGTGACATCCTTTTCATTATATTTTAGCAGCTATTAGACGGTTATATTCAGCTTAGAAAGTTTGTCTACCCGTTAAAAGATTACATTCTATCTCAATTAATCCTTTTAGCTACCATATATCCTTCCTAAGCTTCAAAACATCCTCTAAATGCAGCAGACATAAAAGCAAAAAGACGTCGCTGGTACTGTAAGGGTTAAAAGCCTTTGTGACCATCAGGGGCGCATAGAAATCTTTAGTTTAGTTACTTCAACCTCTGCAGTTGTCTTTGAGTTAGCTGTGTTGAGCCTATTGGGGATACTTTAAAGCCTTTGTTACCATCAGGGGCGCATAGAAACCTTTAGTTTAGTTACTTCAACCTCTGCAGTTGTCTTTGAGTTAGCTGTGGGCAGAAAACTAATTTTGGAAAGATTGAGAGAACTCTATTTCTGAATGTTAAACGGCAACCCCGCGTCTACAGGAAAGCGAGAGGGTTAACAACAGCAACAACCACAACAACAACAACAATAAACAACAACAGCAACAACAACAAAACAACTACAACAATAACAACAGCAACAAGAACAGTAACAACTACAAAACAACTACAACAATAACAACATAACAACTACAACAGCAACAACAACAACTAAAAAACATGAACAACAAAACTACTATTGAACAACAACAACAACAACCACAAAATAAATATATAAACCCTATCCCCTTAACAGTGTGTCCATACCCCCCCCCCCCCCACTCTTCCTCCCTTGGTCCTCTGCTTTATGACCTTGACCTTGCTGACCCTAACCTTCCCCCCCCCCCCCCTCCCTCTCCCCCCTTTGACCCCGCCTTGACCTCGTTTTTGTAAGTGTTCTACTGTTAACCCTTTCAGTACCGGGGCCGTCCTTTTAAATTAGAAGCCCCCACACACAAGATTCTTGTGGTGACCACCAGTGGAAACATTGTGTCATTGTTGCAGGACCCTAGGACAAGTGGTAATATACTTGGCAACTCAACAATATAACAGCTTCGTTTAAAAGACACTCTATTCACAAATGGTATCTTTTTTTTGGTAGTAACATATCTATTTGTGCACACACAATTAATATATGTATCAACTATAACCCTATAATCATTACACATGGCCAAAACAAATACATTTACGAGAATCCACAAATTGCTTGCAAAGTAGGAATGTTAACTTGCTAAGCACCAAATCCTTATAGAAATAGTATATTGTACATTTTTCGCTAGAAAAATGTACCGGCCTAAGGCCAATTTTTCTTAAAATTACACGGTCGGTCGCTAGGAAAAAATCGACACCTAAATGGCGCAAAAGGTCTTAAAATTAATAACGACATGGGGCGAACATTATAAAATCTGAAAGCTAATGGGGCTAAACACGAGGGAGAAAGGGATCGTGAAAAACCAGCCCATTTCCCCTTAATGTGAGTTGGAAAGTGACAGCCGAGCGATCAAAGCGGGGGTGGGGGGGTGGGGGGGTGTTATTTAAGCCATTACCGATCACCGTACACTGTTAGCACATTAAGGGGGGGGGGGGGGGAATTTATTGATCCATTTATTTATGTATTTGTTTATATTTAGTTTCCTCCCTAGGGAGCTCCATCTAGCTTAAACAAAACAAATACCCTAGATCCCCTTTTCGAGGTAAATTTTACCGAGGGCCGATTCCTCCTGAAATTACATGCTCGCTATTGCTCGCCAGGAAAAAGTCGACAGCTAAATGCCACGAAAAGTCCTAATATTGACAAACAGATGGTCCGAAAGGTCTTTAAATCGCCAAACTAATGGAATGAACGTCCTAAAATCTCAAAGCTAATGGGGCTAAACATGAGGGAGAAGAGTGGTCCAAAAATAAAACAACCATCTCCCCTTAACCCTTTGAGTACCAGCGACGTGTGTTATATCCTATTCTAGCTATATTTAGACGATATTATGCAGCTTAAGAAGGATCTGTGGTAGTTAAAAGGGTTGGTTGAGCTAGTTTAAAGCCTGATTATTGCTAAAGGTCCTTTCTAAGCTGAATAAAATGGTCTAATGATTGCCAGAATATAATCCAAAGGATGTCACTGGTACTGAACGGGTTAATGAATGTAGGAGTTGTCAACGGCCGAGCGATCCAAGAGAGGCGAGGGGATATTTTGCAACCCCTTTCCGAGCACCGAGCACTGTTAAGGGGAGATGGGCCGTTTGTCTGGTCCACCCTTCTTCCTCATGTTTAGCCCCATTCATGTTCAGATTATAAGACGTTCGGCCCATTAGTTTGGCGATTTTAAGACCTTTCGCCCCATTTTGTTGTCAATATTAAGACTTTTCGTGTAATTTACGTGTCGATTTTTTCCTGGCGACCGATAGCGAGCCTGTAATTTAAGATAAATCAGCCTTCGGCTGGGACATGGTTGAGTGCGCGGGTTTTCGATGTGAGTATCCTAGGTTCGAATCCACGGAGTACCACATGTATTCATTGTTTCATTAATTTCATTAATTAAGGTTTATTTGTAAAGTTAATTGGTGGGTTGGTGATGATATGATATGTATTCTCTCAAGGGACTGGAGTTCTTGCAGAGAGGCTCCAGTCCTGATGTTATGCTTGACTTACAGTGTGCTGGCTTAATAATCCAATAGGGTTGATAGCCTCTGACGTCCTATTTTAACTAATTAACTGTATTCTCGTTTGATAACATTGTGTTTATTGGCTTACTATAGAAATAAACCAATCTCATTTCATTTTAATTATATATTATTCGGCTCTCAACTAATCCATTGTTTTTTCATTATTTTTCAGAACTCCCAAGCAGCAGCCACCACCCCCATCAAGATAACATCGCCTTTAACCAGGGACTTCCAAAGCTTCAAAAACTCGAACACCCCGCTTCGAAACCCGAGAAAGCACATTCCGAAACACAAACCGTAACGTTGAATTCACCTAAAATACCTCCAACGCTTCACCAATTGCCACTTGAAACACCGATACGATACAGGAGATCCCGTGTGTCCGAGAGAATTGCATTACGTATCTAAAAGCTTTCGAAAACAAAAATAAGGGACTGGAGTTCTCAAAAAGAGGCTGTCCTGACGCTATTCTTGACTTACAGAGTGCTGGCTTAGTAATCCAGAAAGGTTGATAGCCTCTGCAGTCCTATTTTAACTAACTAACTAACTAACTAACTAACTAACTAAAAAGAAGAGACTGGCATTCTCGAAAAGAAACTCTAGTCTTGACTTTCTTCCTGACTTGTGCTGGCATAATAATCCTGAAAGGTTGGTAGTAGCCTAGAACGTCCTATTTGGAAGGAAAATAGAATAATCAGTGTTCAGCTAGCATTACGAATATTAAAAACATTGGAAAAGAAGTTCAGCCATAATTCAACTGCTCAGTGAGACCAAGAACTGGCTATAGTTAAAGTCAAGTTTCAAGACAGTGAATTCTCCTTATACAAAGTCCTCTGTAAACTTGAAATGAAAAAACTTTGAGGGGGAAGTCATTAACCGAAAAGTCACTCGGAGAAAAGTAATTGTTCCCCACCGGCCGGGGTTGAGCTGAACAGAAAACGTAATGGTGATGTGATGAAGAAAGTGGCGAGGGATATTCAATGAAGTGAAAAGATAAAATCGTATAATATTGAGAAAAAAACCTAGTGATTAAAGTATATCCAAATATACAATACCAGAACAACTACACTAGAGAAAACAAATATACAATACCAGAACAACTACACTAGAGAAAACAAATATACAATACCAGAACAACTACACTAGAGAAAACAAATATACAGTGGAAATAAAAACTGGAACTTTAAATATCAACCAAATCCTTCCTGTTTCCCCTTGATCCTCTCTGTAGCACAACGTAAAAACCTCGCATTTCCGCACCGAACGCTTTTAACAAGCCTATTGCTGGCTAAACTCACCCTATTTCCGCACCGAACGCTTTTAACACGCCTATTGCTGGCTAAACTCACCCTATTTCCGCACCGAACGCTTTTAACATGCCTATTGCTGGCTAAACTCACCCTATTTCTGCACCGAACGCTTTTAACACGCCTATTGCTGGCTAAACTCACCCTATTTCCGCACCGAACGCTTTTAACACGCCTATTGCTGGCTAAACTCACCCTATTTCCGCACCAAACGCTTTTAACACGCCTATTGCTGTCTAAACTCACCCTATTTTCCTTCCAACTGGATCACTTTCATCCACTCTTCCACGTGTATTCACTGTTATTCACTCTTCCACGTATATTCTCTTTTATTTACTATTCCACTTTTATCCACTCTACTACTATTCTACCAGTGTTTCATAGTTCCTACTAAGATATCACAATTTACTCGCCAGTAAAATAATCTGTAATTCCATACCTTTCTGCACACACAAAACAAATCTCATTACTTTCGCAATTCTATCTAGGTTCTGCAATAATAACTAATATATACTTCATTAGCGCTATTTCACCATCCCTTTCACTACAGTAATCCATATTTAGAAGGCGTCACTTCAAAGTCCCTCAAATTCTGTCATCATTAGTAAGGGGAGAATATAACCAAACATAAATTTCAACTTATCCTAACTGTTACTTAAAATCGCATTAAAACCAACAATAATAATACAATACCTTTCAACATTACCACAATAACACTTTCTCCACCCTTACTCCCACCACCACCACCTGTACCTCCACCAATCCTTCCACCTCTACTAAAACTACCACAATAACATTTTCTCCACCCTTACTCTCTCCATCACCACTCCTTCCACCTCTACTAAAACTACCCCTTATAACTTTACCACAATAACACTTTCTCCACCACCTCCACCACACCCTTCTCCACCATGCCTCCCCACAGCCTTCCCCATCAATTAACGGACCTACATCCTGGAGAGCACAGCACCATCACAGCAGCAGACCTCACAGCTCCTGCCGCCGCCTTCACAGCAAAATGTCCGCCCAGAGGTCAGTACTTGCTAACTTGGTACGTTGCAGAGTATTTGGTAAGAATGTAGTATTCGGGCGTATCGTCGGCTTTGTTTGCGTTACTCGTATGCTCTCGATCATGTTCCCGTCTATTATGACAGCCGTGGGATACAATAAATGCCCCCCTCACACCCCCTTGACTTATTGTCATCCTCATATATAATGCCAGCAGGGGGCAAATTAAGTAACACCCCGTTCTTAACATTAATCATCAATTACAAAACCCAATGCACTTTAACCCGTTGAGTACGTACCGTAGGATACAGTAATGAAAGTCCCCAAAAGTCCCAAGCACTGTGGCGAAAATTACCATCTTTTCACCTCAAGAAATGAGGCAAGACTGGATCTCTCACTGGTTTTTTTTTTTTTTTACAAGGCTTTAACCCGTGGAGCCCCGGCTAGTTTTGTAATGTTTGTTCACCAGAACCCGGCCGGTTTTCAAAAAATGGTTTTATTCCAGAAACAATAGCGAATGGGTTAGGAATGAAGGAAAAACCACGAAAAACCGCTCAAAAAGCTTAAAGAATGGTCCTACAGAGCCCCCGAAAACGTATTTTACAAGAGTAAAAAATTGAAGGCAATTACCGCAAAAAAACAGGTTATTGCGCGCTCACGCGCACGCACGTGGACTTTGAGAGTTTTCAACCCTCGGCACTGTTGCGTGGGATACGTACACAGTTCCCATACAAATCTGAGCCCTCTCGAGTGGCTACACCTGAGGTTACGGTCGGAGCAATTAGGGTGACTCGTCAGACGCGTCGCTGGGGCTGTGCGTTACATACATCGCCGACGCGTCAGACGCGTCGCTGGGACTGTACGGGTTAAAAAA
Source organism: Paralithodes platypus (assembly GCA_032716605.1). Taxonomy (NCBI): domain Eukaryota; kingdom Metazoa; phylum Arthropoda; class Malacostraca; order Decapoda; family Lithodidae; genus Paralithodes; species Paralithodes platypus. Next base: position 18,166,230 of record CM064499.1, read on the forward strand.
AAAAATAAAAAAAAATAAAAAAAATAAACCTTGTACAGGCAGTTACAAGAAAAATACACTACTGACGAATATACTCGGGCCTGGGACTGGGGAGTTACTTATCTACTGACGAATATACTCGGGCCTGGGACTGTAAGGGTTAATAAACCAATTATGGAAAGCATATGGTCCTCCCGGGATTCGAACTTGGAACACCACACCCAGAATATAAGCATCTGAATAACAGAAACAATTGAAAATAGATGGGAAAGTAACCAAGACTGTAGGAGTAATGTAAACAAAGCTGGCAATACGGCTGGATACTACATCCTTCCCGAATATTTGTGTAGCCTTATTTACCTATGTTTTTTTTTTTAGTTGTCAAAGGATATAGTATTTTATTATTGTTTATCTTGCTAAGAGTTGAGTATTTGCATTACCTTACCCAAACCAACTAACTTAACCCAACTTAGTGTCCTTGCAGGGTACCGCCCCAACACTCCCGCTAACTAACCTTACAAGTGTATCATAATCGCATAACAATGTTTGTAGATCATAGACATATACAGTACATGTGTTGAAGGAGAATTCATACCCGACAGAAATAGCGCATACGAAAACACGCTACGTGCGTTCTGGAGGAAAGCTGATACGTAACCGCTAACGTAAATCAGTATCACACTGCTAAATGTAGATGTTTTGGCTCCAACATTCTGATAGCTCGAAACTCGCAAGTGGTCATGTGTGATACAAGTACGGTATTTAAACATGTGTAAAAATAACCCTTCAAATACTGTGCCAGTGAAAGGGCAAGACCATACATTAAAAGAAAAAATGTGTTAATATAATGCATCCAGTTTGGACATTACTCAAGCTTTCGAAAAATGCTTGAAAAAGTGAAACTGTTCAGTATATCACTCTTACAAACTTTTTTTCCCAGACATGATTTTCGCATATTTTCTCTATTAAAACAAATACATTCAAGCAAATAACATCTATGCATGGCACGGCCCCTATTGCAAAGTCCCTTGATTCTCGCTCCACCAAGCTGCAGCATTTGCAAGAACTCTATCCCGTCTTTTCCTATTAAAACGGACCTGTTGAGTCGTTGTCATATTCTTTGGATAGGGCGTCGTATCCGGGTACAAATTTAAATAATGGTTGACCATATCTTTACTAATCATTTCCCTCGCAACTTGATTTTTTGCTTTCCTTTTGCCCTGTTTATATTGCTTACTCGAAAGTGAGGCGGGCCCTTCCACCACTTCATCACACAGTGGGGTGGGCTCCACCACCACTTCATCACACAGTGGGGTGGGCACCACAACCACTTCATCACACAGTGGGCTGGGCTCCTCCACCACTTCATCACACGGTGGGGCGGGCTCCACCACCACTTCATCACACAGTGGGATGGACTCCACCACCACTTCATCACACAGTAGGGCGGGCTCCACCACCACTTCATCACACAGGGGGGTGGGTTCCACCACCACTTCATCACACAGTGGGGTGGGTTCCACCACCACTTCATCACACAGTAGGGTGGGCTCCACCACCACTTCATCACACAGTGGGGTGGGCTCCTCCACCACTTGGTTCTTGCTCCACCAAGCTGCAGCATTTGCAAGAACTCTATCCCGTTTTTTCCTATTAAAACGGACCATTTGATTCGTTGTCATATACTTTGGATAGGGCGTCGTATCCGGGTACAAACTTAAATAATGGTTGACCATATCTTTACTAATCATTTCCCTCGCAACTTGATTTTTTGCTTTCCTTTTGCCCTGTTTATATTGCTTACTCGAAAGTGAGGCGGGCCCTTCCACCACTTCATCACACAGTGGGGTGGGCTCCACCACCACTTCATCACACAGTGGGGTGGGCTCCACCACCACTTCATCACATAGTGGGGTGGGCTCCTCCACCACTTCATCACACGGTGGGGCGGGCTCCACCACCACTTCATCACACAGTGGGGTGGGCCCCTCCACCACTTCATCACACGGTGGGGTGGGCTCCTCCACCACTTCATCACACAGTCGGGTGGGCCCCTCCACCACTTCATCACACAGTGGGGTGGGCCCCTTCACCACTTCATCACACAGTGGGGTGGGCCCCTCCACCACTTCATCACACAGTGGGGTGGGCTCCGCCACCACTTCATCATACAGTGGGGTGGGCTCCTCCACCACTTCATCACACAGTGGGATGGGCTCCTCCACCACTTCATCACACAGTGGGGTGGGCTCCACCACTTCATCACACACCGGGGTGGGCTCCACCACCACTTCATCACACAGTGGGGCGGGCCCCTCCACCACATCATCACACAGTGGGGTGGGCTTGACCACCACTTCATCAGACAATGGGGCGGGCTCCACCACCTCTTCATCACACAGTGGGGTGGGCTCCTCCACCAATTCATCACACAGCGGGGTGGGCTCCACCACCACTTCATCACACAATGCGGCGGGCTCCACCACTTCATCACACAGTGGGGTGGGCTCCACCACCAATTCATCACACAGTGGGGTGGGCTCCTCCCCCACTTCATCACACAGTGGGGTGGGCTCCATCACCACTTCATCACACAGTGGGGTGGGCTCCACCACCACTTCATCACACAGTGGGGTGGGTTCCTCCACCACTTCATCACACAGTGGGGTGGGCTCCACCACCACTTCATCACACAGGGTGGCGGGCTCCGACAAATCATTGTGATGGACGGTATATTTAATGAAAAAAAGTTCAACAGGATCCACGATGATTTGTTTTATATCTACCGTATGTTTTTGGAGAGTTTTCCGACCCAATTTCCACTTCAATTGTATTTTTTCTAATCCATTTTCGAATTTCACTATTACCCCTGAATCAAATTTGTAACTAGCCCCCAGCTTAGATAGAAGCTGCCAATTGCAGTTATTAAGCACAATTTTGCTTTGTGTTTTGAATTCTTTTCGACAATACCACTTTTTACATTTGTTTTCAAGTTTAATTTTTAGTGATTCAGGAAATTTAACTAACTTTGCTGATAGTGGGGGGTAATACTCAATGGCATTAATTACTATAACCTTCATACTCTCAGACGAATGTGGTTTTTGGTCATTCGAGATCATATTTAAATTATTTACAAGTACGTTTATGGATAATTAATAAACAGTAGCTACTTAATATTTCACAATTACGATTAAATAATATACTTACGATAATGTGTATACAAATTTATCGCACACGTCTAACAAATCACAGACGAAATTCGAAACACAAGTTGATCAACGACCTCGCAGAACAATACTAATACACCCTCTTTCTAGAGCGCTCCAAAGTACTCTAAAATATCAACATAGACTTGTTATTATGTTGCTTCATATCGAGTCGCTATTGATCTTTATTTAACATTATATATTCTGTGTTATTACAAAAATAGGTTATTCAATATTGCAACTGTTTCAAATAAATGATAAAACGAAAGTATTGAAAAAATTTATACCTAATATTCTTGAGTTACCCATATACCTTTAATTTTCTATGAACACGTTTTTAAAGAAAAATGTATTTATATGGGTAACTCGTATATTAAACCTAACCAGCGCATAATTGATCAGTATATTTTTATTTATTGTATTTTGTTATGGTTTATTTGTCATTGATCTTATTTTATCTTATTGTTTTTGTTAACACCTGCAGAAAGGAAATATAAAAGAGAAAGATGCGGCCATTCAAATTCATTAATAAGAATTCCTCGAGTTTTAATAAAGTTTCCCATAAAATGACCACTTGCGAATTAAGTCTATAAAAAGTTGGAGCTTCAAACATTAATATTTAGCAGAACTATTAGCTTTATACGAGTTTTTGATTGATAGAAAGCTTGCTACAACCGAACTTTCGCTTCTAATTCTGCTAAATATTGAGGCAAAAAAACTTAAATTTTTTCATAGCCTAAAACTCGCCAGGTCATTTGATGATTCGCTAAGTATGTGATCAAGTATTATAATTTGAAATAGAATGTCTTTTTTGGCCATTGTTCTATCAAACGCCCTCGATTCTTTGTGCAGACGATGGTTTATGTACGTCGCTTTTATGTGTTGGCTGTTTTCAAAGGCAGTTATTTGTTGATTCTGCTTTACTGCACTTTGTAAATGTTTGCAAGGGTTCTCTGTTGCTTCTTATTTTGTCACGGCCAGTTACTCCACAATTATAGGCTCGCTATCGCTCGCCAGAAAAAAAGGCACCTAATGGGCACGAAAGGTCTTAATGTTGACAAAGAAATGGGGCAAAAGGTCTTAAAATCGACAAAGAAATGGGGCAAAAGGTCTTAAAATCGACAAACTAATGGGGCAAATGTCTTAAAATCTCAAAATTAAGGGAGACTTTTCACTCCATATATTTGTCAATATTAAAACCTTTCGTGCAAATTAGGTGTCAAGTATTTTCCTTGTGAGCGATAGCGAACCTGTAATTTATGAAGAACCAGGCTTCGCCTGGGACATAATTATTTCTACCAAATAATTTACAAATGTATCTAGGAGAGTATTGGGGATGTTTTTTAAGTTTGATGGAGGTCTAGGGAGAAAACTAAAACTAAAACAAAAACAAATAATAATAATAATAGTAATACTTAATATATAAATATATCGACCAAATAAATAAACCCGTCCCCCATAACTTTCTTACTACCGAGGAAGAGAACAATATTGACTTTATAAATTACTCTCTCTGCGCTAACTTTCCCGTGAACCAGTGAAACGAGTGCTAGCGGCGGCACACGAGCTTCCTTTCAGGCAATTTTTACGAGCAATTGTGGTCTGGCATCTTCAAACAAATGTAAGTTGTATCAGAAATCAGCCACCTAACAGAAACTACCTTTAATCTAGTTTCAGATTCCAATGTGAAACGCCTTAAGGGGACAGTGATTATTTTGGGGGGCCTCAAGGGTTCCGGCAAACAATGCAGGAAAGTAGATTGTTGAACTCCTGAGGTCTATAACCCCTTCTGTTCCGCAACGTCTATTTAACTTTATTCTGACTACTATTGCATGATTTAATTTAGTTTGAAAAGGGCCTCCAGGAATTAACAGGCTTCGAACTATTTCACTTTACCCTTTTTTCTACCACATATACTTCTTAAACTGCAAACAATCGTCTTAACACCTTAAGAGCGGCCTATGCGGTTTATTTATATGTACCGCCCAGCGGGGTGTTTTTAGCCAAAATAGGGCTGTTTACGTGATATAAGACCCAGAACGTAAAACAAGTATCTATCCCTGAAAGGGCATAAACAGAGCTTTCGAATGACACCATAACGATCCTTTTATGATGGCTAGTTTTCTTGCAAAAACCGTGCAACGCGAGTGCAAAAAGCATGTAATTAGGCACTTTCCCCATACAATTCCTTATATAGCGGAGAGGTAGAGTGGAGGGAGGTGTGTCAGTAGGTTCGCCGCGGTGGTCTGGAGCAGTCATACGCTCGCTACTCTCCTGCACCACTTGTGTCTCTCTCTCCAGCATACGTGCTGAAATTGCCACTCGAGTTATGTCGAGCGCCGCCACATAGTCCAGCTTTATTTAACTCGACTTATGTGGTGAGCCGCTAATTAAGGGTTAATATGGCTAGAATGAAATTATAAAGATGCCGTCGGTACAGAAGGGGTTAAAACATGAATTCAATGGTGCCTAGACCAGAATTGCCAATAAAATATGCCAATTTAAAGGCTGTTATGACTCTCGCACTTTGAAGTACCGGTTAGTTGACATAGCAAAGACTAGTAGGAGGAAAGACCAAGTTCTCTCTATTTGTATTTACTATAGTTTTCTGGCATAGCGCTAGAGTTAAAAGAAAAAAAAAACACACATACAAAGTTCCTCAAACGGAAATGTTGAATGGCGGGAACTGTGTTTGTTAATTAACCCGCGAAACACACCTGGGGCTGGTGGTGGTCTTTTAATAGTAAGAGGGAGGGTGGGTTGTTCTGGACCCCCTTCTCCCTCATGTTTAGTCCCATGGTTGCGTGTTTTTTTCTTCAGACATTCGCCCAATTAGTTTGTAAATTTTAAGACAATTGGACGATAGTTGGAGGGTTGAGAGCGGTCACCCTTCTTTGGGACAGGTTGAATGTGAGCAAATTTCCAGCATGAAGGGAAGACGTTAGAGGATAGACAGAGACGAAAGAGTTTGCTTAGGCAGGGAGTTAGCACGGAAGCACAGTTTTTGAGAACAACAGGAGGAACACCGTCCGGACCGTACGCCTTATTAGTATTAAGCCCAGAGAGTGTAGAAAGTACATCTTTAGAAGAGATTAGGATATTAGGCATAAGTAAGAGAGGAGGGTGGAGAGGGAGGAAATAGCACCGGAATCATCCAAGGTGGAGTTTCTAGCAAAAGTTTGAGCGAAGAGTTTAGCTTTGTCAGAGGAAGAAGTGATGGTTGTGCCATCAGAGTGGAAAAGGGGAGGGAAAGACGAGGAAGAGAAATTGTTCGAGAGGTTTTTGGCTAGATGCCAGAAAGCTTGGGAAGAGCTAGAGTTGGATAGTTCAGTGCATTTATTATTGATGAAAGAGTGTTTGGCAAGTCGAAGAACAGATTTGGCTTGATTCTGGGCAGAAACATAGGATGAATGAGAGTCTTGAGTTTTAAGGCGTCGGTACCGTTTGAATACTTCCTACTTATTGCGGACAGCAGTAGAACAGGCGTGAGTAAACCAAGATTTTTTAGCATTAGTCTGAGAGAAAGAGAATGGAATGTATGCTTCCATGCCCGATAGGATTACCTCGGGTAATGCGTTCAGCACTCTCCGAGGGTCCCCGGCCACGGAAGCAGAAATCATTCCATGGGAAATCAAAGAAGTACTGCCGGAGAGCCTCCCAGTCGGCAGCGCCGAAGTGCCACAAGCGCCGCCGGCTAGGAGGATCGGGTGGCCGTACTGGAGAGATAGGACAGGTGACAGAGATAAGTTTATGGTCGGAGGAGCCCAAAGGAGAGAAAAGATCAACAGTATAAGAAGAAGGGTTAGAAGTTAGAAACAAGTCAAGAATGTTGGGCCGATCTCCGATGCGATCCGGGATACGGGTGGGTTGCTGAACTAACTGCTCTAGGTAATTTAGGATAGAAAAGACGTAGGCTTGTTCACCAGCTGGGTCAGTAGTGTGAGAGGAGAGCCATTGGCGGTGGTGAACGTTGAAATCTCCTAAGATGGAGATTTCTGAGAAAGGAGAAATGGATAGAATGTGTTCCACTGTAGAGTTTAAATGGTCAAAGAATTTGAGAAAGTTCTTAGAGTTAGGGGAAAGATAGACAGCACAGAAATATTTAGTAAGAGAATGACAGGAAAGTTTGAGCCATAAAGTTGAGAATTCAGAGGAGTCGAAATCGGGAACACGAGAACAAGTGAATTTGTTGTGCACATATGCACAACATCCGCCTTTGGCTTTGAAACTAGGATAGAGAAAGTAGGAGGATACAGAGAAGGGGCTGCTGGATGTTGCTGCAGACACCTGAGTTTCGGTGAGGAAGAGAAGATCAGGTTTGTAGGAGGAGAGATGGTGTTCAACAGAGTGAAAGTTAGAGGAAAGTCCGCGAATGTTGCAGAAATCAATAGAAAGAGTAACAGGCCGAGGTCCAGGTAATTTTGTGTGGTCGTCAGGGGATGGTCGGTCGGGTGTGGGGGCATTTATGGTCCCCCTTCTCTGGGGACTCCGAGGCTGGGCTATAATTAATCATGTTTTTTTTATTTTGGTGTGGAAGAATGAAGTGTGGTGTGCATGTTTAGTGTAGTGAAGTGAATAGGATGAGAAGGTGTTTGTGAGAGCTAGCTGGATTGCTCTCAGTGTAAATGAGCACAAAGAAAATCAGTAAGATAGGCCAAGCATATGAAACAGGAGTTCCAGCGACTCTTTATCACATGCCTATAACCTCACCTGGGTCTAGCCCTGATCGATTGTTGCCTACAATCTCCCCACTCAAAACCCCCCTTAACCCCTTCACCACCATGACGTAATTCCCATCATATTCTGGTTACCATTAACCCTTTCACCACCATGACGTAATTCCCATCATATTCTGGTTACCATTAACCCTTTCACCACCATGACGTAATTCCCATCATATTCTGGTTACCATTAACCCTTTCACCACCATGACGTAATTCCCATCATATTCTGGTTACCATTAATCCTTTCACCACCATGACGTAATTCCCATCATATTCTGGTTACCATTAACCCTTTCACCACCATGACGTAATTCCCATCATATTCTGGTTACCATTAACCCTTTCACCACCATGACGTAATTCCCATCATATTCTGGTTACCATTAACCCTTTCACCACCATGACGTAATTCCCATCATATTCTGGTTACCATTAACCCTTTCACCACCATGACGTAATTCCCATCATATTCTGGTTACCATTAACCCTTTCACCACCATGACGTAATTCCCATCATATTCTGGTTACCATTAACCCTTTCACCACCATGACGTAATTCCCATCATATTCTGGTTACCATTAACCCTTTCACCACCATGACGTAATTCCCATCATATTCTGGTTACCATTAACCCTTTCACCACCATGACGTAATTCCCATCATATTCTGGTTACCATTAACCCTTTCACCACCATGACGTAATATTCATCATATTCTGTTCACCATTAACCCAATCACCACCATGACGTAATATTCATCATATTCTGGTCACCATTAACCCAATCACCACCATGACGTAATATTCAACATATTCTGGTTACCATTACCTTTCACCACCATTACGTAATTATCATATTCTGGTTACCATTAACCCTTTCACCACCATGACGTAATTCCCATCATATTCTGGTTACCATTAGAGGATTTTCTTTAGTTTGCAATCTACCTATAAGACTCAAATGGATAAATACGATCTCAGCAAACCCTCTATCCATTACAAACCTACCGGTACATTATTATTGTATTTCTGTTATATATCCATGTTACGGCTCCAACTTCCTTATAGCCTCAAACTCTCAAGTGGTCATTAAGTTTAGGAGGGAAGAGTCAAAAGAGTATTTGATATAGATTTTACCCCTTTGCTTGCTACAGGCTCTTCCTAAGCTGCATACAATCATCTAATGTATGTAACGAGTGTCTCCCACAAAGTCAAAAGAGTGACATAGCCAAATTCAAGGGACATTGGAGACAAAATGCCTGGACACACGTAGTTTGAAGCAATTTAAGTCAAGGGATGAAGGAAAGAATGATTGAGTCGGAGAGAGAGAGAGAGAATCTACTGTAGGTTGATGAGTAATTATTATATACTTATCCTACCTAATAAACCTTCAAGGGAGGGGGGGGGGGGGGGGTCGTTTACTACCCTAGATCTTTATCAAGTTTAAAAAAAAAACCGCACACCCAAGACCCCTTCGAGATAGATTTGTGCATTTTTCAGTAGAAGAATTCCCCGGCTGAAGGCCAGTTAATCCTAAATTAGTAACTCCTTAAATTAAAATTAATAAACTCCTTCGTAACATAGGTCCTTCTCTAACTGCATAAAATCATCTAATGTTAGCCAGAATCAATGCTAAAAAGGCGTCATGGTGCTGAAGGGGTTAAGTACTTATAGATTCCTTCATTAAAGGGGAGATGGGTCATTTTTCTGGTACCAATTCTCCTTCATGTTTAGCCCCATTAGCTTTGACATTTTAAGACGTTCGTTCCATTAGTTTGGCGATTTTGGGACCTTTCTCCCCATTTGTTTGTCAATATTAAGACTTTCCGTGTCATTTAGGTGTCGATTTTGTCCTAGCGAGCGATAGCGAGCCTGTTATTTAAGAGGAACCAGGCTTCGGCTGGGACATGTTTCTGTCGAACAATTTACAAATTTATCTTGAAGGAGGGTCTTGGGCAGGTGTTATAATAAGTTTGATGGGGGTCTAGGGTGGAAACTATAAAAATAGTAAAAATACACATAAATGAGCGAATAGATGTGCTCATTCCCCCTTAACGAAATAACCAGAAACAAATTGTAATGCTCCGGATTAAATTGAAATAAATGTACCCATTTTGGTGCCATGTTTATAATATATATATTTTGCTCGGTATATTTAACTATAAATGTTTACATAAGTTTCCTTACTAGACCTCCATCAAGCTTATACAAACACCCGCCCAAATCCCTCCTTCAAGATATATTTGTTCATTTTTCGATAGACATTTTTTACTATTACTAATAGGGCGAACGTCTTATAATCTCAAAACTGATGAGGCTAAACATGAGGGAGAAGGAGGACCAGAAAAACTAACAATCTCCCCTAAAATGTAATTATATTTACCCATTTTGATGCTATAATTATCAAAGAACGGAACTATAAAATATTTGTGATCATGTATAATTTAGAACCAAGGGGCAAGTGAGCTATTCTGTACCAGTATTGTCCAATGTTTATTATGGGTTTATTATTGGGGCGGGTGGCTAGGAATCCTCCTCCCCTTGTAACATTCACTTACTAGACGAGACAGAGAAATGGGCAGGGGAGAGCGAAAGTGGTCCAGGACCCTAAGATTTGGAACTTTAAATTTTGTTTCTGTTCGGGCTCTGTGTATGTGAGTGAGGGAGACAAAAGGCAGAACTTCCTGTAGTGAGTGCCTTTCCCAGAGTTGAAAGAGTGACAGGGCCAAAATCAAGGGACGTTCGAGCCAAATTGCCTGGACACACTGAGCTTGAAGCAAATTAACTCATAGGAAGAGGGAAAGACTCATTTTGGGAGAGAGTTCCAGAGCTCAGCTGTTGAATAAGAACATAAGAACATAAGAACATAAGAACATAAGAAAATGGGAGTCTGCAGAAAGCCGATTGGCCTAAGCAAGGCAGATCCCTGTCCCACACAACCCCAATTACAAAGCCCAATTATAGGCTCAACACTCTAATACCCTGAGGATCATCTTACCAAACCGGTTAGAGATTAACGCAGGATTACGGGGGTCTGCAGAGCGCTGATTGGCCCAACCCGGCTGATCCCCCTTCACACCCAACCCTTCTCGTCCATATGCTTATCCAATTTTTTCTTAAAGCTCCCTATCGTTCTTGATCCCACTATATCACTTGGTAGCCTATTCCACCCATCTACAACTCTGTTACCAAACCAATATTTGCCTATATCTTTTCTGAAACTAAATTTATCTAATTTGAAACCATTGGTACGAGTTCTTTCGCTATCACTGAGCTTTAGTACATTTGTCATGTCCCCTTTGTTAATCCCACTAACCCACTTGAACACCTCTATCATATCCCCTCTAACTCTGCGTCTCTCTAACGAATGTAAACCTAATTTCTTCAACCTTTCTTCATACGGAAAATTCTAATATTATGGATCATTTTTGTCATTCTACGCTGAATTCTCCAATGAATCTATGTCCATTCTGTAATAAGGACACCAAAATTGGACAGCATAATCCATATGGGGTCTCACTAATGACAAGTAAAGTTTTAAGATAACATCAGCAGTTCTGTTACTCACACTCCTAGAGATGAACCCGAGAATCCTGTTTGCCTTATTACGAACGCTTATACACTGTTTTCTAGGCTTCAAATCATTGCTAACAAACACACCTAGATCTTTCTCGCAGTCTGAATTTTCTAATTCTAAATTAGCTAGTTTATATTTAACATTTGTTTGCATCTTCCCTATCTTTAATACCTTGCATTTGTCAATGTTAAACTTCATCTGCCAATTTACTGACCATTCATGTAAGGTATCTAGATCCCTTTGGAGGCACTCTATATCGCTATCTGAATCAATTGATCTCCCCATTTTAGTATCGTCTGCGAATTTACTTATCCTACTAGTTATACCTAAATCTAGGTCATTTATGTATATAAGAAACAACAGGGGACCTAATACCGATCCCTGGGGGACACCACTTTTGACTGCTCCCCACTCTGACTTGGTACCATTTATGCTGACTCTCTGTTTCCTACCAATTAGCCATGACCTAATCCATCCCAACAACGACCCTCCTATTCCATGTGCCTCAACCTTTCTCATCAATCTCTCATAAGGGACTCTGTCGAAAGCTTTACTGAAATCTAAATATATAATATCATATGACTTGTCACTATCTACTGCTTCATATACCTCTGAGAAAAAGCTAAGCAAATTAGTAAGGCAAGAACGTCCCTGAGTGAATCCATGCTGAGAAGAATTTATTAAGTTAAATTTACTAAGTGGCTTCTAATTTTCCTAGCAATAATGGACTCTAGCAACTTTCCTATGATTGATGTGAGACTAATGGGACGGTAATTGGATGCTATCGATTTATCACCTTTTTTGAAGATCGGAACTACATTTGCAAGCTTCCAAGCTTCTGGAACTAAACCTGTTTCTAATGACTTGTTAAATATAAATGCTAATGGACTACTTAACTCATCTCTGCATTCTTTTAATACTCTAGCATATACCTCGTCAGGACCAGGCGATTTTTGAGGTTTCAGTCTGTCAATTTCCTTAAGCACATCATTTCTACTTATACTAACTGTACTTAACCTATTATCTATACTATCACTATATACCATATTGACTTCTGGAATCTGTGCCAAATTTTCATTAGTGAAAACGGAAAGAAACTGACTATTTAATGTACTGCACATTTCTAAATAATTTTCTGTTATTTCTCCTATTGAAGTTTTTAGGGGGCCTATTACATCTCTAACTTTAGATTTATATAGTTGGTAAAAAGCTTTAGGGTTATTTTTTGAGTCGCTGGCTATCCTTATTTCATAATTTATTTTTGCTTTCCTGATTTCCTTTTTGACCTGTCTTGATAGAGTCTGATAGTATATATGTAAATGATTTTCACCTTTCTTTATTTTTCGATATATTCCTTTCTTTTTCCTATAAGATCTATTAGCTTATTAGTCATCCATTTGGTTGGTTCTCCGTCGTCGATCTAAATCTTTTAGGGATATATTATTTTGAGCATTGTGGAGTGAAGCAATAAACTGGTTATATGTAGGTGGCAAGTTTAACTCTGGCATATCCTGACTTAATTGCTTAACAATAGGGTCCACCCTTAAGTCTCTTCTTAGCCCACCATAATCGGCTTTTCTGAAATCTGGGATAATAGAAGAAAGACTGAGGATAACGTTTCACTCTTTGATTGGAGAGTTGCACAGAGTAGGGGTGGGATAGTGTTGCAAGACGGGTGCTACATGCTGTACAAAGAGGGGGTGGTATACCCTGAGAGAGCTTTGAGGAACACTGATTATTGTAATAGCGGTAGAATAGAGAGAGAGATGCAACATTGCGGCGAAGAGAGATTGCAGAGAATTGGTGAGTGGACATGAGTTTATGAGACTTTGTATTGAAGTGCTGTGTGTGAGGATCCTCCCCACACATGTGAACAATACTCAATACATGGACGCACTTTGTCCCTGTACAGAGCAAGTAGCTGCGCAGGGGTAAAAAAAAAAAACCTGGAGGCGAGCACACCCAGCTCCTGGGAAGCTGTTTTAGCAAGAGTGGTAATATGATCTTTCCAAGTGAGATCAGAAGAAAAAGAGACACAGGAACCTCTCCGGGAGATCTGGGGACAGGGGAGTGCTGACCTTAGTGATCCCTGGTCTCTGGGTCTTCTCCTGGGCGAGTTAGATGTGTGTGAATTTGTATTTTGTTTATTATATTGTGTTGTCCCTGTTCAGTCTCTGTTTCAAGTCGGCCATCCCCAGCCATGGGGTATGTGCCTGAGTGATAGGGGCTTTGCCCACCTTTGACCCATCTCAAGGTGTTACTTTTCACACTTTCCAGCACATCTACATCCACACCACACCGCTCTCGTACTTCCTCCTTCGTCTGTCTATCCCTCCATGTAACTCCGCATCTACTTCAAGTAACATATTTCCACTCATTCCCAGAGGATAACGACGAAAAAAAAGTTTACTACAAAACATAGTGAACACTCACCCACAGCCTCACTCGGTCCACTGCCACCACTGGAACAAGAGTCAAGAAGGTTAGGTTATTGGAACTACCACCACCACTTAATCATTCACCAACGGTCTCCTCCAATATAGCCTACCTATTTGGAATAGGGTATAGTCCAACTTGGCTCACTGTTTTACCATTAGGTTTTTTGTAGGGATATTTGTATAGTATCACAAGTGGTCCATTATACACTTATTGGTCTAAAAGTTTATATAAAGAGTCACTTTATCACTGATCACCTAAAGGAGGAGAGTTTCTGGACCCCCTTCCTCATGTTTAGCCCCGATAGTTTGCTGTTTTTAAGACCTTTCACCACATTTAGGTGTAATTGTTTGTCCTGGCAGGCAATAGCAAACCTGCAATTTGGTAGGAATTGACCTTCGGCCATGACACATTTCTACCGATAAATGTGCAAATTTTGTGATAATTGAGACACATTTTCTAGAACACACGTCTACCACCCACCGTACTCAACCACAGAATAAAACCATCCCCTGCCTCCCCCCACTCCCTCTCTCCTCAGTAACTCCCCCCTCCCCAACCCCTGCAGTAGCGGAAATCGGCCAACCTCCGCCATTTTGAGGCCTCTGGTATTGAGGATCATGACACATTTAAACAGTTTATTCCGGCTTTTGTTAGACGATATTATTCAGATTAGGAATGGTGTATGGAAGCCACAGAATTAATTTAGATAATGTCTACCCTTTTGATGCCCACAGATCCTTGCTAAGCTGTAAAATATCGTCTAATGATAGCCAGAATAAACTGTCATAAGGCGTCATATTCCTCAAGGGATTACAAAAATGGCCGCTCTCTTTCTTAAGGGAATCCCGAACCAAAGATGAACGAAACACTTAGAAAGAAACGATAATCTTTGAAACACTGCATGGTATCAAGTGCACTTTTTCATAAATTATCGCTCAGTTCCCTTTATTATCTTGGTTCGACAAAGCTGAAGGAATTACATAAGAAATGTACGACCTTTGGAAAACAGCGTAGTATTAGGTGCCTTGTTTCATTAAGGGGAGATGGGCGTATATTTGCTCATTTATATATATATTTGTATTATTTGTTTGGTTTCCTCCCTAGACCCCTCTGTCAAGCTTAAAAAAACACACCCAAGACCCTCCTTCAAGATAAATGTGTAATTTTTTTTATAGAAAAACGTCCCGGCCTAAGGCCGGTTCCTCTTAAATTAAAGATTCGCTATCGCTCATCAGGAAAAATTCGACACCTAAATAACACAAAAAGTCTTAAAATTTACAAAGAAATGGGGCGAAAAGTCTAAAAATCACCAAACTAATGGCCCGAACGTCATAAAATCTGAAAACTAATGGGGCTAAACGTGAGGGAGAAGGGGGACCAGAAAAACGACCCATCTCCCCTTAATTATCGCTCAGTTCCAAAGTGCTCAGTTCCCTTTATAATCTTGGTTCAACGTGAATATAATCGTCTAATAACAGCCAGAATAAATACAATATAACTTGGCCAGTACTGAAAGAGGGTTAACGGGTGATGGCTCGCTTTTCTGGACCCCTTTCTCTCTCATGCTTAACCCCATTAGTTTTTAGATAGACGTTTGGCCCATTACTTGTTGATTTTGAGACCTTTCGCCCCATTTGTTTGTCAATGTTAACATCTTTCGTGCCATATTGGTATCGATTTTTTTCCTGGCGAGCGATTGCGAGCTTGAAATTGTAGGAGAAACCGGCCTTCAGCCGGAACATTTTCTACCGAAAAATGTACATACTTTATCTTGCAAGGTGGTCTAGGCGGTGTTTTGTAAAAGCTTGCTCAGAGGTCTAGCGAGGAAGCTCAACAATAAATTAATACATGAATATATAGCCCTAAAAACAACTACCCCCTTAATTTCCTATTGGGCCAGGATATATGGAAGGATAACAAGTAGGTATGAATTAAAAGTGTATGGTATTGTGCAGTAGTTAAGGGGAGATGGGTCGTTTTTCGGGTCCCTCTTCTTCATGTTTAGCCCCATTACTTTTCAGGTTTGATGATGTTTGGCTCGTTAGTTTGGCGATTTTAAGAATTTTGGACCCATTTGTTGTCAATATTAAGACTGTTCGTGTTATTTAGATGTCGATTTTGTCCTGGCAAGCGATAGCGAGCCTATTATTTGAGGGGAATTTTTTATATCGAAAAATTTACAAAATGTATCTTGAAGGAGGGTCTTGGGGGTGTTCTTTTAAGCTGGATGGGGGTCTAGGGAGGAAACTAAAAACAAAAATAAAAATAAAAATATATACAGTATATAAATGATGAAATAAGTACGTCCATCCCCCCTAAATAATATGACCAAATAATGGTTCTATAGCAAATTATTCTTGTAAGTCGATAATCATACTAGCTTTCCTTCCACACATAAATATAAGGGATTGTATACAAACTTATGTGGCAACCTGTACAGTTGGCCACAGAAGTTCTATTCCTCGTTGTCATCTTATGTAGGAAACCAAAACAGTACGAATGAATTGAGAGTGTGGTTGCTTTTAATTATCAGTTCAATAGTCAGATGAGTTAGCCACTGCATAAGAACAAGAATCGACACTTGTTATTCAATCATATGCATTATATTTCCATGTATAAGATCACAGAGAAACAGAACTTATGTGGCCAACTGTACATTATACTTCCATGTATAAGATCACAGAGAAACAGAACTTATGTGGCCAACTGTACATTATACTTCCATGTATAAGATCACTGAGATAATCAGAACTTATGTGGCCAACTGTACATTATATTACCATGTATAAGATCACTGAGAGAAACAGAACTTATGTGGCCAACTGTACATTATATTACCATGTATAAGATCATTGAGAGAATCAGAACTTATGTGGCCAACTGTACATTATACTTCCATGTATAAGATCACTGAGAGAAACAGAACTTATGTGGCCAACTGTACATTATATTACCATGTATAAGATCACAGAGAAACAGAACTTATGTGGCCAACTGTACATTATATTACCATGTATAAGATCACAGAGAAACAGAACTTATGTGGCCAACTGTACATTATATTACCATGTATAAGATCATTGAGAGAATCAGAACTTATGTGGCCAACTGTACATTATACTTCCATGTATAAGATCACTGAGAGAAACAGAACTTATGTGGCCAACTGTACATTATATTACCATGTATAAGAGCACTGAGAGAAACAGAACTTATGTGGCCAACTGTACATTATTACCATGTATAAGATCACAGAGAGAAACAGAACTTATGTGGCCAACTGTACATTATATTACCATGTATAAGATCACTGAGAGAAACAGAACTTATGTGGCCAACTGTACATTATATTACCATGTATAAGATCACTGAGAGAAACAGAACTTATGTGGCCAACTGTACATTATATTACCATGTATAAGATCACTGAGAGAAACAGAACTTATGTGGCCAACTGTACATTATATTACCATGTATAAGATCACTGAGAGAAACAGAACTTATGTGGCCAACTGTACATTATATTACCATGTATAAGATCACAGAGAGAAACAGAACTTATGTGGCCAACTGTACATTATATTACCATGTATTAGATCACAGAGAGGAACAGAACTTATGTGGCCAACTGTACATTATACTTCCATGTATAAGATCACTGAGAGACACAGAACTTGTGTGGCCAACTGTACATTACATTACCATGTATAAGATCACTGAGAGGAACAGAACTTATGTGGCCAACTGTACATTATATTACCATGTATAAAATCACAGAGAAACAGAACTTATTTGGCCAACTGTACACTCTAAGACATAAATCTGGCCTAAAAATATTGTGAACCTTTGAACAGCCAAACGAACCTCTTTAGCGCTAATAGTTGGTACCGGTAAACAATGTAAGGGGAGGTAGTTGCCTTTTCTGGACCCCCTTCTCCCGCAAGTTAGGCACATTATTTTTGAGATTTTGAAAACTTTTCCCCATTAGTATGTCAATTTTAAGATCTTTCGCCCCATTCTTTGCCAATATCAAGACCTTTCATGCAATCTATTTGGTGACTGGTCAACTCAACCAGTAGACCATTTCAACCAGTAGCTCTCAACCAGTACCAAATCAACCAATACGGTTAGGTTAGTACTATATTTTGGCACTGGTTTGGTTGGTCTGGGTTAATTTGGCACTGGTTGAGAGCTACTGGTTGAAATGGTCTACTGGTTGAGATGACATGGAACCAATCTAATTAGGTGGGGAGATTGTAGGCACCAATCGATCAGGGCTAGACCCAGGTGAGGTTATAGGCATGTGATAAAGAGTCGCTGGAACTCCTGTTTTATTTGCTTGGCCTCTCTTACTGATTTTCTTTGTGCCTCATTTACACTGAGAGCAATCCAGCTAGCTCTCACAAACACCTCCTCCTCCTATCCACTTCACTACACTAAACATGCACACCACACTTCATTCCTCCACACCAAAATTAAAAAAAAAAAATTATGAATTGTAGCCCAGCCTCGGAGTCCCCAGGGGGGGGGACCATAAATGCCCACTCACCCGACCGACCATCCCCTGACGACCCCACACAATTACCTGGACCTCGGCCTGTTACTCTTTCTATTAATTTCTGCAACATTCGCGGACTTTCCTCTAACTTTCACTCTGTTGAGCACCATCTCTCCTCCTACAAACCTGATCTTCTCTTCCTCACCGAAACTCAGGTGTCTGTAGCAACTTCCAGCAACCCCTTCTCTGTATCCTCCTACTTTCTCTATCCTAGTTTCAAAGCCAAAGGCGGATGTTGTGCATATGTGCACAACAAACTCACTTGCTCTCGTGTTCCCGATTTCGACTCCTCTGAATTCTCAACTTTATGGCTCAAACTTTCCTGTCATTCTCTTACTAAATATTTCTGTGCTGTCTATCTTTCCCCTAACTCTACCAACTTTCCCAAATTCTTTGACTATCTAAACTCTACAGTGGAACACATTCTATCCATTTCTCCTTTCTCAGAAATCTCCATCTTAGGAGATTTCAACGTTCACCACCGCCATTGGCTCTCCTCTCACACTACTGATCCACCTGGTGAACAAGCCTACGTCTTTTCTATCCTAAATGACCTAGAGCAGTTAGTTCAGCAACCCACCCGTATCCCGGATCGCATCGGAGATCGGCCCAACATTCTTGACTTGTTTCTAACTTCTAACCCTTCTTCTTATACTGTCGATCTTTTCTCTCCTCTGGGCTCCTCCGACCATAAACTTATCTCTGTCACCTGTCCTATCTCTCCAGTACAGCCACCCGATCCTCCTAGCCGGCGGCGCTTGTGGCACTTTGGCGCTGCCGACTGGGAGGCTCTTCGGCAGTACTTCTTTGATTTCCCATGGAATGATTTCTGCTTCCATGGCTGAGGACCCTCGGAGAGTGCTGAACGCATTACCGAGATAATCCTATCGGGCATGGAAGCATACATTCCATTCTCTTTCTCTCAGACTAATGCTAAAAAATCTTGGTTTACTCATGCCTGTTCTACTGCTGTCCGCAATAAGGAGGAAGCATTCAAACGGTACCGACGCCTTAAAACTCAAGACTCTCATTCTTCATATGTTTCTGCCCGGAATCAAGCCAAATCTGTTCTTCGACTTGCCAAACACTCTTTCATCAATAATAAATGCACTGAACTATCCAAAGAGGTTGGGTCGGTGGGCTTGCGACCCCCACCCGGAAAAAATATCTAAGCAAGGAAAAACGAACGAACAGCCTCGGATGCGGACGGAACCAACGTTGACGAACCACGACCGACTAAGGACATGCCTTCGGACATTCTGAGAATGGCTACGTGGAATGTTAGTGGCATGAATGATGGCACAAAAGAGAGAGAGGTTCTGGAAGTGTTAGTGAATGCCAGGCTGGATGTATGTGGAATGACAGAGACCAAATGGAAAGGTTCAGATGTGAGAGAGTGGGAGTGTGGAATGGGTGTGTGTGCTGGAGTGAGTGAAGGAACAGCGAGAGAAGGTGCATGTTTGTTTGTAAGTAGCAAATGGAAGGAATGTGTAAGAGAGTATGGGTCTGTGGGTTCAAGGATTGTGTGGGTGAGAATGAAAGTAGGAATACAAACGTGGGTGATTGTATGCGTGTATGCCCCGACACAGGATATACTTGAAAGAAAGAAAGAGTAGTTCTGGATGAATGTGGAGGCGTGCCTGGAGAAGTTTGACAAGAACGAAAGAATATTTCTGATTGGGGATATGAATGGTAAGGTGGGTGATAGGAAAGTTGAGGGAGTGGTGGGAGGGTGGGGGGTACCATCAGAGGTGAATGGGAATGGTAGTGCACTTGTGGACGTATGTGTGGGGAGGAGGCTGTGGATAGCCAACACCTTCTTCCGACACAGAATGATCCACAGGTACACGTGGAAACGGATGTTGACGATGAAGGATAAGACAGTGGTGGAACGAAAGTCATTGATTGATTATGTATGTGTGGATGAACGAATGAAGAAATCTGTGATGGATGCTAGGGTGTATAGGGGTATTGGAGGGGGTCTGTCTGATCATTATGTAGTGGTAGCTAAGGTTAGGATACAAAAGAAGTGGGTGAGGAGAGCGGGAGGGAGGCGAGAGGAGGGTGGAATGGTGAGGAGGGTGGAGAGGTTGCAGGAGGAGGAAGTCAGGGAGGAGTACAGGAGAGCAGTGGAAAGACGACTAGGTGGGTTCGACCTGGAAGTTATGGAGGAAGTGGAGGAGATGAGCAAGGTGTTTAAGGATGAGATCTGTGCAGCATGTGAGGAGGTGTGTGGAGTGAGGAGAAGAGGGAGGGGAGTGAAAGGTACAGCATGGTGGACAGAAGAGGTAAGAATAGCTGTGGAAGAAAAGAAGAAAGCATATAGAGAGTGGTTGGGTAGTAGAGGGAATGAAGATTCCGAGAGGCAGAAACGAGCGAGGTACGTGGAGAGTAAGAGGGTAGTGAAGAGAGTAGTGAAGGAAAGTAAGAGAAGAGTAGATGAGGAATTTGGAAGGAATCTGAGTGTAAAATGGAGGGAGAGTAAGAAACTGTTCTGGAAAGAAGTCAAGAAAGTTAGGGAAGGTAGCAAGGGAAACAGTAAGGGTGTGAAAGATAAGAATGGGAGAATGCTAGCCGAGAAGCAAGAGAGAGTCGAAAGATGGAGGGAGTACTTCAGTGAGTTGCTAAATGAAAGGAATGAAGAGCCAGCAAACATAGCTGGATATGGTATGGGAGGGAGAAGAAGAGAAGTAGTGGAGGAGGAGGTGGGGATCAGGAGGTCAGAAGTGTGGGAAGCCATGAAAAGAGTGAAGTTGGGGAAAGCACCAGGAACAGATGGAGTGTGTGGGGAAATGTTGAGGTTTGGTGGTGAGATAGTGATAGAATGGGTATGGAAAATGTGCAAACTAGCATGGGAGAAGGGGAGTGCACACGATGACTGGAAGACTGGCATAATAGTCCCCCTATATAAGGGCAAAGGGGAAAGAGGAGTGTGTGGTAACCACCGAGGAATATGTCTTCTAAGCGTAGTAGGGAAGGTATACAGTAGGTAGTGATTGAGAGAGTGAGAGTGAGAACGGAGAAATGGATAGGCGACGAGCAGGGAGGTTTTAGGAAGGGAAAGAGGATGTGTAGATCAGATTTTTACCCTGAATTGTGTTGTGGAGAAGTATCTGGAGAAGAAACAAAAGGTGTATGTTGCCTTTATGGACTTAGAGAAGGCCTATGACAGAGTGGATAGAGAAGGTTTGTGGAAAGTACTTAGAATATACGGAGTAGAGGGCAAGTTGCTGAAAGCAGTGAAGAGCATGTATGAGGGTGCAAAGGCGGCAGTATGTGTGGAGAGTGAGCAGAGCGAGTTCTTTGACCTGAATGTTGGTTTGAAACAGGGGTGTGTGATGTCCCCGTGGTTGTTTACTGTATATATGGATGGAGTTATGAAAGAAATACTATCAAGAGCAGTGGATGTTGGTGTATCGCTGAAAAGGGAGGGAATTGAGTGGAAGCTACCTATACTGCTGTTTGCGGATGATACAGTTCTGATGAGTGATAATGAATGGGAGTTGCAGGGTCTGGTAAATGAGTTTGGAACAGTGTGCGAAAAACGGAATTTGAAGGTAAATACGGGGAAGAGCAAGGTTATGGTCTTCGAAAGGGGTGAAGTCACAGAGTGTGAGGTGAAGCTGAACGGTCAGGCTATGGAGATCGTCAACTCTTTTAAGTATCTGGGCAGTGTGTTGAGTAAAGATGGGACTATGGATGAAGAGGTGCGGGAGAGGGTACAACAGGGGAAGAGGGTTGTAGGAACGCTAAAAGCAGTAACAAGAAATAGGGTGGTCAGTATGGAAGTGAAGAAGTCCTTGCATGACAGTGTGGTAATCCCGACACTGACTTACGGAAGCGAAGCATGGACGTTGGTTGAGAGACTCAGACCAAGAGTGAGAGCAGTGGAAATGAATTACTTAAGGAGTGCGTGCGGAGTTACATGGAGGGATAGACAGACTAATGAGGAAGTAAGAAGGAGGTGTGGTGTGGAGGTAGATGTGCTGGAAAGTGTGAAAAGGAACAACTTGAGATGGTTCGGCCATATGGAACGTATGGAAAGCGAGAGAATGACTAAGAGGGTGTACGAGAGCGAGGTGGAGGGACAGAGGGGGAGAGGTAGACCGAATATGAGGTGGAAGGATGGAGTGAGGAACTACATGAACGAAGGCGGTGCTGGTTGGGGGGAGGGGCGTCGACTGACTGGGGACAGAGGTGCATGGGGGCGGTTCGTTCGTGGCCACCCCTTCGGGGATCACGGCGTCAGGCAATAGATAGATAGATAGAACTATCCAACTCTAGCTCTTCCCAAGCTTTCTGGCATCTAGCCAAAAACCTCTCCAACAATTTCTCTTCCTCGTCTTTCCCTCCACTTTCCCACTCTGATGGCACAACCATCACTTCTTCCTCTGACAAAGCTAAACTCTTCGCTCAAACTTTTGCTAGAAACTCCACCTTGGATGATTCCGGTGCTATTCCTCCCTCTCTGCCCTCCTCTCTCTTACTTATGCCTAATATCCTAATCTCTTCTAAAGATGTACTTTCTACCCTCTCTGGGCTTAACACTAATAAGGCGTACGGTCCGGACGGTGTTCCTCCTGTTGTTCTCAAAAACTGTGCTTCCGTGCTGACTCCCTGCCTAGGCAAACTCTTTCGTCTCTGTCTATCCTCTAACGTCTTCCCTTCATGCTGGAAGTTTGCTCACATTCAACCTGTCCCAAAGAAGGGTGACCGCTCTCAACCCTCCAACTATCGTCCAATTGCTCTTATCTCTTGTCTTTCTAAAGTTTTTGAAACTATTCTTGCTTCCAAATTTCTTAAGCATTTCTCTTCTCATAATCTGCTCTCAGATCGCCAGTATGGCTTCCTTAAGGGTCGCTCTACTGGTGATCTTCTTTCATATCTTACTAACTCTTGGTCATCCTCCTTTCGGGACTTCGGTGAGACTTTTTCTATTGCACTAGACATATCGAAAGCCTTCGATAGAGTCTGGCATAAATCTTTAATTTCTAAACTACCCTCCTTCGGTTTCTATCCCTCCATCTGTGCCTTTGTCTCTAATTTCCTTTCCGGCCGTTCCATAGCCGCGGTTGTGGACGGCCATTGTTCACTTCCTCACCCTATAAACTCCGGTGTTCCTCAGGGCTCTGTCCTATCTCCTATTCTCTTTCTAATTTTTATAAATGATCTCCTTAACTGTACCTTAATTCCCATCCATTCATATGCAGACGACTCAACCTTACACTACTCCATTCGTTTTTCAGAACGCCCCAGCCAGCAATCCCTCAACGACAAACGTAATGAAGCCATAGAACTCTTAAATTCTGATCTAAATACTATTTCCAATTGGGGCAGAGAAAACCTTGTTAACTTTAATGCTTCCAAAACCCAATTTCTCCATCTATCAACCCGTCAGGATCTCCCAGCGGACTATCCCTTATTCTTCAACAATACAAAAATCAACCCTTCATCTTCTCTCAATATTCTTGGTGTCTCTTTTTCTTCTGCTCTCATTTGGAAGGACCATATTACCAGTCTTGCTAAGGCAGCCTCCCAGAAGCTGGGTGTGCTCACCCGCCTTAGGGTTCTTTTCCCCTGCACAGCTTCTTGCTCTGTACAGGGGCATAGTGCGCCCTTGTATTGAGTATTGTTCACATGTGTGGGGAGGTTCCTCTCACACCGCTCTCCTAGACAAAGTTGAAAGGAAGGCCTTTCGTATCATTAACTCCCGTCCACTCACCAACTCTCTGCAATCTCTCTCTCCCCGCCGCAATGTTGCATCTCTCTCGCTATTCTATCGCTACTATAATAATCAGTGTTCCTCAGAGCTATCCCAGTGCATACCACCTCCCTTACGTAGGGCACGTGGTACCCGTCTTGCAACTCAATCCCACCCCTACTCTGTGCAACTCTCCAACCCAAGAGTGAAACGTTACTCTCAAACTTTCTTCTACTCAACAGCTGAGCTCTGGAACTCTCTCCCAGAATCAGTCTTTCCCTCTTCCTATGACTTAAATTGCTTCAAACTCCGTGTGTCCAGGCATTTTGGCTCGAACGTCCCTTGATTTTGG
Organism: Paralithodes platypus; assembly: GCA_032716605.1. Taxonomy (NCBI): domain Eukaryota; kingdom Metazoa; phylum Arthropoda; class Malacostraca; order Decapoda; family Lithodidae; genus Paralithodes; species Paralithodes platypus. The sequence goes on from CM064499.1 coordinate 18,190,765, forward strand.
CCCTGTCACTCTTTCAACTATGGGGGAGGCACTCGCTATAGGCAGTTATGCCTTTTGCCTCCCTCAATCACATAGAAAAAAAAAAAAAAACAAAAAAAAAAAAATCTATTTTTGATGGCGAGCCTGCAGAGGAACCGGCATTCAGCCGGGATGTTTGTATTTATCGAAAAAATAAATATATGTATTGATTTATAGACCAAAAAACTAGAACTACTCCCTTAATACTAAAACAGGTCCTTTATTCATAGTGCAGCCCCATGTGTCAGGTCACGTGACAATAATAAACAAACCAGTACCTGGCTCTATGGTACGGGGCTGCCGCGTTCTTGTACACAAAGAGACTGGTCAAGTTTGTGTTGTTTTAGCACACACGGACAAGACAATGTGCTTTTGTATTGATTTCAAACAATCAAAGATGTAAGGAAAATATATTAAGGAAACAATAACAAGCTTCAAAGCAGTAACATAAAACAATATGATGAATAGATGATAAGACTGAATATTGAGCTATCTCCTTTAATATGTGTGGATGTTTGGATTATTATGAACATATCTTAAGTAATTTTACCCAAATATATATATAGGCCTAGTTGATTCATAAAACTACAGATGTATACAGTACCTATCAGACGGCAACGGTCAATAAGAGTAAAGTTTTGTTATTATTTTGTATATAAAGCGCAAAGCTCTTTATCATCCATCGCAGTCTGGAAACTGTCTAATATCTTCTTGTATAAGGACTAGGCTTAACAATTATCTGTACTGATATTTATTGTCTCATTTTACACAATATATTTGTATACACATTTATGTTTATCGATATATTAGGGATGTAACCGCAATTCACGGCAAAGCGTATACCATTAGCCTACACTAGATTACCGTATCCTATGCAAAGCCAATGAAAACAAAACATTAATAGGACACCAACAATCTATTAACCACATTAATAGGACACCAACAATCTATTAACCACATTAATGATGTATAGGAAATGTCTGTTATGGTGGATGGCTGAGGGTAGGGCAGATTTGTCATGTGTTTTCGACCATTCCATTCTTACACAAGATATGTTTATATCAATCTATTTTACCTTCCATAATGAGAGACAATACGATTCATCACGAAGTGTAGCCTACCAGCTGATATATAACAAACGTATATATTATATACTAAATGAAGAGACCAGGAATAATCGTGTGTCTTTAGACCTCTTCATATAGATTAAAATGTAGGTTAAGGTACATATACGGTACAAGTATATCGTTTGCTTCAACAGACACATTCCATGATAAACAACATAAGGAACAAAGCGCAATGTAAGGCATTGATCTTGGTACAATGGCAAAGCTGCTAGATGTAAAGTAAGTACCGGTAATAAAACCAAACATATGAAAAGAGTTGATTAGGCTATGCCCAACATTACCGGTATCTATCAACTGAAAATATACATATTTTATAATCTATATTTTATTAATTTCACCCCAGCATATGCCAATTTTGTGAATAGGTCATTTATACAATATGCTTACGTGTCGGATAAATTTCGTCTATATATTCAGGGAAATTTAGACTAAATTAAGTAGTCTCGTTGGCAATATAAGCAAAATCCATCATAGTTTTACCATTTTAATGCAGCAAAATTATATAAATCTGAACTTTGCTCTTTTACCAACCATTGGCGTGCAACAATATCAAACCCACCAAACCTACCTAAGAATTAACTTAACTAACGGTTTATTTGAAGAGGTTTAAGCAAAGTCCGTTGTATAAATATATGTTACCTTCCATAATAGGAGAATATACGATTTATCATTAAGTTTGTCGGTTGAAGCAAAACTATATACCTGGTACCGGTACCGTTTATGGACATACCTTACCTACATTATGATCCATGTGGATTGGTCTAAAATTCTGGTCTTCTCATATAGTTTATGATATATAAGTGCGTTTCATCTCCGCAGGTAGGCTACACTTCATGATGAATCATATGTTATCTAACAGTGGAAGGTAAATGGAGAAATGGATTGTGCAAAGGATCGATATAAACAGCTTTGTAAGGATGGAATGGTCGAAAACACAGGAACAATTTCCTTTATTTAAACTCATCCACCCACACAAACACTACCTTGTGTAAAATTCATCAATTTACAGTTAGTATTTTTAAGTCTAGCCCATATATAAGGTGATATTTGGTGTAGGTTTAAGTCTAGCCCATATATAAGGTGATATTTGGTGTAGGTTTAAGTCTAGCCCATATATAAGGTGATATTTGGTGTAGGTTTAAGTCTAGCCCATATATAAGGTGATATTTGGTGTAGGTTTAAGTCTAGCCCATATATAAGGTGATATTTGGTGTAGGTTTAAGTCTAGCCCATATATAAGGTGATATTTGGTGTAGGTTTAAGTCTAGCCCATATATAAGGTGATATTTGGTGTAGGTTTAAGTCTAGCCCATATATAAGGTGATATTTGGTGTAGGTTTAAGTCTAGCCCATATATAAGGTGATATTTGGTGTAGGTTTAAGTCTAGCCCATATATAAGGTGATATTTGGTGTAGGTTTTAACTTTTGAACTTGTTTGACATCAAATGTTGATTAAAATCCAAACTCGATCGGTTATATTTTGTCAACTCGGGTATTTCTATGGTTGCGGGATTTTTGCGGGAAGAGGGTATTACAATAAGCTAAATACATCGGAGATTTGACCATATTAATTAACTAAACCTGTATTATGCATCACTGAAATTATAAGTAGGCCTAGCCTATGTACCGGTAGATTGTGTTGCGTGCCTTTAACCCCTTCTGTACCGGTGATGTATTTATCATTATATTCTGGCCACTATTAGACGATTTTGTACAGCTTAGGAAGGACGTCTACTCATTACAAGGCTACAGCCTATCTCAATTAATCCTTTTAGATATCATATATCCTTCCCAAGCTTAGACAAAATCGTCTAAATGTATACAAAAATACAAAAAGACGTTACCGGTAAAGAAGGAGTTAATATTCTGTTCTCAAATATTTCTGTACGGTATTCATTCGCAGTTCTGCTGTTGTAACAAGGCTTATAATCTTAATAGTATCTCTAATTTCCAAAACGTAGACATTATTTGATCTCTCTCTCTCTCTCTCTATATATATATATATATATATATATATATATTATATATATACCCCCAAAATGGGGATTGGGCCTGAGCATATAGATAGATAGATAGATATATATATATATATATATATATATATATATATATAATATATAAACAATAAAAAATCATATATTACAGAAAGGCAGTGAGTAATGGAATGTTGGTGTCTTATAACAAACTTTTGTTTTCTGCTTCGCCTTCGCTCGCATAGTAATCATTAACAAAATATACGGAAAACAGATAAATATCAACATACTACTGTATGGTGTAAAATTATAAAATCGACATGTAAATAATGATAATACAGTATTTAAGTTAGCCCAGTATATAAGGAGATATAGTCGGTGTTGTTCACTCTTCATACACCCTGCTTTTATCACAAGGCAGTAATAAATCTTCATTGTCGTAATTTCCCTCTATTTTACCCTAGGGACCCTCCCCCTTCAGAACACTAAGAATGTATGGCGATAACTCAATTTCCATAGTGTTCACGTTAGACACGGCATTACGAGCATATAAAGTAGAAACCGATTCAATCGCATAGAGTTCAACGTGTTTATTTACTTGGGAGTAGCGGGCCAATGATGCCCCACGCCGTCTGGTGGAGAAATCGGAACTAACCCCGTGCACACTATGAATAGACAGGCTAGTAGTAGATTATTCACTGAGGCCCATCTGTTTCTCCGCAAGTGGGTGTCGAATTCCGCCATGCTTCGGGATAATCTTTACATTGATGGGGTAGCTTCTGATAACCAAGAATATACCAGAATGTTGGGGATGATATGGCAACCAGGGAAAGACACTTATATACCGGAACAAAGATTACATTAATCAGACACAGATGCACACTAAACGTAGTATGTTGAGTAAGGTCGCAATATTTGTTTTATCCTTTGGGCTTAGCATTACCTGTCACCATCAGAGCTAGGATTCTAATACAAGAAATATGGAGACGCAACGTGTGGTGGGACGAAAATTTACCCGATGATCTTGTTGAATAGGGTAGCTCCTTGCTAGAAGATTATAACACCCTATGTACTATAGAGTTACTGCGCCAAGTGGCCGCATTTGAACCAGTGTCTGTACATGCATTCTGTGATGCGAGTGCCACAGTGCACAGAGTAGCTATATATTGTGTTACCTCGTTTGGGATTCATTTACTCACCGCCCGGGCTAAGCTTGCACCGGTAAATGGGGTCACAATTCCCAAATTGGAACTAACTGCCATGCTGCTATTGGGACGTTTGGTTAACCATGTACGCACTTCATACGATAAGGAACCGCAAATAAGGGCGGTGCACGTATGGTGCGATAGCCAAATTGCACTAAGCTGGGTGAATAGTCAAAGTACATTGCCCGTCTATGTGCCCAATAGGGTGGATGAAATACGATCCCTACTGCCAAAGCCATCTATCACTATGTAACAACTAAGGATAACCCCAGTGACTTGATAAGTAGGGGAGTAACGGCGTCCAAATTAATAAAGTCCGACCTGTCGTGGCAAGGCCCAAAATGGCTGCTCCACGAAGGGGATTGGGCTGTCTGGAATGCCGAGGTTGAGTTGGCTTTGCCTTTAGAAATGGTGACAGCCGTCATTCAACCGACATCAACACCGAGTCCTATGTTAGAGTGGATAAGGATCGGTGGGTACAATAAGTTAGTCAGGGTCGTAGCTTGAGTGTTGAGTTACATCACCAACATAAAGGTCAAGCTACAAGGATGACTCTGCAATCTGGGTCAAAGCTTAAATGCAGAAGAAATAAAAACAACTGAGATAACACTAATCAAATGGGTTCAAATGAAATCCTTCAGTCAGGAATTAGATTCCATAAGAAGTTCTGGTAAGAATAAAATGCCTAACATTGTGCGTCAACTAAGGCTACGCCTGAAGAATGACATAATTAGATGCAAGGGACGTCTGAAGTGGTCAGGTGTAGACGACTGTACTAATAACCCTATCCTGATCCCAGCAACACACCATGTCACCGATCAACTTGTACAACGCACACACAAGGAAGTAATGCACTACGGGGTCCACCACGTTATTTCTAAATTGCGTCTCAACTGGTGGATACCCAGAATTTGACAGGTAGTTCGACGAGTAGTCAAAAGGTGTGTGATGCGCCGTAGACTAAAAGGTAAGACCATTTACGACTGGACCTGCTCCACCCTTGCCAGAGTTCCGCGTTTATCATCTAGAACCCTTCAGAGTTACAGCACTAGACTATACCGGCGCACTGAGAACTAGGGAACTGGACAAGGTCTATGTTTTGCTATTTACTTGTGCCACTTCACATGCGATACATTTAGAACTCTGTGACAATATGTTTTGTGAAGAGTTTATGCTAGCATTCAGGAGATTTTGTGCACGTCGTTCCTTCCCTCATTTGATTCTTAGCGACAATGCTCCACTTTTCTTCAAGCTTCCAGGTACTTGAAAGATATTAGCAGCGATCCAACACTTGTTGCTTACTTGGGAGAGCAGAAATGCGAGTGAAAATTTATACCACTCAAAGCGCCGTGGTTTGGTGGAATGTGGGGGAACTTGTTAAAGAGGAGCGAACTAGTAACTCTGCTCACTGAAGTCGAGTCGGTTGTTAATGATCGTCCTCTCACCTATGTATATACCGACCTGCAAGAACCACTGCCACTAATACCAGCGCATTTGCTCTATGGCAAGCCGTTGACTGCATTTCCTACTTCAGGCAGAGTTAGAGGACCCTTCAATGTTCACCGAAGTTGCGGTGTCACGACGATACCAATATATTTCTAGGGTTATCGGTGATTTTAAAAAGAGATTGGTGAATGAATACTTATTGGCACTGTGTGAGAGAACATCTAAGATTGCTGGTCATCCATCAGCACCCTCTGTAGGCGAGATAGTATTCATCCATGATGAATATCCTAGATTGTACTTGAAGTTGGGCCGTGTAGTGAAGGTGTACGAGGGCGAAGGCTCAGTAGGGCGAGTAGCGCTGCTTAAGACAGCTACTGGGACTACAGTTTGTCTGGTCGCACGACTGTACGCTATGGAGCTTGGCTCTTCTACACATGAAGAAGCTCCACCTGATGATGCTGGATCCGAGGAGGCTAACTTAGTCGATCCACCACAACCCATTGGGGATCCACCTCGGATCGGGACTAGACCCAGATGCGCAGCCCGTGGCGCCGTTCATATGCGGCGACACAAGATTGTTTCTGGGCAGCTCTAGATATAAGGTAGGGTTCAGGTATTGTGTTTGGGGGCGAGTGTATCGTGGATTCACGATAGTTAGTGGTATAACATACGTTTTCTATGATCATACCCTATCATCTTTGTATGTACATTATGTAAGTATGTAAGCTTGACAGTATGTAAATATGTAAGCATGATAAGTTAAATAAGGCCTATTATACGAAAGTATAGTATTTACGAGTCTTTATGAATGAATATATGACAATTATCATATAACCATGTCGTAATATTAAGAATGTTGTATGATATTTACTGCTAGATATCCGCTGCAAACTTAGCAGTATCCGCTAGATTAGTAGCGTAAAGGTGATGACATGTCTAACCTAGACACATTTAGACATCGTCCAAGCAACACCTCCACTCATCAGTTCGCCGCGATCCTTGTACCAGCTGCATTCAGCTCTCATCATATAACTTCATCCAACTGACTGACAGACTAACAGGCTAAGACTTTATCATGATTTATTCCTCTTCAGTTGTCTTTGAGTTAGCTGTGGGCAGAAAACTAATTTTGGAGAGGTAATTATAAGAGTGAGATAACTATATTTCTTATTTCTAATCTGGCAACCTCTGCGTCATATGAGCGTGAAAGGGTTAACTGTCTATGGTGATTTAACACCTTATGAGCGGCCTAGGAAGTAATTTATTTGTACCTCCCAGCGGGGAGTTATGGCCATAAATGGGGTTGTTTCCGTGTTCTTTTTCATGCATAAGCAAGACCCAGAGCGTAATACAAGTATGTATCCCTGAAAGGGCGTAAATTGAGCTTTCCAATGACACCCAAACCATCCTTCTACGATCACTGGTTATCTTGCAACGATCGTGCAACCGAAGGGCAAAATCGCTAAAATACGGTCATTTTCTTACATTATTACGTGTGTAGCGAGTGAGTGAGGGTGGAGGAGGGTGCAATAAATCTCAGTAGGTCCACGGCGGCCGTGGCGAGCGGTCAGGATGGAATCTATGCTCCTCCCACAGCTCCGCTCTCTCTCAGAGCACATTACGTGCTCAAAATTGCACTCGACAATAGCCGTGACCCGCCACATAGGCCACATTTATTTCACTCGACAATAGCCGGGTGCCGCCAGTTAAGGGTTAAAGTGAGTTACACTCCCGGTATTTGATATTAATATACAATTTATTTGAGCGGACCTTTTTAGTCTAGGCAGAGTAATCTCAACTTCCCTAAATCCGCCATAGTATATATCTGCACATGTGTCTGTGCACATTTGTTAGTGTTGGCGCATATGATTTAAGTAAGTGCAGCCAGTTCCTATTTTGTGTATTTCCATATAATATGTATGTATACACTTTTACATACAGTTAACCAAATGGTCTATGACTTCACCTTAATAAGGTGATTAAAGTCGAGAAAAGAGGTATTGTCCTTAAGTTATGTATATATATATATATATATACTGTATATATACAGTATATATATATATATATATATATATATATATATATATATATATATATATATATATATATATATATATATATATATATATATATATATATATATATATATATATATATATATATATATATACAGTATATATATAATATATATATATATATACAGTATATATAAATATATACTGTATAGTGTATATATATATATATATATATATATATATATATATATATATATATATATATATGTATATCACAAACCTTTGCATGCCGATGTACCGCAAATATAAGTTCAATAATTATGAGTGACAATAATTTTGTTACTCAATATTCAGTTTCATTTGGGTTGATATTAGTGTGAAGTAACCAATCAAAGTTGATATAATTCAAATTTGACTAGGGCTCATAGTGATAATTTGTGTGTTTTTCCTATGTGAGTGAGGGAGACAAAAGGCAGGTCTGCCTGTAGCGTGTGCCTCCCCCAGATTTGAGAGTGACTGTGCCAACATCAAGGTCGGACGTTCGAGCCAAAATGCCTAGACACGCAGAGATTGAAGCAATAGGAAGAGAAAACGACTGATTCTGGGAGAGAGTTCCAGATCTCAGCAGTTGAACAGAAGAAAGACTGAGAATAACGTTTCACTCTTGGGTTGGAGAGTTACACAGAGTAGGGGTGAGAATGTGTTGCAAGACGGGTACTACGTACCCTACGTTGAGGAGGTGGTATACACTGGGAAAGCTCTGAGGAACACTGATTATTGTAGTAGCGATATAATAGCAAGAGAGTTGCAACTATGCGGCAAAGAGAGAGAGAGTTGGTGAGTGGATGGAAGTTAATGATACAAAATGCTTTCCTTTCTACTTTATCTAGGAGTGCGGTGTGAGAGAATCCTCCCCACACATGTGAACAATACTCAATACACATTGGCAGTACAAATGAAAGCGCAAACTATTCGATTAACGGAATTCAACTATGTACACTGCGTCCTTGTATTGAGTATTGTTCACGTGTGGGGAGGATCTCAGCCTTTCTGAAAAGTCCAAGAGATTTATATTCTTTCAAAAATATGTGTAGAAGACTGAAATTTCTTCTAAAGGAAGCATAACGCAATGAAGAATTCAGGGTTTGCAGCCCTCTGCAAAGAGAGTGTTAAATTGTTCTTCAGCTATGTGAACAGCAGGAAGCCATTCAAAAGTAGCATTGGACCTCTAAAGGATCCAACAGGCCAACTACAAACCTCTGACACTGATATAGCTAAATCACTAAACATGCCAAGTCCAGGATTAGTGCATGAGGGTGAAGTTCGTAGCAAAATTAGAAGTAGCCTACCTCAGAGGAGGTAGCAAAAAGACTTAATAAGTTAAATTGGTTAAATACGGGCATCTATGAGTGACCTATATATGCCACACAACCCAATTTTCCCACTTCAAAACCGATATATTAGTAAAATTTGAATCCATTTATTATTAGACTATGAAAACCGCAGAACATGAAAATATTACCTTATAAGAAATATGTATTGTAAATATAATCATAGAGATACATCAAGAAAGCTATATACAACAAAGAAGAAACGATATAACAATGGAGGGAATATGAATAAGAGGAATATATGGAGGGAAGGAGAGGGGATAGACAGCAAATATGAAAGTGTAGAGCAAGGGTAGTATTATCCAATCCCTGCTAGGTCATTCCACATTTCTTTTCGCTCACTATAACTCGCCCTAGCTTGTAGATGATCAGAGCGAACGAAACTGGACACTGACCATTGATAACATTCAGGAGGAGGACTCCCTATAGAAGTCATTCATTCATAGCCCGAGTGGCCTTGACAAAATATTGATCGCAGGGAGAGGGAGATTGAATAAACAAAGAAATAGAGGTAGGGGAATGAGGAAGGAGAGAAGGTGAAAAACAGAAGTGGGAACCTAGACCAGTATTATGATAAACGAATAGTGTAGAACAGCAGTGATTAAGAACTAACAGAGGATAAAAGGAAAGGAGACTATGGATGGGAAATGAATAAATATATATACAAGTCTACTTTATTCATTCATAGCCTGAGTGGCCTTGAACACAATATTAATCACAAGCAGAAACGCAAATAGATATGTTAAGTAAATTGAATAAATTAATAAATTGGAGATGGTTAAATAGGATGCAGAGAAAGTGAAAACAAATTTAGGGCTTTAGCCAAACCTAATGGAATTTTCAAATTCGAGACTTAAAATGTAAACATATTTGAATTTTTCCGCGCCGGCCCTGAATGGGACGGACTCAGCGGAGTGCTACAGAGTTATCAAAGGTTCCATGATTTTCTTTAGGAGTACATGAAGAGTCCATACAGAATCGCTACTCCATTACACTCCGTGTCAAACACCTTCATGTGAGAAGGGGGCTTTAATCATTAACTCTAACCTTTCTTCATGAACCTTCAATTTCAGGTAATATTTTCCCGTAGTATAGTGGGATTTCCTAAAAAAGGCCCTCTATAAGAATCAAGGAGCATTTTTGGGTAAAAGTTGGGAACCAGACTTTTTAGCATAATTCAGGCATTCCGAATTCGATAAACCCGGTTCCCAAGCGAAATTTTGAGTTTTGACCGTCTAATTTGCATAAACAAAATGGCCGCCAAATTGGAAATTTTTGACACTTCTTAAACCATTTTCTCCAATATCTCTCTAACTAGGCAAGCAAATATCACAAGTGAAGCATCTATACCTATGTTTTGAGGGTCAGGGAATGTCACTGAGGCATTTTTAAAGGAATCAGTAATAAGCCTAGACTTTAATATACATATTAGCGGCTGTCATTAGAGAAAAATCATTGGTTCCCAACTTTACCCCAAGATACTCCTTGATGCTTATGCAGGCAAAATAGGGCAATATCTGTCACTCACCTGAACTATTTATTGGAGTAGACCATATTCATGCAATACAAGGAGTTTGATCATCACTCTGTTGCTGACATGCACACATTGCTGTGCATCGTAACCCGGATTTGCGGCATTTGCACCGACGCGTCCTGCATTGTTTCTGGCAGGCACATGAAATAATTTCCAGGCAACTTTGTGGGATCGGACTCAATGACATCAGAATGGGTAGTAGTCCTGAATCGCCATGCTTCCATCCCATGTCTGTGGGTGCAGGAAGCTCAGGTACAGCACAGTGAGCATTTCTCCAAATCATTGCTTGATAGTGTACTCGCATCAAATGGAAGCGGAGAGCATCACGTGTTGGTAGCATTGCTTCTGGTTTGGCAGTCTTTGAGAACAGTATATGCCTTGCTGCATCAACAGAGTCTGTTTTGTGCACATCATATATTCTGCAGACAAACGTTTCTGAAGATCGAATGGTCTCCTCTGTGAGTTCACCGATTCCCAAGTTTATGAGCAATTGATGGTGCTGTTTGAAGACTTTCCATGATGACCTTTTGGTGTGATTTGCGATGTAGGAGGTGGTGTCGCACCCGGTTAATGCATGAAATGGTAAAAGAGTTGTTGTTGAATCTCTTGGTAGGTTGTTGAAAACTGCATCAATGGGTATATATCGCCTTTTCTTGGTGGTACCAGACATCATCCAGAGGTGTTCACATTGTACACGTGGGAAGTGGGAAACCGAAAGCACGAGAACATCAGTGTCCCTTGATGACACAACAACTGTATTGAACTGGCTGTGCACAGCATGTAACACCAACCTAGTGTCAGCTTCTTCATGTGTGGCTCTCAGTTGAGTCAAATCAGTGATTGTCTTTGATGACCTAACCTCAATTTCTCTTCTCTGAATCCCCCGGCAACTACAATCTCCTTATCATCAGGTGCCTGAGAACACAGTTCCTCAGACAGGAAATTTGCAAGATCAGCTTTATTAGCAGGGAGCGACACAAAGTTAGTCCATTTTTTTGGAAGAGGCACATCACGTCCCTCAACAATTCGTCTGATTGGTCGATCTGCTTTCGTGCGTTGTGTCCTCGTACCACCCTTGATTGTCTCTTCTCTATATCTGTCGAACACAATGTCTACCAGTTGATAGTTAGAACCTGCCTTTAATACTGCTCTTACGTATGTGTCGGCCAAATCCCCAAAGGTCATTGCATTGTCAGGTTTTCCCAGAGCAACCACCAGTGCTTGTCCATCAATGATTAGGCAGGATGATGAGTCGTGAAGTTCAATAGCTTCAGGGCAGATTATGTCTTCCGTTAACTTATCTGCCAGTATGGACTTATTTCCAGTGCGGAGTGTACCATTCATTTCAGCGAGTGATACAGGAACTGGCAGAAGCTCGTGCTTTAGGACAGCTGGCAAGTCAACTGGACGACCTGCCTCATAGGCAGTAAGAAGGCGTTGAAGCACGTTTCTATCTGCCTTCAGGATAGTTCTCTTGTCTTTCTCTTTATTGTCTTTGACCACTTCATACAGAGATGCAAACGTTTTGGCATTACTCCTGTGTAGGGGTGCATGGATTCTGACATCTGGCTTGTCACCTTGCTCAGGTACAATCATCCTCTCCTCAACGAATGTATTCACTTTTTCTTGTCCGAGTTCTTTGGCACAAAGTAATGAGTTTTGGATTGCCTCTGTTGCTAGGTCTTTTGTGGCCAGATTCTGCAATGACGCTGGTGAAACCGATGCAAAAACCTTGAATCCCTGGAAGGCCGAGAGCAATGCCATCTCGTCATCGTTGTCCCGCTTTTGCCGTGATTTGGTAGCTTCATTGTGAACACGTGCACTACCAGGACAGTTGTTGTACATTGCATGCGTTTCAGCTGCAATGTGAGACCTCATATTATACGAAAGGGTCCATCTACAAAGCGCTGATGTTGTCTTTGTGATGCCAATGATTCCACCTGCTTTCTTTCCTGTACCATTTATCCACTCCATGGCTTGGTCTGGATCTACTTGGTTGAACTTTTGAACAGAACGTTTTACAACAAAGTTGCCCCTTTGAAACTCTGATAACACGGATTCTGGTAGTTGGTTCATCTCGGCTATATACACTGTACCCCATCTTGCATAGTTCAGATGGTCATACCGCATGAAGTATGGCAACATCAGACTGAAGGAGTGGAGATGAAGGTCCCAGATTCCATCACGCTGAGCTCGAGTGAACTGCAACAGTATTGAGACCATGTCCATATAGTTCCACCAGAAGACAAAGTTCACATCATCAGATTTACTTGCTATGAAACCTTTCAGAAGATTGTGAAACCGTTCCTGCTTCAGACATCTTATCAGCTCTGGAATTCTTTCGGGATTGTCATCAGCAGCTATCGCAGAAACTTCATCATGGTATTCCTTGTCTGACTCTGCAGCAAACAGGAGAAATGTTGGCAACAAAAGCCGCCAAAGAGCTTGCAAAGTAAGTTTGTGAGCTCTCATAGCCTTATTGTACGCTTTTCCTGACAGGACAAGCTGCACAGCACCCTCCCCAAGCAGTCCACTCTCTAGCCACACTTCAGCTAAACCAGATCCAGCCATGTGATCTCCTATAGCCTTCAGGAAGTTCATCGCGGTATGAAGTCCACCAAAGCGAGGGATTAATTTATCCCGATATTCTTCCACAGACCACTTCAGTTCCATGAGTTTGCAGTATAAGGCTTGGTCCACTGTAAGGACTGTATGCTCCTGTCCGAAATGTGAAGATATCGCCATGCACCTCTTCACAACTGTATTTAGCGTATCTAACTCGTGAGCAGGAGCAAGAATTATGGGCAAATACCCTACTACTGTCTGCTCTGGTTCCTCTGTTGAGACTGACTGATTGATCCATTGTAGTCTGCAAATAAAAGAAACAATTAGTATTAGTATTAGCATTAGATATTGGAGAAATTTATTTTTCTATAATTGCAGCCACTAATTTGCACATTTACGTGAAGGCTTATCACTAATCACTTTAAAGATGCCTTAATCACATTCTCTGACCCTCAAAACATAAGTATAGACACTTTATTTGTCATTTTTGCTTGCCTAGTTAGAGAGATATTGGAGAAAATGGTTCATGAAGTGTCAAAAATTTCCAATTTGGTGGCCATTTTGTTTATGCAAATTAGATGGTCAAAAACTCCAAATTTCGCTTGGGAACCGGGTTTATCGAATTCAGCATACCTGAAATATGCTAAAAAGTCTGGTTCCCAACTTTTACCTAAAAATGCTCCTAACATTCACATTTTTCAGAAACCCCACTACTCTACCGTGCTAATAATGGTTCCCACCTCGCATTTAGATAAGTTCACACCACACTCCGGGTTTTGAATATTTACGGCCGCAAGGTATAACTACGTTCTTTGGACTTACATTATACCCATATCATCTTGCTACCCATCCGGAACTCCCAGAGGACTATCCCGTATACTTCAACAATACATACTATTATGTAATCCAGAATTAAAATTGATTATATAAGCCAGATTAGTATGATAGTTAAGCTTCCCACTCATGAGTTTGATTCTTTAGAGTTCTAGACCTGTTGTGATTCAGCCTGTCTCTCCCAACATTGCGTCATTTCATTCACGAGTGCAGTAGAATATTCCAGTTTCTCTGGTGGGATATATATACCCCCTGCGTACCTGCAGTCTGGACTCTCAGACCAGCTGACTCACCACGCCTGTTCTCTCTCTGTTCCCTGTACATAGTGACTCTTATACTTAGTGAAGTGACATATCTCTCCTGGCTAGCATCATAAGATAAAGCAGTCTGCATTCCTGTACCTGTGATTGGGGAGTGGAGTATATAAGTGTGTCCGATATCATAGCCTATGTATTATTCTCAGTGATATTTTTGTGTATTAATTATAAGATAATCTAGTGATCAGTTAATAATTAATTATCATTTAGTTTTCTGTAAATTCATATTATTTTGTTATTTCCTTTCGATTGCATTTATTAATATTATAAGTGTAAGGCATTAAATTAATTTTTTATTAGTTCCAAGTTTGTGAATTTTATCAGATTGATTTAGTTAACCCTGATAATTGTATCTTCAGAAAGAATATTTTCTCAAGTGAAATTTTAGTGCTTATTTCACTTTGAAATAGTTGTATTAATTACTTGTATTGCTTTTATTAACGTATTGTGCATTTCCTTAAGTTATTAACCTCTGAAGTGCGCATGGGGGTAATTGGAAACGTCCCCCTGTGCTGACGTATTTGAGGTGTTTCCGTCACTAAAATATTCATTGTGCCATTAATAGCATTAATACTTATCCATATGCACCTATTATGGGTTGATTATAAAGGTATTAACCTGAAACAACAATAAAACGAGTGAAAACAGCGTTTGGATGGTCAAAATCGGAGATATAGCCCGCGAGTTGTATAATGTATGGGTGAGGCAATCTGCTTTCCCGACAATTTCCCCCAAGGCCACTGAGACACAGTCGATCGATACTCTCTCTCTCTCTCTTGCACTCGCTTGCCATCAGTGATGACAACACCCTAATTGCAACTCGCTAATGTTAGCACGAAAATATACCTCAGAAAAAGGGAATAACAGGGAAAATAGGTGATAACTGAAGGAGAGGAGGAAAGTTGGGAAGGAGGGGAGGTAGAGGACTGAGATTTTGCATGGCCCAGGGGCCAAAACATTTTTTTTTTTTTTTTTTTTTCGAAGTCAAAAGTTGATTTTTTTTTCTCACTCACTCATATGAGTGTCCCCGCAGTCCGCCGGGGGAACTCTTAAGAGTCTCCCGGCAGTTCCCGGGTTAAGCATATATTAACCATTTCCAGTGATCTTGAGAAGATATTAATTCGTATGTGATATAGTTATATAACCCGTCAAGTGCGTGGAGACTCCTATGAGTTTTACCGGTCAGCTGCGGCAAGACTCTTATGATCCTAGGCCTAAAAAAAAAACATTTAAACCACCCCAGTAGCAATTGATTTTTGTCTTTTTTTGTTTGCCCCTTGGCCATGCCAAATATCACTCCACCACATCCCCTCCTTCCCCTCCCCCTTCAATTATCACCTATTTTCCCTGTTATTCCCTTATTCTTAGGTATATTTTCGAGCTAACAATAGCGAGTTGCTAGCAGGGTGTGGTCATATGTGATACCAAGCGTGAGAAAGAGATAAGGAGAGGGACGTCAGTGTCGTTCCAGGCATCGTGAGGGGTGGATGTTGGCCAGGCTGGTTCACACTTGATGAATGTAACTCTCGCTCTCATTTCGCGATTTTGACCAGCCAAACACTGTTTCCACTTGTTTTATTGTTGTAACAGGTTAATATCTTCATATTAAATGTAAAATAGGCGCATATGGATAAATAATGATATTTATGGTAAGATAAGGACTTTAGTGAGTGGAAACAGTGAAATAGGTCCGCACAGGGCTATGGTGTAATTTCATCCCTCGCCCCCCCCTCCCCCCCCCTCCTGCGCACTTCTTAGGTTAAACCTTGCATTGCTTCAGTAAAGACATATACTTATTTATTTTTCACTTGCATATTTTCTGATAATCATTCTTTTTGTTACTAAGCCAATTCTTAGTGCATTATAATTATATTCTTTTTACTCGTCCTGAAGAGACTGATTACATTGTTACATTATAATACTTAATTTAATTAAACTGAGAATTTTTATTCTAGTTTCTTTGAACCTGGATATTTTTTGAGAGTGTTCTGACATCAGTCTTGAATTTAAAGTTAGCTCATTGTTTGTGTCATATCACCTCGTCCAAAAAAATAACAATGGCGACCTTGAGCCACGATCTTCGGGACTTGTTTAAGAATATATTAAATAATTTGCTTGTGATTGTACTATTTAAATGTTCATGATGTCTTCTTCAACTATTTCTACCTTTGAGGAACCTAAAGATTGTGTAGAGAGTGTTCAGACAGTTGTTGAGGTAGCAGGTAGGAATACAAATTAATGAACTCCAAATTGTTGCACAATACCTGCAGATTGTTCCTCCTTCAAGTGCTCATAAAGATCAAATTGTTGACATGATTAATCAGAAACTGTTTAGTATTACTCCTTCAGTTGACACAAATATGAATGCACAATTAGAGCTTGCAAAGATTAAACTAGCTCAAGCACAAATTGAAGCACAGGCTCGTGGTCAGAAAGCTGAAGCACAGACTCGTGCTCAACAGGCACATGCACAGGCTGAGGCTCACACTAAACTTGACATTGCTAAGTTTGACCATGAGTACCGTATGAAACGGGGGAAATAGGTCACATAATGCTGATCATTTTGATGTGGCCAAAAATGTTAGACTTGTCCCTGCCTTTAATGAAACTGATGTAACTAAATACTTTCAATTGTTTGAGAAGGCAGCTAATGGTTGCAAATGGCCTAAGCAATATTGGCCAATACTCCTTCAGAGTGTACCCACTGGTAAAGCTCAAGTCACTTATGCATCTTTGTCTCAGGATCAGTCTGATAATTATGATGTAGTTAAGAGCCTGATTCTTAAAGCCTATGAGCTTGTTCCTGAAGTCTACAGAGCTCAATTTAGGACCACTTACAAGCAGGATAAGCAATCTCATGTTGAGTATGCCAAAATAAAAGAAGATTTGTTGGATCAATGGTTAAACTCTAAGAATGCAAATGCTGACTTTGATAAATTTAAGCAGATTATCTTATTGGAAGACTTCAAAAGATGTGTCACGAAGGATGTCAGTTTATATATTGATGAGAAAAAGGTAGACACTGTTTCTGATGCTGCAATTTTAGCTGATGAGTAATATTCTCACTCACAAACATTATACAGGTAATATTCTCACTCACAAACATTATACAGGTAATATTCTCACTCACAAACATTATACAGGTAATATTCTCACTCACAAACATTATACAGGTAATATTCTCACTCACAAACATTATACAGGTAATATTCTCACTCACAAACTTACAGGTAATATTCTCACTCACAAACATTATACAGGTAATATTCTCACTCACAAACATTATACAGGTAATATTCTCACTCACAAACATTATACAGGTAATTCTCGTCACAAACATTATACAGGTAATATTCTCACTCACAAACATTATACAGGTAATATTCTCACTCACAAACATTATACAGGTAATATTCTCACTCACTCACAAACATTATACAGGTAATATTCTCACTCACAAACATTATACAGGTAATATTCTCACTCACAAACATTATACAGGTAATCAAATAAAGAGATATGAGAGTAAGTATGTAGCCTCTTCTCAGAGTACAGGTGTAAAGAAGGAAAGTAAAGATAAGGTTTCTCAGGAAGGAAATACTAGTTCCACTTCTAATTTTTCTAAGAAGAAATGTAATTATTGTGGTAGACTAGGTCATGTTGCTGAGAAATGTTTCAAGAAACAGCGTGGTGCTAATAATAAACCTCCAAATGTTCAGTCAGTTGGTCTGGTCTCCACTCTTGAGAGTTCCCAATGTCTTAAAAATTACTCTGTTTCACCTGCTTTGAGTGCATTGGAGAGTAACGTAAGAACTACTGATAAAGCTCCTCTTTTGAGCAGTAATTCTGTTGTACGTGTTTTGAGTGCTTTGAAGGGTAACGTAAGCTCTACTGATAAAGCTCCTCTTTTGAGCAGTGATGTGGGTGACACTCTCAAGAGTTCCTATGCAAATTTCCTGTCTGATGGTTTTGTCAGTTCACTTAATGGCAGTGACAGGAAATCTGTTAAAATTTTACGAGACACAGGTGCTTGCCAATCCCTACTAGTGACCAGTGTTTTAGGCTCTAATAATTCCTCTGGTGAAACTGTAATGTTGCAGGGTTTAGAGAGTAATTATTTTTCTGTCCCTCTGTGCAGAGTGAATCTTGAGTCTGATTTTGTTCAAGGTCCAGTTATGGTAGGATTGGTTGAGATACTTCCTATGTCTGGTGTGACCTTTCTCCTTGGCAACGACATTGCTGGGGGTCGGGTTTCTCCAGCTCCTCGGTTGTCCAGTGAGCCGGTGGCTAGAGTCGAGGATGGCTCCTCTGATGTGTTTCCGGCATGTGCTGTCACTAGGGCAAAAGCTAAATTTACTAGTGATTTAGAGGGTAATGAAGATTATGATATTCTCTTGGCTGATACTTTCCTTGCTAATTTAAACCATTCGGAGGATGAGGCAGTTCCCCTCAGTGTGGATAATTTGTCACCTCGTGAGTTGGTAGAGTTGCAGCAGGCTGACCCAGAGTTGGAAGGTTTAGCTAGTTCTGCTTGTAGTGAGGAAGAGTCAGCTAGTGCTTCTACTTGTTGATATTTTAAGTCAGGAGTATTAATGAGAATGTGGAGACCCCCAACGTCATCAGCAGACTGTGAATGGGAGGTTGTGCATCAAATTGTCATCCCTCAAGTTTGTGGGCAGGATATCATTAGGGTGGCTCATGACTCCAGTTTGGCAGGACACATGGGAGTGAGGAAGATTGCAGCCCGTTTTTAGAAACATTTTTACTGGCCATGTATTTTCAAGGATGTTTCCTGGTATTACAAATCTTGTCACACCTGTCAAGTAGTGGGGAAGTGTAATCAAAACGAGAAAGTTGCACCACTCGTTCCCATTCCTCCCTTTGAGGCACCATTCACTCGAGTGTTAGCTGATATTGTAGGACCTCTTCCCAAGACTTCTTCAGGGTTTTCCTATTTGCTGACGCTCATTGATATGGCTACTCGTTATCCTGAAGCAAACCCTCTCAGAAATATTTCGGTGAAGAATGCAGTGAAAGAAATGCTTGGGTTCTTCACCAGATTTGGATTGCTTTAGGAAGTACAGTCAGATCAAGGGAGCAATTGTATGTCCAATGTTTTTAAGCAGTCCTTGAGAAAGAGTTGGGCATCACACAGATCACGTCTTCTGCATATCATCCTCAAACACATGGAGCTCTGGAGAGATATCATCAAACACTCAAATCTATGCTGAGGAAATACTGCTTGGAAAACCAGAAAGATTGAGACAAAGGTCTTCCTTTTGTGCTGTTTGCTTCAAGAGAGTCTCCAAATGAATCACTAGGCTTCTCACCTTTTGAACTACTCTTCGGGCATGAAATCAGAGGTCCTATGAAGTTGTTGAAGGAGCTATGGCTGTCGGAATCGGATGATGTCAACCTACTGGAATATGTGGCGAACTTAAAGGATCGGTTATCAACAGCGTTCCAGCTAGCTCGAGAGAATTTGGGAACTGCTCAGGAGAAGACGAAAACATGGTATGACAAAAACTCAAGAGTACGCCAGTTTCAGCCAGGTGATCAGGTCCTAGTTCTGCTGCCAGTACATGGACAACCTCTTCAAGCCAAGTTCAGTGGACCGTACACGGTGGAGAAGAAAGCCAGTGATGTGAACTACGTTATTGCCACGCCAGATCGTAGGAAGAGCAAACAACTTTGTCACGTCAATATGCTAAAATTGTACCACAGGAGAGACCCTGATAAACCTTTCTGCACTGTAGCTGTTCCTCAAGACCCCGAAAGTGAGGCACTCCCATGCAGTATGAACTTGAGTGATAGCCTGGGGCAGAATGTTGCTATCATGAGTGATCTGGAGACTAAGTTATCTCATCTAACCTCTGAGGAGAGGCAGGAATTCACGGCTCTACTCCAGAAGTACCACCAAGTGTTCCGGGATACTCCAGGAAGAACAACTATTTTGATGCACGATATTGATGTCGGATATGCAAGGCCAATTAAACTGCCAGCCTACCGTGTGAATCCCTTGAAGGTTCCCCTGATCCAGAAGGAGATTGACTACCTACTCACCCACAAGATGATTGAGCCCTGCCAAATTGAGTGGAGTTCTCCTGTCACTTTAGTTCCTAAACCAGGTGGATCACAACGATTCTGTATTGACTATAGACGTGTTAACCAAATCACCAAAACAGACACCTACCCAATACCTCACATGGAAGATTGTATAGATAGGATTGGAAAGGCACAGTACATCAGTAAGTTTGACTTGTTAAAGGGATATTGGCAAGTACCTATGACTCAGCGTGCTAGGGGTATCTCATGTTTTGTAACTCTTGGTATGACATTTGCATGTTCTGTGATGTCATGTGGTATGAAAAATGCACCTGCGACATTTCAAAAACTCATGAACATTGCGACCAAGGGTTTGGAAGGATGTGTTGTGTATATTGATGATGTATTGATCTTTAGTGACACCTGGAAAGATCAACTATGCCATGTCAGTAACTTTCTTGATCGTCTGGTTCAAGCTTATCTTGTTGCAAATCTCAAAAGGTGAATTTGGTCAAGCTAAAGTACAGCATCTGGGTTATATGATTGGTAATGGACAAGTTGTGCCACCAAGGGCTAAAGTTATGGTGATAAGTGATCTTTCCAGACCTAGGAATAGAAAAGAATTGCAAAGATTTCTCGGTATGTTGGGATACTGGCGCCGGTTTGTTCTAAATTTCTCAATCCTTGTGTCACCACTCACAGCTCTTATGAAAAAGGGAGTTAAGTTTGAGTAGAATGAAGCATGTGAATCCTTTTTCAACAAACTCAAAGATATCCTGTTGAATCAGCCAGTGCTTTCCACCCCTAACTTTGTTAAGTCTTTTAAAATGGCTGTGGACGCTAGTGATACAGGAGCTGGGGCAGTTTTGTTGCAGGAGGATGACCAAGGTATTGAGCATCCTGTATCTTATTACAGCAAGAAGTTCACTCCACCCCAAATTAATTATTCAACTATTGAAAAGGAACTTTTGGCTCTGACTTTGGGATTGCAACATGTTTCTTTATATTTGTGTTCAGGCCCAGATCCAATTGTTATTAATACTGATCACAACCCACTGAAGTTTCTTAGTAAATTTAAAGATAAAAATCAGAGATTGACCAGGTGGAGTCTGCTTCTTCAAGAATATCCTTTAGATATAAGGCATATTAAAGGGAAAGAAAATGTGATTGCAGATTGTTTGTCTAGATTGTAGCCTAATTGTTTTAGAGTAATAGAAATTTCCCCTGTAAAATTCTCTCTTTAGGGGGGAGGTGTTATGTAATGTGAGCTATCAAATAAGTACAATAGTGATACAGTTAGTGTGCGCTTTTTAGAGAGTGTCATTTGATACGTAGTGTGAGTAGAGATTGTGTCATTCAATCACATGTTCATGTCTCGTGCCGAGTTTCTAGATGCGTGGCGGCAGTATGTCTGATTTGTTCGCGAGCGTGGTGGAATATTCTGGCTACCGTGAGACCTATATAAGCGCACCGTTTTCTGTCACTGGGACTCCAGACTGACTCGACCCTTAGCATTGCGCACACCTCTCTCTCGCCTGTATATAGTGATTATTATAATTAGTGAAGTGATCTATCTCTCCTGGCTACCCTTAAGAAAGCATATGCAAATCCTTGCTTGTGATCGAGGAGTTGTGTATACTGTATAAGTGTGTTCTATATTATAGCCTATTATTGATATTGTGTGATCAGTTAATAATTAATTGTCATTGTGTTTTCTGTATATTCATATTATGTTGTTATTTCCTTTTGAATGCTTTAATTATTATTTGGAAAGCATTGACTTAATTTGTGATTATCATCCAAGTTTGGGAATTTGTTCAGGTTAATTTAGTTAATTTTATTGTATTTTTTAGAAAGAATATTTTCTCAAGTTTAAATAGTTGTATTAATTACTTGTATTGCTTTTATTATTATTGTGTGCATTTCCTCAAGTTATTAAACATACTGTATATTAACCATTTCCAGTGATCTTGAGAAAATATTTATTCTTCTATCTATCTATCTATCTATCTATATGCTCAGGCCCAATCCCCATTTTAGGGGTAGCCGACTCAAGACAGAGCAAGAACAAGGAAAACACAAAAACAACATAAAACAACAAGTAAACACAGATAAAAAGCACAAACTCACACACATCCAGGTCACCCAGGACAAGACCCAGAGACCAGGATCACCAAGGTCGCTCCAGCACTCCCCTGGCCCCCGACCACCCGGAGAGGTTCCGATCTCGGCAGGCAGACATGCAGTGGAGCCAAAGCCACAAGCCCTCCCACCACACTTCCAGGCGCACCCTTCATATTAATCGTCTCCCCGGGCCAGGCGCCTGATGGACTATTATCTAGTCCAACTTGCGCCCGACCCCTTACTCCAAATGACCACGTGTTCACTCAACTATTCACAAGCATTCTCCATTTACTCCTGTCCACCACCACTTCCCCTGCCTGATCTATAGTCATTCCTCTATCATCCAAAGCCTTTCTTACACAGTCTCTCCATCTCAATTGGGGTCTTCCTGCCCTTCTATCTCCCCGTGTACCTGACTCACATTCACATTCATATGTTATGGTTATTCTTACCTTGCATTGATTCAGTAAAGGTATATAGTTATTTATTTTTCACTTCCATATGTTCTGATAATTATTATTTTTGTTGGTAAGCCAAATCTTAGTGCATTATATATTCTTATCGTCCTGAAGAGACGGATTTGTTTTTGTTACATTATAATTCTGAATTTAATTAAAGTAAGCAATTTTAATCTAGTTTTCCTTAAACCTAGATATTTTGGTGTGGGTTATGTCATCAGTCCTTAATCTTATAATTAGCCTATTGTTTGTGTCATTTCACCTCGCCCATAAACATAACAATATATAATGTGTAGAGAGAGGCTTATTATGACACTTGTGGTACCAATATGGTGGAGGGTGGCCGATTATGTTGTCAATCCTCACTACTGTCCACTACCACTCCATAGTCCCTTCCACTCCCCACACAACTCCCTCCATTACTACGCTACACCATACATTCAGCCACATAATAATAATATATAAGTGTAGAGAGAGGCTTATTATGACACTTGTGGTACCAATATGGTGGAGGGTGGCCGTTTATGTTCTCTATATCCTCACTACCTAAATGAGAAAGCAAACTATTCGATGAATGGCACTCAGCTTAAGAATGTAAACAGAGAAACCGATCTGGGATTAACAATATCGAGTAACCTAAAACCGAGTCAACAATGTTCAGAAGTTGTTAAGAAGGCAAACAAAATAATTGGCTTTATAGGCAGGTCATTTGAGCATAAATCCAAAGAAGTTATCCTAACCCTTTACAATTCCTTAGTCCGCCCTCTTCTGGAATACTGTGTTCAATCCTGGTGCCCTTATTACCAAAAAGATATAAACAAGCTAGAACGAGTTCAACGTAGAGTTACCAAAATGATACCTAGCCTAAAGAACAAACCATACGAAGAGCGTCTTAGAGAATTAAATCTATTTCCTTTAACCCAGCGCAGATTAAGAGGTGACTTAATTCAAGTGTTCAAAATCATCAAAGGCATCGACAATATGAACTGTAGTAAGTACTTCATAATCGACTAATCTAATTACACGCGGGTATACGGTTGCAAAGTTATTGGTAAATCTTTTAACTCACACGAATCTAAGAATTTCTTCTTCAATCGAGTTGTCAACTTGTGGAATGGGCTTCCCCGAAACGTTATAGACTGCATCACCGTTGATTCATTTAAACTCCGCCTAGACAAATATCTCGCATCAAACCCGCGACTGACTGCGTTTGTAAATGAATAACTTTATTTTATCCCCCCCTCAGTTACTAACCCATCTGTCCCCTACTAACTTTCTAATCCTGCCCAGCACATTAGTTCCAGGGCAGTAATTCCCTTTCCAATGTTCCCTTACCCACTCTAAACCACTGTTTGGACACTTGATCCTCAGTGTTTTGGAGGACAAGCAATCTAGAAGGGTCACTAGATCTGTTGTTGCTTGATTTCCTTTGTACTCCTTTGTACTCCTTCGTGCTACTGTCCACTACCACTCCATATTCCCTTCCACTCCCCACACAACTCCCTCCATTACTACGCTACACCATACATTCAGCCAAAGAATAATAATATATAAGTGTAGAGAGGCTTATTATGACACTTGCGGTACCAATATGGTGGAGGGTGGCCGTTTATGTTCTCTATATCCTCACTACTGTCCACTACCACTCCATAGTCCCTTCAACTCCCCACACAACTCCCTCCATTACTACGCTACACCATACATTCAGCCACATAATAATAATATATAAGTGTAGAGAGAGGCTTATTATGACACTTGTGGTACCAATATGGTGGAGGGTACCCGTTTATGTTCTCTATATCCTCACAACCTAAATGAGAAAGCAAACTATTCGATGACTGGCACTCAGCTTAAGTGTTATGCCCTGTTTTTCTACAGGTTTAACTTGGGTAATGTGAGTTCTGAATGACTGGGTATATAAGGCTGCATGCACAATACAAGGTATGAGGAATAGAGAACACAAAATAAACACACGGTAACACGACACAAGTTCACGTTTATTGAAGTAAATAAATAAAGAGCTTAGAAAGATAGTAATTCTCGCACAAAACAAATAATAGAAGGGAACTGCTAGCATTAGCGGATCTGGATGGAGCCTAGTCTCCCACTTCCAACGTTCAGGTATATTCTTCTGATCACGGGTTTAATTATCAAGTTTTTATTTTACTGGAAGACCTCAATATATTCGTATAATTCAATGTCACTGATTTGACCTCTTGCTGGCTGGTCGCGCGCCCAAGTAGCAGCTCACAGTTAGGATTAGACACGCGTATATTGTAGAACACGGAATCTCTAGTAACCTCATGGGGGTACTGATCTAAGTTTTATATTCTTATGGCAGAAATACGTAGAACACAAATCAGTGGGCGAACGTTAGATATCACTAGAGTTTTAATATCTGAATAAGGTAATTACGAGAGTCAAGGTCGCCTGTTAATTAAAGAGCACTGATCGCTTAGTACGTCCCAAATGGAATGGTTAAATATGAATTACACTGGGCAAGGTTTTAGCCACTTTATAGAAAGTTAATAAGTGAGTATGAAGCTAGTACTATAACACTTAGTACTAGCAACATGAATCTTGAATAGTATTTGTAGATCTGGTCCTGGTTATCTTGCTTCCGGTGATGTTGGGGGCTAACGACTGGTTCCTCGGCCGTCCAGATGGTCCAAAATGTAGGAAGTTCTCAAGTCGGATCTCTTGACGATCGTTGCTGGCTACACACTTATATACCCACGAATTTGTGTGAAGGTTATAAGGTGCACGTTACATGGACAGATGCTTCTATCAGTCTTCTCTGCCACGGAGTCTGCCGGATCTGGAATCTCTCAACTCCGGAACAACACAAGGGCAGAGCTAGAGATAAACTGCAGGGTAGTGACCACTGGTTGGTGTCTAGCTTTCAACTGATTTGACTGGGGGCGGGAGCTAGATTTATAGGCTCGGTTCTGGACCCTGTAGACAGTAGGGATCTCGAGTCTTATGGACTTATTTGAGCTCTCAATAGATATGGGGACTAGGTAAGATGGTATTTACTGTTGTGGCACATGGCTATAGGAAGCCTTTATATTTTCATATAACTGAGCCTTAGTAAGAGGTACTATTTTGGCTATACTGGAAGTATTTAGGGGAGAGAGACTGGATCTACTTTGCGAGGAGGATGGGGACAGCTGTGATAGGAGCGTCTCTCTTAGATTGTTCAATCTCCATTCTATGGTATAGCTGAGGTGGTAATTTAGTGATCAGAGCAATGCAAGAAAGGTAAATGGTTTATTGTGAGTTAATAGAGGTTAGTAAAGGTGTAGTCATGCATGGTTAGTTCATTGATAGGAAGAATTCCTGTGCTACCTGGCAATGACTCGGAAGTCAAAACAGGGGCCAGGTATACCTCCGCGGGGTGGGGGTCTCCCTCCTCGGGTGGGCAAAAAGGGGGAGCTGGGCACCCTCTCTCTGTGATAGTCGTCCGGTGGCTGTGGCTAGGGGCTTGCCATATCACCAGTGTTCGTAATAACCCTCTGTGTATGAGACAGATGTGGGTGTCCTTAATACCAAAACCGAAGGTGCCTTGGCTAGCTGGTTTTACTCGGCTGGTTGTAATTGTAGGGTTTGCTGGATGTGGTGGAGACTGGGTTGTTAACTCTGCCACATTGATCTGGAAGTATGGCAATAGAAGTTAGTTACTGGCGAGGCGGCTAGCCTCGCACCGATGACCATTGGGTGCAGGGTTGTGAATGGGTTGTAAGAGAATAGATGGCATGCACGGGGTTAGTAAAGTTCTAATGTTGTTCTGGCCTACTAAGTGAAGGTAGGCTGGATAGGAGTATATATATAAAAAGTTGGAGAGCATTATTAACGGACAATTCAAGGATCTTCAAGAGGTATGAGAGAGAGACTAGGTCGGACAAGAGTCGAGAAGCGCGGGTGTCTTAATGAGAGGGGGGGGGGGAGAGTTCAAGGGCTACAGGGAATTTTGCCCCTAAGGTCCCTGGGCTTGGGGGTGGCATTAGGCTACAATTGATATTGGAGTTTGAAAAGACAGTGAGTACGTTAGTCAAATGCTACCGGGGATGCAACTACGGGGTGGTATATGAGTCTGGAAAAGATAGAATTATGTAGTCAGTATGAGGGGTTATGGATATTATTAGTTGGCCCTGGGAACTGCGTTTTCCATGAAATATATATATACCAATAAAACGGCAGTTCGTAGGGTTACTTAGTTATTGTTTCGAGGTACTTATGACAGATACTGGTAACAAGGTTATCTATACAATCTCTGGATGGGGTAAGAGGTGTATGACACAAAGCAAATTGGCGTAGTGTGGACTGTGGATACGAAGGAGGCAAGTGGAAGACGTATGACAATTGTGGAAAAGTAAATGGAAAAATGTGAACACAATGGCGGATAAAGATACTAACCTAAGGATTGAATACATAGATTTATGGGGCGATGGGTTCTTCAGAAAGTTTAGTCTGGCAAGACAAGATGTTCGGGAATGTTAATATTAATACTTAAAACTAAGGATTGCATACATCGATGAACGACGACATTATAGTCGTCGTCCTAATAAGGTGATGAAACCTGGTTGATCTGTACTTGGCACAATACGACACAAGGACAGTGCCGCTATGTCGTATCAATGCTGGTGGCAGTTAATATTATAGACTTAGTTACTAGAGGAACAATGCAAGGGGCGACTGAGCACGGGTTACATATATCTATACTCGTCATGGGAAATGATATACGAGGTCTAGGGACAAGCGTGGGTGTTTTAACTTCTAAGATATATAACATCTACTTCTCGGATGTAAGAACATATATAGATATAATTATGGCTGTCTGATGTGTTGGCATTGGCTCAACGTCGGGACAGGGCATGGGTGTTTTTAATATGAATGTATATTCCTGTTCATCATCTTTGTAGTTAGGAGAGGAGGCAAGGGGCGACTGAGCACGGGTTACATATATCTATACTGGGAAATGATATACGAGGTCTAGGGACAAGCGTGGGTGTTTTAACTTCTAAGATATATAACATCTACTTCTCGGATGTAAGAACATACATAGATATAATTATGGCTGTCTGATGTGTTGGCATTGGCTCAACGTCGGGACAGGGCATGGGTGTTTTTAATATGAATGTATATTCCTGTTCATCATCTTTGTAGTTAGGAGTGTAGGACACGAGGGGGGTAGTGTACGTGAGGTGTGGAAAATGGTCAGTTTAGAAAAGGTAGGTGGGGGCGGCCTGGAGCTGCTTAGCCCTGCGGGCTTGGGCCTGTCTGAAATGGCTGGCTCGGTCAGCTGGTCCTTTCGTTCTGTGGACCTTTCTTCCGGGTGTTTCTGTGTGGTGTTCGCTCGTGGCTTCTGTGGTGGGCTTCTTGTTCTGGGGCATTTTACTTCCCTCTCCTTCATTATAGGCTCGTCCTCGAGCCTCAAGGGTGAATTAAAAAGAAGCATAGTGATTGTGGGTCATTTTAAGGGTATTTAGAAAGTTCCACCAAGCACGAGAGCGACGGTCAGGTTTCTTTTGCAGGTCAATGTATACCTGTAAGAATGTGTCCTCTGTGTTGTGGCGGGCGGCTGCCCGGGCTTGGTGTGGGTGTGGTACACGGGCCAAGTGTCCAGTGGGGGTTTTTACTTTAACCTTTCGTATGAATGGTTTGTAGCTTTCCCCCGTGGGGGTCGGAGTGAGGTGTGTGGGATTGACAGGAAGTCTGTTTAGTGTGGTGAAGGGGTTATTAACCGCAAGGGGATTCACGCGTGACAACAGAGCTGGGGATGACGGGGGAATGTGAGTCTGGGTTTTATTTGGTTTTCTTGGGCGGTGTCGTAGGTTGGGAATATATAGTGAGGCAATGCGCAAGATGGGTTTAGGTAAGGTGGGTGAAGGAGGTGTGTGGGAAGGAGGGGGTGTGTGTGTTGTGTGGCTCTGGTCCTTAGTGTCAGAACGGGGTGTTATTTTTGTATCGCTATCTTTAAATCTGATGGGTCTGTTGATTATTCTACCTCTGGCGGTCCTGGTGGGAAAGTAGATGTTTGTCGTGGGACTTGAGTCGCTCGACGATGTTTTATATTGAGGGGAAGCACGTTTTATAGGTAAATGACATGTGGGGGTTTTCTGGGGGGTGACTTTGTGGGGGGGCGTTTCTTAGGGGTTGGGTGGTTGGGTCTTCGGTGAGATGAGGAGATTGGTCGGTGTGGGTGGGGTGGTGGGGATCGTGGAGGGGAAAGGGGCGGATGCGGGGGGGGGCTAGACGGGTGGGTAAGGAGTGTAGATTTAAGTTGCAGGGTTGGGGGTAGGGGCGTGTGTGGGGTGTGTTGTTTGATGAGGTTGGTGATTTGCTGGTGATTATTCGTCTTTCCCTTTGTGGGGGAGAATTCGACGAAGAAGAAGAAGAGGAGGAGGAGGAGGAGGAGGAGGGTAGTGGTCTGGCAGCCCTACGGAACTTGGTTAGCAGGGTGTGTTTTCTGGAGGTTGTAAACGATTTTTGTCGTGGGCGTAAGTTGTAGCGTGAGGTTACTGAGGTAGATTGTGTGGTGCGGTTGGGTGTGTACTTGGTTTGGGGTGGGGGTGGTGGTTTTCTCACTGTGGTGCCTGGTGGAGGTATGTCAGGGCTAGACGGGAGGGTTTCTGTTGTGGTCGGGGTTGTGGGTGGAGGTTTTCGTACTTGGATAAGTTGGGGAGGAACTTAACTATCAGAAGTGAAGGAAGGTGTCATGGTGGAAGAGGGTGTGATAGTGGGGGCTTGGGGTTTGTGGAGGTTAGTTTGGGGGGTATGTTGAGAAAAGATTTGTCGGTTCGGTGCTGGAGGGCTTTGGTCCTTAGGGGTTTGTATGGGAATATTCATAGCCTGAGTGAGAGGGTGAGTAGGGGTGTTTAATTTAGGGTCGGACATGTGGGGTTGGGTAATGTCTTGTGGCTTTAGAGGTTTAAACGCTCGGACGAATCAAGTTCGGAGCGTGCGAGTCACGCCGTGATAGTCGATGGTGACTTGAAAGGCATTTGGGACTTGTATGACGGTGTAGGGCCCGACATAGCAAGGGCCTAACTTGTTGGTGATAGGGAGGTTGGCTACCATTACGGTGTCATGGATGGCGAAAGGGTTTTTGTCATCGATGTTATCAGTTTTGGTGTCTTGACAGATCTGGGCGGTATGGATGGTGTTTTGCAGATGTTGCAATGGGTCAATTGTGGAGGTGGTGGAGGGAAGGTGAGCGTGGTGGTGGAATGGCAGTAACAGGGGGGGTACACCGTAAACACGTTCATGAGGGGAAATACCGTCTTCCCGAGGACAGGTGTTCATACCCCACTGTATCATCTTTAGTTGTGATGGCCAGTCTGAGGTGTTAAGAGCAATCATTCTTGTACGTAACTGGTTGTTGATGGTGCGATGGCTGCGTTCGCATATAGCATTTCCTTGAGGCCAGTACGGGGATGAGTGTTTAATCTTAATACCGCATTGTTGGGTGAATTGTTGCCAAACGTGTCCACTAAACTCGGGGGCATTGTCCGATAGAAGAGCAAGGGGAAGGCCGAATATAGGGAACACTTCTGTGGCAAGCAGTGTGGCGACTGTGGTGGCTGTGTGGTCTTTAACTGGGCAGGCTATTAGAAATTTTGAATATACGTCTACAAATGTGACGATATAGCGGTTGCCAGCGTAAGAAGGGAACGGGCCCATGATGTCGAGGGATAGGACTTGGAACGGTTTGTTGGCAGAAATGGTACCAGCTGGGCCTGGGGTGCGTGATCTATCCTTTCCCAATAAATACGGTTTGCAGGATTCTGTCACTCGTTGTGCAATTTTGGAGGGGTTGGGGGTCCAGTATTGGTCTGTGAAGATCTTTAACATTATCTTTTGTCCAAGGTGTATGCCGTTTCCCTCGTGGATGGCAATCATGTAGTCGTGGGCTATGGTGGGGTCCAAGATTATGTGACCAGTGTCTGTGGCAAGTTGATCTCCCCAGCGAGTCAGTCTCCTGAAGACATTTAACGGTATCCAGGGGGGTCTGATGCGTGCTTCCCAAGATTGAATTAGGGAGGGGGCTGGGGGGGCATTCTGTCGGGGGGTGGGGGTAGATACCAATTGAGTGTTTTGTAAGGCGGCTAGGTTGGTGGGGGGGTCTTTTGGTACTGGCAAACGTGACAGGGCGTCTGCATTAGTATGGAGTTTGCCGGGACGATATTGTATGGTAAAGTCGTAGTCCTCTAGTGTCTCTCTCCAACGTACCAAAATGGCTGAGTTGGTTTCGCACCTACGCAGCCATTGTAAAGATTGATGGTCGGTAATTATTTCGAGTTTTGCGCCCAACACAAATGACCGGAAGTGGCTGAGTGCCCAAATGATCCCTAAGCACTCTCTCTTGGTGGCTGCGTAATTCTGTTGGGGTGGGGTGAGTGTGGAGCTGGCATACGCTATCACATGTTCCTTTCCATCTCTGAATTGAGCTAATACTGCACCTATGGCGTACAGAGATACGTCGGTATAAAGACGGAAAGGTTTCTGGTAGTCAGGGAAAACGACAATAGGGGCTTGGATTAGCTTTTGCTTCAAAGTGTTAAACGCGAGGTCTCTTTCAGGTGTCCAGGCGAACGGGGTGTCTTTGTGGGTAAGTTGGTGGAGGGGTCTGGCTATGGTGGCAAAGTGGGGGACGAAACGTCTGTAGTATGTGGCTAAACCTAGAAACGAACGTATTCCTTTAACCGTGGTGGGTGGGGTTTGGTTTTGTATGGCTTGAAGTTTCTTTGGGTCTGGCGCAATACCATGTTCAGATATCACGTGTCCGAGAAAATCTACCTTATTCCGGGCAATCACGCACTTTGAGGGTTTTAATTTCAACCCGGCGGCTCGGATTCTTTGCAGGACTTGTCTCAACCTGAGGAGGTGTTCTTCCCAGGTTGGAGAGTACACAATAATATTGTCCAGATAGGCTAGGCAGGTTTCCCAGGTTAGGCCATGTAATACCGTTTCCATCAAACGGGAGAAGGTGGCGGGTCCGTTACAGAGGCCAAAAGGTAGGACGTTAAATTCATAGTGATGGCCACCACTAGTGGAAAATGCTGTTTTCTTTTGGTCCTCGGCCTTGATAGGCACTTGCCAATACCCTGCTTGCAAGTCGAGGGTAGTGAACCATTTGGATCCGTATAGGGAGTCAAGGGAATCATCTATTCGGGGTAAGGGCGTAGCGTCTTTAATGGTTATGTCATTTAACCTCCTGTAATCGACGCAAAAACGGGTTGTCCCATCTTTCTTTTTGACTAAGACAACAGGGGAAGACCAGGGGCTAATGGACGGGGTGGCAATCCCGGCCTCTAACATTTCCTGGACTTGGCGTTCCTCTTCCTGACGTTGTATGGGTTTTTTTCTACGGGATGGTTGTCGTATGGGGGGTCCTGTGGTGTTAATGATGTGTTGTTCTATTTCAGTCTGTCCGATTTCGGTGGGTTGTTGGGCAAAGACGTCACTGAATTCCAGCAGTAGGTCGTACATGCCGTTCTTTTGGTGGTCAGATAGTGTCTCAGGAAGAGGGGGCAATTGGAGGCTGGTAGGGGTGTCGTTACAATGTATGGGGAGGTCATCAAAAGTTTCGAGGTCTCCTATAATGAGACCTTTTGGTAATGTCAGGGGTTCCTCTGAGATATTTGCCACGAGAATGTGGTTGATACGAGCGGAAATGATGGCGGGTTGTAAGAGGCAACGATGGGGGTTGGGGAATGTGTTAGTGGGGGAAAATACCATGTGAGTTTGGGGTGTGGGCCGCAGGTTCACCCATTTTTGATGGTGGGGGGGAATTTGGCATTTATCCTGAACTACCGCTGGGCTAATGATGGTGGGGGATTGACTGGCGAGCAGGTGCTTGGTACTTATAAGGGGGGCAAGGTCACTTTGGTGGGGGTCACGCGTGAGGGGGGGATTAACGGCGTGTGTGAGAGGATCAGTGGGGCGCGGTGTGAGGTGGTTAGAAAACGGGATTTGTTGGATGGACTGCGGAGGGTTGGTGGGGGGAGCGTTGTCGGTGGCAGTAACGGTTTGTTTGGAGTTTATGTGGTTTTGGTGGTTATGCTTGTCATGAGAGGGCGAGTCAAGTGTGGGGTTGTGAAGTTTTCTAGGGGTGTGAATTGTGTGGGGGTGGAAGGGAGCTACTGACGAAAAACTGTCACAAGGGGGAGGGGGGGGGGGGGTGGAATAGCTGGGCATTTCTGGCGGCATGGTGGGAACATGGTTGTGTCCCTCGGTCGGCATGCGTGAGGGGGGGATTAACGGCGCGTGCGGGCAGTTCAGAGGGGTGAGGGGTGAGCGAGTTAGAAAACGGGATTTGCTGGGGGGACTGCGGAGGGTTGGTGGGGAAAAAGTTAGGTGTAGAACATGGGTTATTGGTGTAGGACTGGTGTATTGATTTGGGGTTGTTAACATTTGTGGGGGCATGGGGGAAACATTGTTGGGTACATCGGTCGGCATTTTCTCTGGAAACATGTGTACATAAACATTGGATAGAACTATGGTTACATATATCAGAGTCTGTCCTGAAAACATGGGAGGATTTATTCTGGACAGAGTTACGAGAATTGAGGGGATTACCGAGAGGGAGTTGCTTGGACTTGTCTTCTTTCGTTTGCTGAGGCATTTTTTTACTGAATTGAGTGAGGTTTTGAGAGATCTCGGGGCAAGGGGAGGTTTTAGGAGTCACCTTAGTGCTAGCTGCAACTTGGTAACCCTGAATCAGGGTTTGTTGAGGGGGTGCGGTTGTTTTTTCTTTTTGGGAATGGGTTTCTGCGTGATTGGTTTGTCAGAGGCTTTGGGCTGGAATTTGTTTTTGAATGAGATCAGCCTTTGGCCGCAGTCAATCTGGGCCCGGAGTTTTTAAAGGAGGTCAAGTCCAAGGAAACCATCATAATGTTTACAGTTGGAGGAAAATACTGTAAATGTGTGATAACAACGAGCATGGGGGTCAGGAGTGGTTACTGATAGGGGTAAAGTGTCTCCTAGGAGATTTAAGTAAGTATCAGCAGCTGAGATGAGTTCTGTTTTGGTGTTTAACAAAGGGCCAAATCGTCGGGGATGTTTTTCATAGTAAGATTTGAACAAACATGACTTGGCAGCTCCCGTGTCGATTAGCAAGCGGACAGGAATGTCCTTGATTTTGGCCATGTAATAAATGGGGGCAGTGCGACTAGTTATGGCGTCCCCCGAAAGCGCCCAACGGAGGCTTAATGGCTTCTATCACTATTGTGCGAAATTCGTTCCAGGTGAGATCAGGGTGCACTTGATAGGCAACCAGGGAAACGGCTTTTCCCAGGTGTGCTAATGTTACGGCTATTTTTTGTGTGTCCGTGGTAAAAGTCATGTCAAGTAAGGGTTTCACTATGTCCATGAATATTTCGATCCCATAATTTGTTTCATCATAATGTGGGATGGAAGTGTGAGTAGGGTGCGCCATGATGTTCTCGTGTTCTAGCTGTTCCAAACTTGCAATGTAATGCAACCTTTTATCCGAATCAAGAACCACCGCTGCCGCCAATGTTATGCCCTGTTTTTCTACAGGTTTAACTTGGGTAATGTGAGTTCTGAATGACTGGGTATATAAGGCTGCATGCACAATACAAGGTATGAGGAATAGAGAACACAAAATAAACACACGGTAACACGACACAAGTTCACGTTTATTGAAGTAAATAAATAAAGAGCATAGAAAGATAGTAATTCTCGCACAAAACAAATAATAGAAGGGAACTGCTAGCATTAGCGGATCTGGATGGAGCCTAGTCTCCCACTTCCAACGTTCAGGTATATTCTTCTGATCACGGGTTTAATTAGCAAGTTTTTATTTTACTGGAAGACCTCAATATATTCGTATAATTCAATGTCACTGATTTGACCTCTTGCTGGCTGGTCGCGTGCCCAAGTAGCAGCTCACAGTTAGGATTAGACACGCGTATATTGTAGAACACGGAATCTCTAGTAACCTCATGGGGGTACTGATCTAAGTTTTATATTCTTATGGCAGAAATACGTAGAACACAAATCAGTGGGCGAACGTTAGATATCACTAGAGTTTTAATATCTGAATAAGATAATTACGAGAGTCAAGGTCGCCTGTTAATTAAAGAGCACTGATCGCTTAGTACGTCCCAAATGGAATGGTTAAATATGAATTACACTGGGCAAGGTTTTAGCCACTTTATAGAAAGTTAATAAGTGAGTATCAAGCTAGTACTATAACACTTAGTACTAGCAACATGAATCTTGAATAGTATTTGTAGATCTGGTCCTAGTTATCTTGCTTCCGGTGATGTTGGGGGCTAACGACTGGTTCCTCGGCCGTCCAGATGGTCCAAAATGTAGGAAGTTCTCAAGTCGGATCTCTTGACGATCGTTGCTGGCTACACACTTATATACCCACGAATTTGTGTGAAGGTTATAAGGTGCACGTTAGGACTTGTACATGGACAGATGCTTCTATCAGTCTTCTCTGCCACGGAGTCTGCCGGATCTGGAATCTCTCAACTCCGGAACAACACAAGGCCAGAGCTAGAGGTAAACTGCAGGGTAGTGACCACTGGTTGGTGTCTAGCTTTCAACTGATTTGACTGGGGGCGGGAGCTAGATTTATAGGCTCGGTTCTGGACCCTGTAGACAGTAGGGATCTCGAGTCTTATGGACTTATTTGAGCTCTCAATAGATATGGGGACTAGGTAAGATGGTATTTACTGTTGTGGCACATGGCTATAGGAAGCCTTTATATTTTCATATAACTGAGCCTTAGTAAGAGGTACTATTTTGGCTATACTGGAAGTATTTAGGGGAGAGAGACTGGATCTACTTTGCGAGGAGGATGGGGACAGCTGTGATAGGAGCGTCTCTCTTAGATTGTTCAATCTCCATTCTATGGTATAGCTGAGGTGCTAATTTAGTGATCAGAGCAATACAAGAAAGGTAAATGGTTTATTGTGAGTTAATAGAGGTTAGTAAAGGTGTAGTCATGCATGGTTAGTTCATTGATAGGAAGAATTCCTGTGCTACCTGGCAATGACTCGGAAGTCAAAACAGGGGCCAGGTATACCTCCGTGGGGGTGGGGGTCTCCCTCCTCGGGTGGGCAAAAAGGGGGAGCTGGGTGCCCTCTTTCTGTGATAGTCGTCCGGCGGCTGTGGCTAGGGGCTTGCCATATCACCAGTGTTCGTAATAACCCTCTGTGTATGAGACAGATGTGGGTGTCCTTAATACCAAAACCGAAGGTGCCTTGGCTAGCTGGTTTTACTCGGCTGGTTGTTAATTGTAGGGTTTGCTGGATGTGGTGGAGACTGGGTTGTTAACTCTGCCACATTGATCTGGAAGAATGGCAATAGAAGTTAGTTACTGGCGAGGCGGCTAGCCTCGCACCGACGACCATTGGGTGCAGGGTTGTGAATGGGTTGTAAGAGAATAGATGGCATGCACGGGGTTAGTAAAGTTCTAATGTTGTTCTGGCTTACTAAGTGAAGGTAGGCTGGATAGGAGTATATATATAAAAAGTTGGAGAGCGTTAGTAACGGACAATTCAAGGATCTTCAAGAGATATGAGAGAGAGGCTAGGTCGGACAAGAGTCGAGAAGCGCGGGTATCTTAATGAGAGGGGGGGGAGAGTTCAAGGGCTACAGGGAAATTTTGCCCCTAAGGTCCCTGGGCGTGGGGGTGGCATTAGGCTACAATTGATATTGGAGTTTGAAAAGACAGTGAGTACGTTAGTCAAATGCTACCGGGGATGCAACTACGGGGTGGTATATGAGTCTGGAAAAGATAGAATTATGTAGTCAGTATGAGGGGTTATGGATATTATTAGTTGGCCCTGGGAACTGCATTTTCTATGAAATATATATATACCAATAAAACGGCAGTTCGTAGGGTTACTTAGTTATTGTTTCGAGGTACTTATGACAGATACTGGCAACAAGGTTATCTATACAATCTCTGGATGGGGTAAGAGGTGTATGACACAAAGCAAATTGGTGTAGTGTGGACTGTGGATACGAAGGAGGCAAGTGGAAGACGTATGACAATTGTGGAAAAGTAAATGGAAAAATGTGAACACAATGGCGGATAAAGATACTTAACCTAAGGATTGAATACATAGATTTATGGGGCGATGGGTTCTTCAGAAAGTTTAGTCTGCCAAGACAAGATGTTTGGGAATGTTAATATTAATACTTAAAACTAAGGATTGCATACATCGATGAACGACGACATTATAGTCGTCGTCCTAATAAGGTGATGAAACCTGGTTGATCTGTACTTGGCACAATACGACACAAGGACAGTGCCGCTATGTCGTATCAATGCTGGTGGCAGTTAATATTATAGACTTAGTTACTAGAGGAACAATGCGAGGGGCGATTGAGCACGGGTTACATATATCTATACTCGTCATGGGAAATGATATACGAGGTCTAGGGACAAGCGTGGGTGTTTTAACTTCTAAGATATATAACATCTACTTCTCGGATGTAAGAACATACATAGATATAATTATGGCTGTCTGATGTGTTGGCATTGGCTCAACGTCGGGACAGGGCATGGGTGTTTTTAATATGAATGTATATTCCTGTTCATCATCTTTGTAGTTAGGAGAGGAAAGATGCAAGGGGCGACTGAGCACGGGTTACATATATCTATACTCGTCATGGGAAATGATATACGAGGTCTAGGGACAAGCGTGGGTGTTTTAACTTCTAAGATATATAACATCTACTTCTCGGATGTAAGAACATACATAGATATAATTATGGCTGTCTGATGTGTTGGCATTGGCTCAACGTCGGGACAGGGCATGGGTGTTTTTAATATGAATGTATATTCCTGTTCATCATCTTTGTAGTTAGGAGTGTAGGACACGAGGGGGGTAGTGTACGTGAGGTGTGGAAAATGGTCAGTTTAGAAAAGGTAGGTGGGTGCGGCCTGGAGCTGCTTAGCCCTGCGGGCTTGGGCCTGTCTGAAATGGCTGGCTCGGTCAGCTGGTCCTTTCGTTCTGTGGACCTTTCTTCCGGGTGTTTCTGTGTGGTGTTCGCTCGTGGCTTCTGTGGTGGGCTTCTTGTTCTGGGGCATTTTATTAAGAATGTAAACAGAGAAACCGATCAGGGAGTAACAATATCGAGTAACCTAAAACCGAGTCAACAATGTTCAGAAGTTGTTAAGAAGGCAAACAAAATAATTGGCTTTATAGGCAGGTCATTTGAGCATAAATCCAAAGAAGTTATCTTAACCCTTTACAATTCCTTAGTCCGCCCTCTTCTGGAATACTGCGTTCAATCCTGGTGCCCTTATTACCAAAAAGATATAAACAAGCTAGAACGAGTTCAAAAGTAGAGTTACCAAAATGATACCTAGCCTAAAGAACAAACCATACGAAGAGCGTCTTAGAGAATTAAATCTATTTCCTTTAACCCAGCGCAGATTAAGAGGTGACTTAATTCAAGTGTTCAAAATCATCAAAGGCATCGACAATATGAACTGTAGTAAGTACTTCATAATCGACTAATCTAATTACACGCGGGGAATCGGTTGCAAAGTTATTGGTAAATCTTTAACTCACACGAATCTAAGAATTTCTTCTTCAATCGAGTTGTCAACTTGTGGAATGGGCTTCCCCGAAACTTTATGGACTGCATCACCGTTGATTCATTTAACCCGGGAGCTGCGGGGAGACTCTTAAGAGTTCCCCCGGCGCACTGCGGGGAGACTCTTAAGAGTCAGAGAAAATAAAAATCAACTTTTGACATCGAAAAAAAAAAAAAAAAATTATATTTTTTTTTTTTTTATTTTTTTTTTATTTTTTGGCCCCTGGGCCATGCAAAATCTCAGTCCTCTACCTCCCCTCCTTCCCCACTTTCCTCCTCTCCTTCAGTTATCACCTATTTTCCCTGTTATTCCCTTATTCTGAGGTATATTTTCGTGCTAACATTAGAAATCCGATTGGAGGGTGTGGTCATCACTGATAGCAAGCGAGTGCAAGAGAGAGAGAGAGAGTATCGATCGACTGTGTCTCAGTGGCCTTGGGGGAAATTGGCGGGAAAGCAGATTGCCTCACCCATACATTATACAACTCGCGGGCTATATCTCCGATTTTGACCATCCAAACGCTGTTTTCACTCGTTTTATTGTTGTTTCAGGTTAATACCTTTATAATCAACCCATAATAGGCGCATATGGATAAGTATTAATGCTATTAATGGCACAATGAATATTTTAGTGGCGGAAACACCTCAAATACGTCAGCACAGGGGGACGTTTCCAATTACCCCCATGCGCACTTCAGAGGTTAAACTCCGCTTAGACAAATATGTCGCATCAAACCCATGACTGACTGCGTTTGTAAATGAATAACTTTATTTTATCCCCCCTTCAGTTACTAACCCATCTGTCCCCTACTAACTTCCTAATCCTGCCACGGACATTAGTTCCAGGACAGTAATTCCCTTTTCAATGTTCCCTTACCCACTCTAAACCACTGTTTGGACACTTGATCCTCAGTGTTTTGTAGGACAAGCAATCTAGAAGGGTCACTATATCTGTTGTTGCTTGATTCCCTTTGTACTCCTTTGTACTACTGTCCACTACCACTCCATAGTCCCTTCCACTCCCCACACAACTCCCTCCATTACTACGCTACACCATACATTCAGCCACATAATAATAATATATAAGTGTAGAGAGAGGCTTATTATGACACTTGTGGTACCAATATGGTGGAGGGTGGCCGTTTATGTTCTCTATATCCTCACTACTGTCCACTACCACTCCATAGTCCCTTCCACTCCCCACACAACTCCCTCCATTACTACGCTACACCATACATTCAGCCACATAATAATAATATATAAGTGTAGAGAGAGGCTTATTATGACACTTGTGTTACCAATATGGTGGAGGGTGGCCGTTTATGTTCTCTATATCCTCACTACTGTCCACTACCACTCCATAGTCCTTTTCACTCCCCACACAACTCCCTCCATTACTACGCTACACCATACATTCAGCCAAATAATAATAATATATAAGTGTAGAGAGAGGCTTATGTGACGGCAGTCAGCCTAGCAGAATGAAGCATGACACCCTTGTGGGGGCCCCTCGCCGCTCGCTAGCACTCGCCAAGGCAAGGAAATCGCTTACAGTCAGCGTAGGAGGATGTGCTTTCTTTCCTAAGTAATCGTCTGATCACAGACAGTCTAGTGGTGGACTTTATTTTCGTCTGTGACAACGCATTCTATTTTATATGAGCAATAATATAAAACGCGTTTGTATGTGAATGATGGAGGGGAGAGAGAGCGAGTGAGTAAAACAGAGCGAGAGGGTACTGTGACGTAACCAGTCGCGCGGGTGGGCTCTCATTGTCCGTGACGTCACTGGGCCTCGTGACGCCTCGGCTCCCCATTGGCCGAGGCTCGCGCCCCTCCTCCCTCCTCCCTTCTCCACCCTGCTGCTACCCTGGCAGGAGATACAGCTTCAGAGCTGGTCCTACATGCACATGATCTACACCCCCTTGCAAATCTGTCTCCATTCTCACCACCATTTTGGAACTTTCTCTCTCACTAGACTTCTTTATTTCTGATCTCTTATCTGTTTAAACTCACACCACCTCCCTTTGGGTATCTAGCAAATCGATTTCATATCGGCCCATCGTATTCATTGCGTAAGCTCTCTGAGATATATATGTATTAGATTAGGATTTTGGAAGGGTTCTTAGTTTTAAGCAGAGTTTGCAGGACTGTCTTTTGAGTGCCTCCCTCAGGATTATTAGTGGTCTGCTTCATTATTTAATGCTAGACTGGGATAAGGTTATTCTGACGTTGTCACCGATGTGTGTATGGTTCTGCTTAAACCTATACGACTTCGCCTGAACCTATAGGAGCCTAGTTTGTCATTTTGGTTGGTTCGTTCATGAGTGCAGCATTGTGGTGTAAGAGGGCATTAGCCTACTACCTTACAGCATCGTGCTGCCTCTTTGCTTGACTTTGGAGGGGTCGCCAGGATAGAACCAGATACTTGAGATCTGGATCTACCAAGAGAGCATCCCAGTCACTTAACGTAATTGCTTGACCCACCTAGAGGACAACATTAGGCTATGAGTCGCATTGCTCAGCCACAGTTTCCTAAGCCTTGATATCCCAGCTAGACTTTATTAATTGAGCAGACACTAATTAGATTATAAGCTCTAGTTATATGTATGCATTATAGATTCACTGTGTTTTACAAGCCTAGGTTTGTGTCGAGCTGCACAACCATAGTAGGCTGTTGAGTTGCATGAGAAGTGCTTCTTCTTTTGAGTGTTAAGCATTACTACTGTTGTGCATTGTTATTATTCTTTTGTCAGTTAACATTATAGTTCCAATTGTTTGTTGTGTCTTACTGCTTTATTATCGTTCTAAATCCGATTCGAATATCTTATCCGCATCCGATATACTTCAGAAGTTTCCAGGTCGATGCTGCAGGACTAGAATTCGCTTTCTTTCATACAGGAGCGAAGAGTTAACATTGTTTAGAGTACTTTTAATAATTCTTCTTGAGCATTAAATCATTGGTGTGATTTAATTAAGCTTTCTATTGATCATTGTTATTGAGTATTAACGTAATTTGCATATTGTTTGTGATCAGGCTATACCATAGTAGGTTAGCCTGAAGTATAGTACCTTTATACCCTGTTAAGGATACCTCGTTATCGCAGATCAAAACTAGAGGGTATAGGTGTTTTGTTGGCCGGCTTTATAAGTACAGGGGTTTGGATCTAGCGTTGAGTCGTTGCATATAAGCCATTTCTAGTCCAATGATTAAGTGCCCTTGTTTTATTAGTAGCACCCGGTCGTAACAAATGGCGACCTTGTACAGGATTTAGTGAATTGAGAAATAATTGCAGGATAAGTGGTCATTTGTTTTTGAGGAATATTTTGGACACGCAGAATTTTTGTTTGGCAAAGTAGTATAGCACTTGAGGGCCTTCAGACAACCATTTGAGTGATTAGTGCTACATAGGAGTTTGGGTACTTCTTTTTATAAAGCGGTGAGAATTTTTGGTGGACACTATGTCGAGCGACGGATCAGTGCACAGTGGGGACACAGTACGGGATGTAGGCTCTGGTGGACAGATGCCGGGAAATTATGGAATTATAACAGGTGAGATGGAGGCGAAGAGGTTTTTGGAGATGCCTCTTACAGCTGATCGAGTGGCAGGGATTAATCGGTATGGTCTCCAGTGTTTGGCCACAGCCATGGGGCATGTATACACTAGTAGTATGACAAGAAGCAACCTAAGGTCTTTGGTGTTGGGCGAGGTGAGTGATGCCCAGGGTGGAGAGGGTGCTTGGGGACTTCCTCCCAAGCCCCCCCTCCACTCTACTCCCATCTTGCCCTCTAGGACACCAGAGTTTAGCACGTTCCCGCAGGTTGATAGTCAGTGGCAGCGTGGTGTTGGATCGCTGGGTGGGCCTCCAATTATTGCAACTCCTCCTCAAGGTTTGCCTCCAGACATGCTTTTCCAACTTGAGATGGCTAAGATTCAGCAGCAACAGCGAGAAATTGAAGCTCATGAGAGAAGAGCTGAACGAGAAGCTGGAGTTCGTGAGCGAGAAGCTGAGCTTAAGTACCAGTCTGAGCAGTACTGTGCAGATATTGAGCTTGAGAAGTCTCGGGTGGAGACGACAGGGCAGCGGATCGGTTCTGGGAATCGAGGTCATGATCAGTCTTTGTCACACTTGCTCAAGTTAGTCCCTGTGTTTGACGAGTCGGGTGTCACAGAATTTTTCACACGTTTTGAGAAGAAGTGCCGGGAGCATCAATGGCCTGATGAGAAGTGGGCGGCCCTTGTTTCTTCAAGATTAGTTGGCAAGGGACTCAAGGCATATAATGCGTTGCCTTTGGAGTTTTGCATTGATTATGAGGTATTGAAGGAGGCTGTCCTGCGGGCTTATCAGTTGCAACCAGAGACTTACCGGTTGAAGTTCCGGGGTGTTACTAAGGGTCGTGATGGCACCTTTCTTGAGCATG
The DNA here is from genome assembly GCA_032716605.1 of Paralithodes platypus. Lineage (NCBI taxonomy): Eukaryota > Metazoa > Arthropoda > Malacostraca > Decapoda > Lithodidae > Paralithodes > Paralithodes platypus. The sequence continues at coordinate 18,233,829 of CM064499.1, forward strand.
CCCGGGACTTGTCCGATGCTTTTGGGAATTGGCTGAGGTCGGAGAAGGCAACCACGTTTGATGATGTCACCCAGTTGGTGCTTCTCGAGCAATTCTACAAAAGTACGGACGACAACCTGACATTGAACCTGAAAGAAAAACAGCCTAAAACTCTGCAGGAGGCAGCTGAGATGGCTGACCTCCGGATTTCATTTATTCGTGGGTGCGGGTCTGCACAACGCTATGATGCAGGTAACAAGGGGCGCAACACCCCACCCCCCTGAGTCAGTGAAGTACCATACAACAACAGATATAAGAGCAACGATACTAAGCCTGACTATAAGACTACAGCCGTCCTATTTAACACCTTACGAGCGGCCTATGCGGTTTATTTATGTGTACCGCACAGCGGGGTGTTTTTAGCCAAAATAGGGCTGTTTACGTGATCATTTTCATGCCTAAATAAGACCCAGAACGTAAAACAAGTACCTATCCCTGAAAGGGCATAAACAGAGCTTTCGAATGACACCATAACGATCCTTGTATGATGGATAGTTTTCTTGCAATAACCGTGCAAACGCGAGTGCAAAAAGCAGGTAATTCGGTACTTTCAGTACATAATTGAGTATGTAGCGAGTGAGAGAGGGAGGAGGGAGCTGAGATTTGTGTCAGTAGGTTCGCCGCGGTGGTCTGGAGCAGTCATACGCTCGCTAGTCTCCTGCCACCACTTGTCTCTCTCTCTCAGCCACATTACGTGCTGAAATTGCCACTCGAGTTATGTCGAGCGCCGCCACATAGTCCAGCTTTATTTAACTCGACTTATGTTGCTCGCCGCTAAATAAGGGTTAAGAAGGGTCCGGGCCCTTCCCCTCCTCAAGGGAAGCCCAAGTGGGATTCAGAGTGTTATCAGTGTCATAAGAAGGGGCATTTTGCACGAGTCTGTCCTAGCAAGCCACCTACAGCAGCTGTGTCTTTGGCTCGCAACATTGGGGTGTCTTTGCAGCCATCTGCGTTTGTCCGGGGCAAAGCGTCAGAGACTGAAGCATCGCCAGTGCAGAAGTGCCCGGGAGGCTCGTTACCTGCCCGGGACACTTTTTGCGACCATCGAGGGCGCGGCTCTGTAAAGTGGGTTGGTTGCCAGTATGGAGTGGACTTGTTGCACGATACAGGTGCCTCTCAGACACTGATGAAGAACTTGTCTGGTAAACCCACAAACGCGGCACGGGTAGTAGTAGTTCAGGGTATCAATGCTACGAGGTCATACCCACTGGTCAAGGTAGAGCTAGAGGTGGAAGGTGTGACACGGAGTTTGGACGTTGGAATCGTAGAGAAATTGCCAGTAGAGGGCGTCGACCTTCGTCTCGGCAACGACTTTGCGGTGCCCATTTCTGAGGTTCTACCCTTAGTCGTTGCCAAGAGGGCGGCCGACACGAGTAGGGAGGAGCAAGAGGGGCTTGAGAGATCTCAGTCCGTTCAGGTGTCACAGCCTGGTACCCAAGTTTATGACCAGCGGAGGAAGGGTCGGAAGGAGAAAGTCGAGGCTGGTGGTCGGGTTGAGAGATTGGACCCAGCGACACTGTTGGTACTTGACCGAAGGTGAGCTCCGGAGTGGCCCCAGAACCTGTCCCCCCTAGTGATATGGTTGGGCGTGATAGCACTCCGCGACAGAGTTGTTCCCAGGTGGAGGAGAGTTGTGGGAACGGGGCTACTGAACTCGAGGACGGGGAAGCATGTCAGGTGAACCTGTCGGAGGAGTTTGTGAGGCAACCACCTGAGCAGCCTACTGTCCCTGCGTTGGTCTGCAGCGGCCAAGGTGGAGAAGGAGAGGGGGGCAGTGGGGCTCAGGGGGAGGAGAATCGGGATTGTTATATCTCGGTGGAGCAGTGGGCGGGGGATACGAGTCAGGTGGCTGTGGATGCGCTAGAGCACCTGCCTGAGCAGCAGTGTGCAGCGCTCCAGCCCCTGATCGGTCCATACCCCACTGTTTGTGCCGAGCACCCAGGCCTCACAACTCATGCGGTGCACGAGGTTCCACCGGCATGTCACTTGAGTGTCAGTAAACCGTTGGCCTCGTTGTTTCAGTGGTTCAAGGTGGGCGACGAGGCTTTGGCATGGTTGTCAGGTTAGGGTCGACCCATGGCTGCTAAGGGTAGTGGTCAGAACCAGGAAATTGAGCAGATTGGTGAGGTTGACTGTGGAGTGAATGTGCCCGGTCATCACATAGCCTCCCAATGCTGCTCTAGTGTTATGCAACAGCCCTACCATAGACCGACTGTATCTGGCCATGTCGCTGAAGGCGGTGATGCTGCGCAGGCAGATGTAGTCATAAGGAATGCGGGGGTGCGCATGTACGGTATTGGCGGGGAAGCCTTGGCAATAATGAACTATGGGAGTGACTGCACAGGTGGTACTGATTGTCCCTCTCATGACCTGGCTGTTCTAGGGGCGAAGGTGGAGAAGGAGGGAGACTACAGGTTAGAAGCTGCGGTCTCGGCTGGGTTGTGGGAGGACACTAGGATTGTTGTTCTGCGAGATAAGTTGTTTACTAGGCTGTGGCAGTGCATCCGCATGTTTGTTGCTTCTCCAGGCCTGATGTGCGGGGTAGAATCCGATATGGATGTTGGAGACAGTGCGAGGCTCAGTTTAATTCCCTACCGTATAAATCCTGCAAAAGAGCCTGTCGTGAAAACAGAGCTAGAAGACATGTGGAAAAAGGGTCTGAGGGATAAAGGATATTGTGAGTGGTCGTTGCCAGTGAGTTTGCAACCTGAGTTGAGTGGCAAGATCAGTGTGTGTGCATTATCCCTGACAGACACCTATCCATTGCCCAAGGGTCTGAGGGATAAGGAATGTCGTGAGTGGTCGTTGCCAGTGAGTTTGCAACCTGAGTTGAGTGGCAAGATCAGTGTGTGTGTGCATTATCCCTGACAGACACCTATCCATTGCCCAAGGGTCTGAGGGATAAGGAATGTCGTGAGTGGTCGTTGCCTGTAACTTTGCAACCTGTGTTAAGTGGCAAGATCAGTGAGTGTGTTGATTGCGAGGGTGTGTGTGCATTATCCCTGACAGACGCCTATACCTTATCGAGAGTTGACGACACCATAGACCGCCTCGGGGCTGCATCGCTTATCACGAAGGTAGAACTAGTGAAAGGATATTGGCAGGCCCCGTGGCCGGAAAGAGCGAAGAGAAATGCCAGTCTTGTGATGAACTGGGCAGTTCATCAGTGCCAGGTGTTGTTTTGCTGCCGGGACACAAGTTGGATGTGTGGCATGCTAAGGGCACTGATAATGTTTTGGCTGATTGTTTGTCACGGGAGGGTTTGGTTGCAGGAGAACCCTCGCCGTTCAGTCAGGGTGTGTGGATTGAGTGGAGTAAAATTAGGCTTGCCCTTATAGTGCAGCCGCCAAAAACAACATTAAAATAACGTATGAAAATCCTATAAAAAAAATCTTTCTTTTAACCTCTCCGTGGCGCACAGGGGGTTTTCTACAGGGTAAGACAGTGCGCACCTATGATGATTTTGGGACCTATTACCAATTTCGATAAAAAGTACATCATCGTGTAGGGAATGTTTGCGTGCATCGGCCCATATATAATTGACCCCCCAAAAAATGTCTGGGGGGGGTGGGGGAACGGTCCGTAGTTGAAAAATGTGGAGAGAATGGCTCCGCGCGGCTAGATTGTCATCGAGCGGTGAGATTTCCCTGCCGAATTTTCACGCGCCCAGGGGATAGAAGGAGAGGGAGGAGGGGGTGGGTTACCGCGTATTATCACGTATATCTCCTTTTTTGAGCCCTTTTAGGCTATGTAGTGTATGTATACGTGTGTAGGCCACCCATATAACAATGAATATGCCTCATAGTGACCAAAAATTGCAATATATAAGGGAATTATAAGAGAATTTTTAGGCGGGAATGAAGATGTGTTGGAGGTTTGGCGGCAATTTATGAGCTGAGAGTGTGGTTTACGCCATACATATCACTTATATCTTGTACGTAGAGCACTGTCATGCTATAATACAGACTTGTACGTATGTATACGTGCCATATATCAAAATATATACCGCATATAGACCAATTCATGCGATATTTACGCACATTATCAATGAGTTTCTATGTGTGAACCAAGGTGTGAGTGAGTTGTGCTGGGAATGAAAGGGGGAGAGGGTCTGTTATGCCATAAATATCACGTAAATCTTGTATTTAGAGCACTGTCATGCTATAATAAAGACATGTACGTATGTAGGCGTCCCATATAACAAGGAATATACCGCATATAGCCCAATTGATGCGATATTTACGCAAATTGTGAATGTGTTTCTAGCAGACGGAAGCCTGAAAGGGTGGATTGGGGGTGGGTGGGTGGGAGGGAGGCATGCAGGGGTGCAGTGAGTGAGTGAGTCGTGGAGAGATGGAAGTCAGGCAGATCTCTAGATAGATAACCAGCTTTGTGATAATTGTGGAGGCGCCCGAGGCGTATGGATGTCTTGGTATTTTGAACCTTATGTCTACCAGATGTCTGGTGTTCGTTGCCACCAACAGGTCTACTAACATGAGTCAGGAATGGAGAGAGAGAGATAGAAACTGAGACATGCGTATGTCGTACGTATAAATGGACTTCAGAATTGCATTTTTATGCAAGCAGACATTGCATTTTAGACACATGTGAAGTACCACAGAAACATGTAGGCCATTGACTGTAAATAAAGTACTATATTATAGACCACCAGCGACGGTGGTCAGTAAACACAGGCAGATTGCCTTTTGTGATAGAGGGCTAAATATAGAATGGTGTCTCCTTACACTTGCGAAAGGGTAGATTGCCACCAGAGAAACGTTTACTTATTTATTTCCAAGTAATATGCAATCTAAATGTATATTCGAGACCTACTGCAATTATTTGTATGACAGTCATGACTATGTATAATCCAATATACGCGCGTAGGCGAGACATAAGAAAGCTGGTTGAGCAATTTTCGACACCCACACAGTTATTATTCTTTTTTATTTACAATATTATACAATACAAATGTATTTGTGAAGAGTATTTTATCCATTATTGTATTTATACAAATTTTGTTCCCAGACAGAGCTGCTGTTGCTGGTGTAGCTGGGGCATAAAGGAGCGGCAAGGGTCACCGCTTGACCGTGTGAAAATGAGTGGAGTCGCACTGAGAGGGGTCAATTTTGCTGAGTGTTTGGACAATTTTTGACAGAATAAAGTTATATAATTAGTATAATATTAATTACTAATTCTTGACAGAGACAAACTTTTATAAACCTTGGCATGATATAATTGATAATCCCATCAATTTACAAACGTAAATTGGTGGGATAATTCATTTTTTTTTTGTATATTGTCATTTCGATTGTAGACACGAAGTTTTGAGTGATATTTGGTATGAGCTCCTGTGGCATGGTTGGTAAGGTTGCGGACTGGAAAACTCAAAGTGTGGTAGGGTTGTGTGATCGAATCCAGGAGGGGGTTATGGGGAAGGTTTTATATTGTCTAGAACATTTTTGATAAAAACAATTTTTTACAAGATCATGCCATTGTATTCAAACAATATGAAATATTCATAGAATATATCATATTGTAAGAATACAATGACATGACCTTGTTTTTTTTTGTTTTTTTTATTGTTTTATTTTATTATCTTAGTAGGTTTGACAGGATTTGTTGAAACATATTTATTTTTGTACAATTCATTTGAGGTAAGAAAATAATTATATACACATTACTTTGGCTAATAACAAACATATATATTGATATACTAAAAAAATAAGGCATATTACATGTAAATCTTTGAAACTTATAAACTAAATAATGAAACATACAATTATATAATGTAAAAGCTATATCACAGGGACATCTTTGGAACTTATACATTATATAATATATATGTTACATTATGCGGTAGCGTGATCAATTAGGTCAGGTCAGGTAAGGTAGGGCGCGAGTCCAGGACAGGGCGGGGCAGGGGGCGAGTCCAGGGCAGGGCACGGGGCGAGTCCAGGGCAGGGCAGGGCAGGGCGACACTCAATAATTCTTGAAGGTGTGGTAGTTCCTGAAGCAGTCACCCAGGCAGAGTGGAACTTTGCACTCAGCGCACATTGAGGTGACTCTTTTGGTGACATGGGGTTTCCTGACACTGGAGCTGCAGACGGTGCACTGCACCTGCCTGTGACGAGTGCCAAGCATCTCAGTGTTGATGGGGTAGTGTCTTTCGACACCCAGCTGGATGCGGTCAGGAACGTGATCCCCACGCCATGCCGTACGTCTGTGAGTGGTGGTGCCATACTTCTCCAGGAGTTGGTATGAGACGTTGTAGACGAACTCCCGGAATTTCAGCTTCTGGTTTGGGGCCATATCCTTTTTCACCAACCACAAGTTGTAGGCATTGAGCATCGTGATATCAACTAGGTGGAGGAAGAGCTTGTGATACCACTTCACAGTCTTCCTCAGACACTCAACGCCTGACAGCTGACAGTCAGACTTGTCCACCAGGCGCATGTTCTTAGTGTAGTCCACTACCATGTCGGGCTTGTAGATTGTCTTCCTGGTTCGGTAGTGGATTTTGCCAGAATCCATCTGGGCACCTGTGTGGACGGTGGAAAGCAGGTGGACGTCTCGCTTATCCTTCCACTTCAGGGCTATCAGTTTCCCACACTTCTCGAGCTGCTTGTATTTCTGCCCCTTTCGTCGCCTTCTTCGCACATGCCTCTCGCGGTGTTCCTGGGCCAGGTCGTCTTCTGAAGGTGTGTCACTGGAGGAGGCATCTGTGAGAGGAATGACATTACCTGTGAACTTTGGCATAAACTTTCTTGTCTTTCTGACAGTCCCACATGACCCCGTTTGGTTGTCATGAAGAAACTGGCAGAGAGCAGGAGAAGTATACCAGTTGTCAGTGTAGATGATGTGGCCTTTGCCCAGGTAAGGTGCCAATATTTTCCTGACGATGGCACCTGACATGCCCATGGGGTCATTGGCAGCGGCTTTCGGTATGTCAATGTCAGTGCCTGTGTACACGATCATGTCAAGCACTATTCCAGTTTCGCAGTCACACAAAACGAAGAGCTTGATTCCAAACCTATGCCTTTTCAAGGGGATATACTGCTTGAAAACAAGACGTCCTTTGAAGAGCACAAGCGACTCATCAATCACCAAATTGAGGAAGGGGTAAAAGTATTTCCCATACCTCTCAAACAACATGGTGAACACATCCCGAACTTTCCATATCCTGTCAATCCTGTTAGGATTTTCGTTGTCTGCAAAGTGCATAAATCTTAGCAGCAACAAAAATCTGTCACGAGTCATGAACTTATTGAAAGTTGGGGTGGCGATGAGAGGGTCGTGCTTCCAATAGTGTTGCAACACATGCTCCTTGATCAGAGGCATGAGGAACAACAAGGCAAAGAACGTCATAAATTCTTCCACAGTCGTATCCACCCAGCCTCGTATTCTCGCTTTTGGAGAAAGGACGTCCAATCTGCCAAACACCCACCTGTAGTAGGCGTTTGTTTGGGCAACGATGTACGTCATTACCTCCATGTCGGAAAAAGCGAGGAAGAAGTCGCTTTCGTTCGCTTGATCGTCACAGGGCCAGTCGTCAGTTGTTCCTGACGTCCCAGGATTGAACTGGGGCACGTCAGGTACAAAATTGACCCCGTCAGACCAATCGAACGAAGGCAGCTCAGGGATCGGAATGTCGTCTGCGTCTGCTTCATCGTCTGAAATATCGCTTCCATGGTCGCGATACAGCACTGCATCATCATCATCAACCTCCTCTTCACTTGACAGACGATGCCCTTCCTCATTCTCGTCACCGACGTCGGACTCACTCCCACTGTCCACTCCCAAATCCCCCCACCCTTGGTCCCGTTCTAGGGCTTCGTCGTCGAAACCTGGGCTGCCAATGTCCTGCGAATCACCATCAAACAGCAGGGCGGCATACTTTGATGGTGTCAGAGTTTTCCGGGTCACTTTTGCACGTGCTGGAGTCTTATGGACAGGGACAGCAGAGGCGGTGGCAGGGGCGGCGGCAGGGGCGGCGGCAGGGGCAGCGGCAGGGGCAGCAGTGGTGCGTGGCCTTGATGGCAAGATGATGGTGGTGCCTGTCGCCCTTCTCTCTGTTCCTTGGGCAGGGGCGGCATGGGCGGCAGGGGCAGCAGGGGCAACAGGGGCAGCAGGGCCGGCAGGAACACCAGGGCCAGCAGGGTCAGCAGTCGCTTTCCCTCTCCCTTTCCCCTTCCCATTCCCCTTCCCTGTTCCTTGGGCAGGGGCGGCAGGGGCGGCAGGGGCAGCAGGGGCAGCAGGGGCAGCAGGGGCGGCAGGGGCAGCCGGGCCAGGGGCGGCTGGTAGTGGTGGTGGTGGTGGTAGGGGCACTGTGGCTGGCGTACGGGTTCTCTTCCCTACGCCCGTGCCTTTAATTTTTCCTGCCCCCGCAGGTTCTGCAGCCCTAGGGCGGCCTCCTGCGTCCTTGGTACCGGTGGCAGGGGTGGCAGGGGCAGCAGGGGCTGCAGGGGCAGCCGGGCCAGGGGCAGATGGTGGTGGTGGTGGTGGTAGGGGCACTGTGGCTGGCGTACGGGTTCTCTTCCCTACGCCCGTGCCTTTAATTTTTCCTGCCCCCGCAGGTTCTGCAGCCCTAGGGCGGCCTCCTGCATCGCTGGTACCGGTGGCAGGGGTGGCAGTGGTGGCAGTGGTGGTGGTAGTGGTTGTTGCAGTGGCCTGGGTCGTGGTGGCAGTGTCCCGAAACACCAATGACCTCTGTACCTTTCTCGTGCTTGCACGTGTTTTTCGTGCTTTGGGTGCAGGTGTTTCGTCCTCCGAGCTGTAGGGCGTGTCGTACTGGTAGCTAGTGTCTTTAGCAGCCACCCTCTGCCTTCCACGGCGGCTAACACCACCAGAAGGAGGGCTGGTTGTGTCATCAGGGAGCGAGCGTGAGGGACGTGTGGGCTCCATGACTAGTGCGTGGTTACCGGCGCGGTGGTGCTTGCACGAGTGAGGGGCGAGCGTTTGGCGGGGTGGTGTCGAGAATTGACATGTAGTACTATACCCACACCAATTTTCAGCCGCCTGGCTATAAACGCGCGGTTTTGGTACGCGTTCAAAAGCTCTGCTCTTAAGAGTCTCCCCGCAGTCCGCCGGGGGAACTCTTAAGAGTCTCCCCGCAGCTCCCGGGTTAATAGTTAATTTTAAGTATGTTATAGCTGAAGTACTGAGTTGATTCAGTAGGCTGGGCTCAGTAAAGCTCGCTCTGGGAGCATGACCGTATGAATTAAGCTATTATGTTTGGGAGGGGTTGTAAAATGTTCTTTGTATGATAAAATGTGTGTTTTTTTTTTGAGAGCTGAGCTGTGCATTTCATATTTGGTGAAGTGGCTAGGTGTGGCGGGTCGTATAGGCATTCTGCATGTCAGATGTGGCGTTTACCAGAGGTTAAAACGTCCCACATCTTGGGCGGGGTGTGATGGCAGTCAGCCTAGCAGAATGAAGCATGACACCCTTGTGGGGGCCCCTCGCCGCTCGCTAGCACTCGCCAAGGCAAGGAAATCGCTTACAGTCAGCGTAGGAGGATGTGCTTTCATTCCTAAGTAATCGTCTGATCACAGACAGTCTAGTGGTGGACTATATTTTCGTCTGTGACAACGCATTCTATTTTATATGAGCAATAATATAAAACGTGTTTGTATGTGAATGATGGAGGGGAGAGAGAGCGAGTGAGTAAAACAGAGCGAGAGGGTACTGTGACGTAACCAGTCGCGCGGGTGGGCTCTCATTGGCCGTGACGTCACTGGGCCTCGTGACGCCTCGGCTCCCCATTGGCCGAGGCCCGCGGCCCTCCTCCCTCCTCCCTTCTCCACCCTGCTGCTAACCTGGCAGGAGATACAGCTTCAGAGCTGGTCCTACACGCACATGATCTACACCCCCTTGCAAATCTGTCTCCATTCTCACCACCATTTTGGAACTTTCTCTCTCACTAGACTTCTTTATTTCTGATCTCTTATCTGTTTAACTCACACCACCTCCCTTTGGGTATCTAGCAAATCGATTTCATATCGGCCCATTGTATTCATTGCGTAAGCTCTCTGAGATATATATGTATTAGATTAGGATTTTGGAAGGGTTCTTAGTTTTAAGCAGAGGTTGCAGGACTGTCTTTTGAGTGCCTCCCTCAGGATTATTAGTGGTCTGCTTCATTATTTAATGCTAGACTGGGATAAGGTTATTCTGACGTTGTCACCGATGTGTGTATGGTTCTGCTTAAACCTACACGACTTTGCCTGACCCTGTAGGAGCCTAGTTTGTCATTTCGGTTGGTTCGTTTACGAGTGCAGCATTGTGGTGTAAGAGGGCATTAAGCTACTACCTTACAGCATCGTGCTGCCTCTTTGCTTGACTTTGGAGGGGTCGCCAGGGTAAAACCAGATACTTGAGATCTGGATCTACCAAGAGAGCATCCCAGTCACTTAACGTAATTGCTTGAGCCACCTAGAGGACAACATTAGGCTTTGAGTCGCATTGCTCAGCCACAGTTTCCTAAGCCTTGATATCCCAGCTAGACTTTATTAATTGAGCAGACACTAATTAGATTATAAGCTCTAGTTATATGTATGCATTATAGATTCACTGTGTTTTACAAGCCTAGGTTGGTGTCGAGCTGCACAACCATAGTAGGCTGTTGAGTTGCATGAGAAGTGCTTCTTCTTTTGAGTGTTAAGCATTACTACTGTTGCGCATTGTTATTATTCTTTTGTCAGTTAACATTATAGTTCCTATTGTTTGTTGTGTCTTACTTACTGCTTTATTATCGTTCCAAATCCGATTCGAATATCTTATCCGCATCCGACATACTTCAGAAGTTTCCAGGTCGATGCTGCAGGACTAGCATTCGCTCTCTTTCATAGAGGGGCGAAGAGTTAACATTGTTTAGAGTACTTTTAGTAATTCTTCTTCTTGAGCATTAAATCATTGGTGTGATTTAATTAAGCTTCCTATTGATCATTGTTATTGAGTTTTAACGTAATTTGCATATTGTTTGTGATCAGGCTATACCATAGTAGGTTAGCCTGAAGTATAGTACCTTTATACCCTGTTAAGGATACCTCGTTATCGCAGATCAAAACTAGAGGGTATAGGTGTTTTGTTGGCCGGCTTTATAAGTACAGGGGGTTGGATCTAGCATTGAGTCGTTGCATATAAGCCATTTCTAGTCCAATGATTAAGTGCCCTTGTTTTATTAGTAGCACCCGTTCGGTTGTAACACTTATTATGACACTTGTGGTACCAATATGGTGGAGGGTGGCTGTTTATGTTGTCTATATCCTCACTACTGTCCACTACCACTCCATAGTCCCTTCAACTCCCCACACAACTCCCTCCATTACTACGCTACACCATACATTCAGCCACATAATAATAATATATAAGTGTAGAGAGAGGCTTATTATGACACTTGTGGTACCAATATGGTGGAGGGTGGCCGTTTATGTTCTCTATATCCTCACTACTGTCCACTACCACTCCATAGTCCCTTCCACTCCCCACACAACTCCCTCCATTACTACGCTACACCATACATTCAGCCACATAATAATAATATAAGTGTAGAGAGAGGCTTATTATGACACTTGTGGTACCAATATGGTGGAGGGTGGCCGTTTATGTTCTCTATATCCTCACTACTGTCCACTACCACTCCATAGTCCCTTCCACTCCCCACACAACTCCCTCCATTACTACGCTACACCATACATTCAGCCACATAATAATAATATAAACATGAATACGCCATTCATCCAGCTAGATAAGTATATTATAAACATACATACTACTACAAATAGTCTTCCAGATACCTATTATTACTGTGTGTGTGTGTGTGTGTTTGATAATTTAGGAAAGGCGTGCGGGAGTCAAAGATAATTGGCTTATCTGTTGGCTTTTTAAGTCAGTGTTACTTCCGAAGCTAAATAATCTCGCCTATGTTTGCCAAAATCCAACTAACATGAGACCATCCTACTTATATGCAATCTTACTGTCGGTGTTCATACAATTTATAGAGCGGAACTTATTCTGGTGACTGTATAAGTGGTACCATAACGGATGTACACAATCACACACACACACACAAAGGACTACAGTTTTCCAGTGAAGCAGGATATACACTAATATATATAGCATTTGCTCATGCGTCACTAATACACACACACACACACACAAAGGACTACAGTTTTCCAGTGAAGCAGGATGTACACTAATATATATAGCATTTGCTCATGCGTCACTAATATACTGTATATAAATAATGCATGTGATAACACTTCGGCCTCAACACGAGCACCAATAAAGTATCTGGACTTCATAGTGTAGGTTGTTAAGCAATTATTGATTTATTACAACACAAAGCTGCAGCCATTAACACCTGTAGTACCATAGCACTATTTACTGTTAATCTAGTCAATGCCACATGATGAAATTTAACTTAGAAAGTATAATTACAAAGCTTTCAAACAATAATAATATTATCAGTAAACCTTTTAGGATGCCTGAGGTCCCTCCTAATGATAATAAGGTCATCTAATGATAACCAGACGAACAAGTAAACAAAAGGTGTTCTCATATAAGATACTGAAAGGGATAAGTACAGCAGAATTATTTAAGATGTTTGTAATCAGTTTTGTAAAATTAACTCGTTTCTGGCTAACATTGAACTCTAAGAATTCTAAAAGTAGAAAAGGCAAATATTTTCTCAATGATTTACCTGCACCCATATGCATTTCCCAAGTTGAATAATACAACCAAAAACCATGAGACAGAAACTGAAAAGGTCCCCCCCCCCCTCTTCTTTATACCTGCCACCATTTTGTTCAGTTGCCTTGATGTCTAAGCTTTAAGAAAAGCAGTGTTAGTCAAGTGATTTCTGGTTGCTAGTACTCGTAAACAGATATTAAAGATGGCTACTGGCGGACGGGGGGAAAACTGAACACAATGCAATTTTTCAACCAGCAAGCCTAAAAACATGAGTTACTTATGTATTCCAACTATTTTGGGGGTGACACATTGATGGACAATTTTATTTTGGGGCTTCAAGGTCATTTAATGTGTCCAAAACCTAGAACATATGCTAAAATTGGTTAAATTGAAGGATAGAGTTAAACACTTTGGTAGCACTACATTAATTGATCATAATTATATGCAGGTTCATGAAAATGCTCATCTTCATGGCTGAGAACTGGTGGTTCAAGCTCTTCAGCTTCTACGTCATCATCCCCAAAGTTGGGGGGTATCCTGTTTATTATCCCTAGGGGGTAGAGGAGAAACGGATATGAATTAAATAACTAAACCTGGGAAGATGAATTGGCCTAGTATAGGCTATAACAATGTTACCGGGTCGGCGGTTGACTTACATGTCAAAATGTATATGTAGGTTATCTGTGGTACTCCCAGTAATATCTATGAAGTACTTCTAGTTTAAAGGAACTTAGCTGTGATGCAAAGAGTGTAGATTAGATGTTGGGCAGATTGGTAGGCAAATATCGGGGAAGTTTTGTTGTTATGTGGCAGCAGCTGGCGGTGGTCTGTCTTGGCGGGGTGAAGTCTGTGTGAAGTGTGTCTGAGATGCCCTTTTGTCGTGACAATATAAAATATATTTAAGGGTTTTATATCGTCCCCCGTGATTAAATAATGAGGGAAAATAAACTAAGATATAATTGGTGCAACCACAGTAATATTTATCCACAAAGATAAATAAAGTAATGCGTATAAACAAAAAGGAACCAGCTGTCGTGAACCCAGGAAATTCAAACTACGGTATCTATACCAGGATTCACGACATACTCCGCCACCAGCAATACAAAGTATCTACAATTGTCCCGTCCCGATCATGGATCGCCACAATTGGGAGGAACCCAAAGCAGCCCGACGTGACGGCCTCTGAGGGGTATCACCTCGGTCCGCTCCAGTAGCAGGAAGGATATTATCAGAGTTCGGCTTGCTGTCGCCATCCACTACCTCTAAATCTATCTCTAGCGGGTATAGCTTAACCACCGGTCTGGTGGTCAAACCGGCTCCTGTTTTTACCTGAACTACCTGTGATACATGTCCACGTGTGAGCATGCTATACAGAACGCCTATTCATGCCCCACTCTCGCTAGGATCGTCAGGGCAGGAACTTTGGCTGTAGTCTATGTAGAGTTTCCTAACTTAGTTCGTGTGAGCCGTTGTACTATAAGTATTATGAATATGTATTTTGTTTTCATCTGAGTCAACGAGTTCTATTTTATATCATTAGTTATAAGTATTGTGTGTAAAACGTATTTGTAATGATGGGAAGAGAAACAGCCACAGTTAGGGGTCAGTGGGTACGCCAGGCAGGAGGTAGGCCTAACTCACTCGCATTCCTCCCTCCCTCAGTGATAGGGGAGCCTTTGTGTATCCCAGAGGAGAGAGAGAAATTACGTAATGGTTGTCAGTGGGCGGTCCTTAGTAGTTCACGTTGGGCTCACTAGAGGGCTGGGTATAAAAGGGAAGTCTAGCCATTTTTTCATCAGAACTCATTAGGCAGAGTGACTTCTCATTTCCCTTGCTAACTATTTATATTCTTCTGACTGATGGGAACTTTCTCTACTACCTTACATTCTTATTTCCTCTTTTCCCTGCCCTGTTTAACTTCCATGGTCCCGTTGGTGCAGAGCTAGTCAGCCAACGTATTATCGCTTGAGTTCTCACGAGATACTTGCCTATTAGATAGCCTATTTTGGAAGGGTTGACTTAGAATAGGATTGATTTATGTTTGTTTCACTTGTATATGCATTTCCCTGTGTGTTATTATTATTATTCCTGTTTTCTGCTGGTCTAGGTAATGCTAGACTCCGGGTAAGGCTTTTCTGTGTTACGAGTTGTTGTTTGATGCAGTGGTTAAGGGATAAGCCTGCATACTCGTTTCGGTTCAGTGAAGCCTAGGTTGTCTTCGCGGCTGACTGTGTTGAGTTTATAATTTACAGTGCGTGAGGGCAAGAGCCTAACCACCCTGTATTTTATTAACAGTTTGTTTTTACTTTGTCAAGGAGCCGGGAGAAAACCAGATACAAGGGATCTGGATTTCTCAAAGTGCACTTGTTAGTTTTAACGTAATACTTTAAATAGGCGTGAGGACTTCGCTAGGCTACGAGCCGTTTTTGCTCAGTCACTGCTACCTTTTGCCCAAAGTACCCCAGCTAGACTTTACTCGATTAGTAGATACAGAATAGTATTGAAGCTTTCCTTATGTATGATATTGTTTATGCACTATTGATTTCATGTGTTGCAAGCTTGGCTACTTTAGTGATTAGTGGCCCGCGAGCACAATCCGAGTAGGCTAATGCCGTTGCATTTGCGGAGTACTTCCTTTTAATGTTTGCCATTTACTCTTGCATATTCTTTTAATAATTCTTATGCCAATTTAAGCCTTTAATAGTATTTAATTGCCAGTGTTTTTGCTAATTGAATTACTGTTCAAAATCCGATACGTACTTCTTACGAGCATCCGAGAAGCATCTAACTTTTTTCAGAAGATTCCTTGCTCGATGCTTAAGGACTATTAATTAACGTAACGTAATAGTGCCGATCCGAAGTAGAGGGTGGTGGACTTCTTAAGTTCATAGTCAAGGGTGGATTACTTCGGCTTCGGCCAACACTATTCTTTGGTGTTGTTGTTTTTACTTCATTGTTTGATTGTTGACCAGACTAGATAATTCCTGTCTCTTTATTAGTCTGTTGTTGAACACTAGTACCGAGTTCTTGTATACCCCGTTATAGCAGATTGAACTCTGGAGGGTATTGGTGTTTTTTGTTCGGCTGGCAGTACTCAGGGGTTGGGATCGTGTGTTTCCGTTGTGGCAGCGAGCCGTATTCGAGTCCTGATTGAGAGCCCTTGTGTACCCGGGTGCCAGTTTGTAACAAATGGCGACCTTGCTTAGGATTTTGTGAACAGTATAAATTTTTGCAGAGTTGTACAACATTTGTTTGTTTGTATTTTAGCGTGCATATTGAAGATTTTTATTTGTTTATGGCAATTAGTAAAGCATTTAAGAGACTCCAGTTAATTTAGTAATTAGTGCTTGCATAGGAAGTTTAACACTTTTGTCTCGAGAATTTTTTTGTGGACTTCAGTATGTCGTGCATTAGCACTGACGATGAGCGAGAGATGTCATTTGAAGGTGTGCCGTTAGTAACCAGTGAGGAGGATGCTAGAGTTTTTGTGAGTAAGCGGTACCACGTGACGGAGGAGAGGCTGACTGGGGTGGATGTTTGTGGCTTGCACCTGATAGCCAAGGTTTTGGGTATTTCCAATGTAGTAGGGATGTCCAAGGGGGAGCTGATTTCCTGGGTGTTGCGTGGGCGACATGGGGTTTCGGAGGAGAGGGCGTTTGGGGGGGTTCCTCCCCAGATCCCCTCTCACTCGACTCCCACAGTGCCGTCCACTCAGTTACCGGAGGTTAGCACTCTCCCACAGAGGGATGAGAATTGGCAGATTGGAGTGCCCTCGGGTGGTGCACGTGGTGGTTCCCCAGTTTTTGCCCCCCCTCCTTCAGTAGTGGCAGCTCCCTCTTCCTGCCTGTCTCCAGATATGGTATTTAGACTTGAGCTTGCTAAGATTGAGGCTAGGAAGCAGGAGATTGAGGTTAGGAGGCAGGAGGATGAGACCAGGAGGAATGAGGCTGAGCTTTGGTACGACTCAGAGAAATATTGTGCTAAATTAGATTTAGATAAGACTCGTGCAGAGTCGACAGGGACTCGGATGGGCCGTGAGGGCCAAGTAAGAGAACAGTCCTTGGCCCACTTAGTCAAATTGGTGCCGGTATTTAGTGAAACTGAAGTCACAGAATTTTTTAATCGTTTTGAGAAGAAGTGTAGGGAGCATAATTGGCCTGAAGAGAAGTGGGCAGCTCTAGTCTCCTCAAGACTTACGGGTAAGGGTCTGAAGGCTTATGATGCACTGCCTTTAGAGTCTTGCATTGACTACCCAGAATTGAAGAGAGCTGTCCTACGGGCATACGAGTTGCAACCGGAAACATATCGATTGAAGTTTCGGGGTGTTACAAAGACTAGGGAGGCGACCTTTCTTGAACATGCCCGGGACTTAAAAGATGCACTTAAAAACTGGACACGTTCTGAGAAAGCTGAGACGGCAGAACAGTTGACTGAGCTGTTTCTGCTCGAGCAGTTTTATAAGTGTACTGGTGCAGAAATGACTTTAAATATTAAAGAAAAGAACCCAAGAACTCTTCAAGAGGCAGCTGAGATGGCTGACCTCAGGTTGTCGCTAATCAGGGGATGAGAATCTGTAAAGCGTGTTGATGCAGTTCCCAAGGGGCGCGATACTCCAAACCCTCGAGCTCAGGACAATCACTATAGATATAAACCTCAGTTTAAAAGCCAAGATACCAGGACTGAACCAAAGACTACAGCAGTCCCATTACAGAAGGGTCAGAACTCCGCCCCTTATCGGAAGAGGCCGATAGGGGAAGTGGAATGTTTTCATTGTACAAAGAAGGGGCATTATGCAAAATCTTGTCCTAGTAAGCCGCCAACTGCAGCCGTGTCTTTGGTGCGCAGCATAGGTGTGGCTGAAATGTCGTCTGGATTTACCCAGGGTAGTTTGCCAGCGGCAGGGTCACAGGCTATGTATAAGACTCAGGAAGGCTCGTCCCCTGTCCGTGATGTCTTTTGCGCCCATAGAGGGACCGGTAGGGTAAGTTGGGCGGGTTGCCAGCATAAGGTGGAAGTTTTGCGTGATACTGGAGCTTCACAGACACTTTTGAAGAATTTCACGGGGCGACCAATTAATGCGGCACGGGTGGTTGTTGTTCAGGGTATTAATGTGACCAGGTCATACCCGTTGGTTCGTGTGGAGCTGGAAGTTGATGGTGTGATTAAGGACTTAGATGTTGGGATCGTTGAGAAATTGCCAGTGGAGGGCGTCGACCTTCTTCTCGGCAACGACTTTGCGGTGCCTACTTTAGAAGTTCCACCCTACTCGTTGCCGAGAGGCCGGCCGACGTGAGTAGGGAGGAACGAGAGTGGGTAGTGAGTTGTCAACGCCAACAGATGGCATGTGTGGTAACTCGTTCCCAAGCATTTAAGGTGTCACAGCCTATTTCCCAGGCCACAGAACAGCGGAGGAAGGGAATTAAGGAGAAGCGGAAGGCTGGGAAAAGTTTGAAGAGTTTAGAACCAGTGGCTCTCCCAAAAGACCCAATAGCAGGACCTTTGACCGAGTCTGTTGTAACTACAGTGCCTAAGACAGTTGATAAGGTAGTGGAGGAGGCAGAGACTCAGAGACAGCACCGTTACCTGCAGCGAGAAAACCGGATGTCTAAGTTGGATGTTGGGGGAGGGCATGAGTTGTTGACCAAGCAGTTAGACATGTTGGCTCCCACAGACATTCGAAAGTTGCAATTAGAGGATCCAGAGGTTTTGCAGTGTACCAATGGGGCTGTGGAGTTAGAAGAAGATAGGGATGCAAAGGCAGGGGATTTTTTTTTCTTTAATGGAATTTTATACCACCGATATCAAGATCCTAAACTGGGAGGGCGGATCAGGTACAGTTGACCAGCTGGTCGTGCCAGAGGGCTGCAGGGAAAGTTTGCTTAGGTTGGCTCATGATTCTCCATTATCAGGACATTTGGGTGCCAAGAAAACGGTGGCGGCTTTGGGGAAATTGTTTTGGTGGCCGGGGATTAAATCTCATGTGCAGTCATGGATAAACTCATGTGATATTTGTCAACGTGTCGGGAAACCGAACCAAGTTATTCCTAAGGCTCCGTTACACCCTATACCTGTGATTGGGCCACCCTTTAGTAAAATTATTGTTGACATGGTTGGTCCACTCCCTCCCACTAAGGCTGGAAATAAATTTTTGTTAACCATAATGGATGTTGCCACTAGATACCCCGATGCATACCCTATGAAAAATGGAATGGCTAAGACGGTAGTCAGTAACTTGTTGTGGTACTTCTCAAGGTACGGGTACCCGGAGGAGATTCAGTCTGATCAGGGATCTAATTTCACCTCCAACATGTTCAAGCAAACAATGCAACAGCATGGGATACGATCAGTAGTATCGTCAGCGTATCACCCTGAGAGTCAAGGGGTGCTTGAGTGGTGGCATGCTACACTTAAAAGCATGCTCAGGTGTTATTGTGCTGACAACGGTATGGATTGGGATCTTGGATTGCCTTATGTGCTGTTTGCTGCTCGGGAGGTACCTGGTGAGAGCCTGGGATTTAGTCCAAACGAGCTGATTTTTGGACACCGTGTCAGGGGCCCCCTTAACATGCTGAAAGAAATTTGGGAGGGAACTGTGCAGCCTTGTCCATTATTAAAGTATGTGCTTGAAAGCCGTGAGCGCATGCTTAAGAGTCTGGAGATGGCAGGTAGAAATTTGACAGAATCACAAGCTTTGATGAAGGACAGGTATGATCGCAAAGTAAGGCTCCGGAAGTTCACTGTAGGACAAGAGGTATTAATTTTGTTGCCTTTGGTTGGTAACCCCCTCTCTGCGAAGTACACTGGACCTTATAAAATTGTAGAAAAATGTTCAGACTTAGATTACCTTGTTGCCACTCCAGACAGGAGGAAAAAGAACCAGTTATGTCACGTGAACCTTATTAAAGAGTATGTGAGGCGCCCCTCTGAGCCTCTCACTGTCCCTGTGTTGGCTTGTTGCGGTCGTGGTGGAGAAGGAGAGGGGGACAGTCAAGCTTCAGAGGAGGATAGCTGGGATCAACATGTTTCAGCGGATCAGTGGGCGGGGAACTCGAGCCCAAGGGCTGACGAGGCTATAGCTCATTTGCCTGAGCCGCAGTTTGATGCTATCCGTCAGTTGTTCGGTTCATACCCCACTGTATTTGCTGAACACCCAGGCCTCACTACTCAGGCTATGCATGATGTTGACGTGGGGGACCATATACCCTTTAAGTCAATCCCGTACCATGTGCCCCCCATAAAACTACCAGCTCTGAGGGATGAGTTGGAGTATATGCTCGGTAGAGGGTTGATAGAGAAAGGCACAGTTAAGTGGACTTCCCCCGTAACATTGCAGCCTGAGCCAGATGGCAAGGTACGCTTTTGTATTGATTTCCGTAGGTTAAACGGTTTGACTCCAACTAACCCATATCCTCTTCCTCGGGTTGATGATAGTGTTGACAAAATTGGTAATGCTCGTTTTTTGTCTAAAGTAGATTTAGTAAAAGGTTACTGGCAAGTACCTTTGTCCGAGCGTGCTAAAGAGGTATGTGGTTTTGTTGTGGACGGGAGTACCTACCGGTGCAATGTTATGCCTTACGGACTTAAGGATGCACCAGCAACGTTTCAGAACCTGATGAATGAAATTGTAAAGGACATTGCAAATTGCACCGTATATTTGGACGATGTAATCATTTATGATGACGACTTTGAGAGCCATTGTGAGCACCTTGAGACCTTGTTCCGGAAACTTAGTGAAGCAGGTCTGGTAGTAAATTTGGCAAAGTGTGACTTCGTAAAAGCCACTGTGCAGTACCTTGGGTTTGTAGTGGGAAGGGGACAGGTGTGCCCTCCACAGAACAAGGTACAGGCTATCAATAAATTTACGCACCCAACAACCAAGAAGCAGATTATGAGATTCTTGGGTATGATAGGCTACTACAGACGCTTCATAAAAGGTTACTCAACGGTGTTGGCACCTCTCACAGATTTGTTATCTAAAGACAAAAAGTTTTTGTGGGCACCTGAGTGTGAAAAGGCTTTCACTTTGGTGAAACATTTGCTATGTACTCACCCGATACTCAGGGCCCCAGACTTTAACAGGCCTTTTCAGCTGGCAACAGATGCTAGTGGTGTAGGGGCTGGTGCCGTCTTGCTACAGACAGACAATGAAGGTGTGGAACACCCAGTAAGTTTCTTTTCTAAGAAGTTCAATGCTGCACAAAAGAACTATTCTACAATAGAAAAGGAATTAATGGCGATTGTGCTGTCGCTCAGGCACTTCGAGGTGCATGTTCCAGCCTATGGACCAGTCGTGGTTATCTACACTGATCATCACCCTTTGAGATTCCTGAATCAATTTCACAATCGCAATATGAGACTGACCAGGTGGTCCTTGATGTTGCAGGAGTATAACCTGGACATCCGTCATATTGCTGGATGTGACAATGTGATTGCGGATTGTTTATCAAGGGTGGATGATCAGTCGTAGGCTATGTCGTAGGCTATGTAGGCTAGTCGTAGGCATGTCCCTATAAGGGCAGCCTATTTTCCTCCACTCAAACCCACACAGGTGTGTGGGTTTGAGTGGAGGAAAATAGGCTGCCCTTATAGTGCAGCCGGGAAAAACATATTAAAATATAAAAATCATATAAAAACTCTTTCTTTTGATATAGGTAATCGTATAAGTTTGTCATAGCCTATAGAGTTTGAGTAGTCCACGAACTATCAAACGGCTGAGCTGCTGTAAGCTCGCTCTGGGAGCATGATATTGTGTCTTTTTGCTATTGTTGGGAGGAGTTATAAAATGTGAATTTTTGTTTTATAATAAGATGTGTTTTGGTGATAAACTCAGCTTTGTTTTAGTGCCATGCGGTCGCTGGGTGTGGGGGGCTTGATGGGGTTCTGTGTTTGTCAGATTTTAGCTCAGGGTTGAGCGAGTAAAATCTTGGGGGAGGTGTGACGCATGTCCACGTGTGAGCATGCTATACAGAACGCCTAGTCATGCCCCACTCTCGCTAGGATCGTCAGGACAGGAACTTTGGCTGTAGTCTATGTAGAGTGTCCTAACTTAGTTTGTGTGAGCCGTTGTACTATAAGTATTATGAATATGTATTTTGTTTTCATCTGAGTCAACGAGTTCTATTTTATATCATTAGTTATAAGTATTGTGTGTAAAACTTATTTGTAATGAAGGGAAGAGAAACAGCCACAGTTAGGGGTCAGTGGGTACACCAGGCAGGAGGTAGGCCTAACTCACTCGCATTCCTCCCTTCCTCAGTGCTAGGGGAGCCTTTGTGTATCCCAGAGGAGAGAGAGAAATTACGTAATGGTTGTCAGTGGGCGGTCCTTAGTAGTTCACGTTGGGCTCACTAGAGGGCCGGGTATAAAAGGGAAGTCTAGCCATTTTGTTATCAGAACTCATTAGGCAGAGCGACTTCTCATTTCCCTTGCTAACTATTTATATTCTTCTGA
This sequence comes from Paralithodes platypus, assembly GCA_032716605.1. Classification (NCBI taxonomy): domain Eukaryota; kingdom Metazoa; phylum Arthropoda; class Malacostraca; order Decapoda; family Lithodidae; genus Paralithodes; species Paralithodes platypus. The sequence continues at coordinate 18,256,011 of CM064499.1, forward strand.
CTGATGGGAACTTTCTCTACTACCTTACATTCTTATTTCCTCTTTTCCCTGCCCTGTTTAACTTCCATGGTCCCGTTGGTGCAGAGCTAGTCAGCCAACGTATTATCGCTTGAGTTCTCACGAGATACTTGCCTATTAGATAGCCTATTTTGGAAGGGTTGACTTAGAATAGGATTGATTTATGTTTGTTGCACTTGTATATGCATGTCCCTGTGTGTTATTATTATTATTCCTGTTTTCTGCTGGTCTAGGTAATGCTAGACTGGGGAAAGGCTTTTCTGTGTTACGAGTTGTTGTTTGATGCAATGGTTAAGCGATAAACCTGCATACTCGTTTCGGTTCAGTGAAGCCTAGGTTGTCTTCGCGGCTGACTCTGTTGAGTTTATAATTTACAGTGCGTGAGGGCAAGAGCCTAACCACCCTGTATTTTATTAACAGTTTGTTTTTACTTTGTCAAGGAGCCGGGAGAAAACCAGATACAAGGGATCTGGATTTCTCAAAGTGCACTTGTTAGTTTTAACGTAATACTTTAAACAGTCGTGAGGACTTCGCTAGGCTACGAGCCGTTTTTGCTCAGTCACTGCTACCTTTTGCCCACAGTACCCCAGCTAGACTTTACTCGATTAGTAGATACAGAATAGTATTGAAGCTTTCCTTATGTATGATATTGTTTATGCACTATTGATTTCATGTGTTGCAAGCTTGGCTACTTTAGTGATTAATGGCCCACGAGCACAATCCGATTAGGCTATTGCCGTTGCATTTGCGGAGTACTTCCTTTTAATGTTTGCCATTTACTCTTGCATATTCTTTTAATTATTCTTATGCCAATTTAAGCCTTTAATAGTATTTAATTGCCAGTGTTTTTGCTTATTGAATTACTGTTCAAAATCCGATACGTACTTCTTACGAGCATCCGAGAAGCATCTAACTTTTTTCAGAAGATTCCTTGCTCGATGCTTAAGGACTATTAATTAACGTAACGTAATAGTGCCGATCCGAAGTAGAGGGTGGTGGACTTCTTAAGTTCATAGTCAAGGGTGGATTACTTCGGCTTCGGCCAACACTATTCTTTGGTGTTGTTGTTTTTTACATCATTGTTTGATTGTTGACCAGACTAGATAATTCCTGTCTCTTTATTAGTCTGTTGTTGAACACTAGTACCGAGTTCTTGTATACCCCGTTATAGCAGATTGAACTCTGGAGGGTATTGGTGTTTTTTGTTCGGCTGGCAGTACTCAGGGGTTGGGATCGTGTGTTTCCGTTGTGGCAGCGAGCCGTATTCGAGTCCTGATTGAGAGCCCTTGTGTACCCGAGTGCCAGTTCGTAACATACCCTACATTCGTGGTCAGGACCACGAAGAAGTTTCATTATCCGACTTATACGCCAAAAAAGTTGGGGGCCGTCATCATGTACTAAAACGACGTCCCCAACTTGCGGCGATGCTATCCCTTTTTTACCATTAAGTGACGATGTTGCTCCCTGAGTGATATTAAATAATCAGTGCTCCACCTTTTCCACAGGTCATGTGAGAGTTTTGTTACATATTGGAAGCGTTGATTGACGGAATCGTTGTTACGCCACGTCGTGTCCTTGAGATCTTCATCCGTGACTTCTCGCCTTGGAAAGCTTCTGATCCGCCTCCCATAAACCAGTTGTGAAGGAGTGATGGGTAGAGGGTCTTCAAGATCACTGTACGTGTAGCCAAGCGGGCGATCATTGACTGTGGCCTCGAGCTCCAGTAATACCGTATTCAGTTCCTCTGAGGTAATCAATGCTCGACCCAGTACCTTCTTCAAGCCAGCCTTTAGGATGCCAATGACCCGTTCCCATATGGCACCGAACAATGGCGCCCTGGCCGGTATAAACCGCCACTCGCACTTGACTTCCGCTAGAGTAGCCTACCTTTTAACCTTGCATCATCCATCAACTCCCGTACTGTACTGGCTCCGCTAACAAATGTGGTGGCATTATCACTCATCATAATCTCAGGGTAACCCCTCCTGCTACTAAACCTACGGAACGCATGCAAAAATTATTCACAGGAGAGGTTAGACACCATCTCTACATGGACCACTCTAGTAACTGCACAGGTGAATAAGACTACAGATAATTTACTTACAGTACCCCCCTTCTCTTTAACTGGTAAGGCACCTGTGTAGTCAACCCCTGTTACCTGGAAAGGACTCACTTCCTGAACCCTAAACTATGGCAATGGAGGGGCCTATACAGCACAGTATGATGTACCTTGGAATCTCTTGCAGATGTTACATCCACTTAAGGCTTTCTTAACTACCTGTCTAATCTTGGGGATCCACCATCTTTGCCTTATGTAATTTACAAGATAACTAACACCACTATGGTTACACACTTTGTGGCATTAATTACTAAGGAGAGTGGCTATACGATGTTTATTAGGGATAAGGATAGGGTACTTGGCGCTATCATGTAAAGCTGACAAGTGTAGCCTACCTCTATAGCGTAGCATGCCTCCCTCCATATAGAGGCCTAACTGCTTCACTATATTGCTTGGTGGGCCCTGTCCTTTTGACAATTTTTTTTTTTTTTTCTATGTGATTGTAGGAGGCAAAAGGCAGAACTGCCTATAGCGAGTGCTGAAAGAGTGACAGGGCCAAAATCAAGGGACGTTCGAGCCAAAATGCCTGGACACACTGACTTTGAAGCAATTTAAGTCATAGGAAGAGGGAAAGACTGATTCTGGGAGAGAGTTCCAGAGCTTAGCTGTTGAGTAGAAGAAAGTTTGAGAGTAACGTTTCACTCTTGGGTTGGAGAGTTGCACAGAGTAGGGGTGGGATTGAGTTGCAAGACGGGTACCACGTGCCCTACGTAAAGGAGGTGGTATACACTGGGAAAGCTCTGAGGAACACTGATTATTATAGTAGCGATAGAATAGCGAGAGATGCAACATTGCGGCGGAGAGAGAGAGATTGCAGAGAGTTGGTGAGTGGACGGGAGTTAATGATACGAAAGGCCTTCCTTTCAACTTTGTTTAGGAGAGCGGTGTGAGAGGAACCTCCCCACACATGTGAACAATACTCAATACAAGGACGCACTATGCCCCTGTACAGAGCAAGAAGCTGTGCAGGGGAAAAGAACCCCCTAAGGCGGTTGAGCACACCCAGCTTCTGGGAGGCTGCCTTAGCAAGACTGGTAATATGGTCCTTCCAACTGAGAGCAGAATAAAAGAAGACACCAAGAATATTGAGAGAAGATGAAGGATTGATTTTTGTATTGTTGAAGAATAAGGGATAGTCTGCTGGGAGTTCCTTACGGGTAGATACATGGAGAAATTGGGTTTTGGAAGCATTACAGGTAACAAGGTTTTCTCTGCCCCAATTGGAGATAGTATTTAGATCATAATTTAAGAGTTCTATGGCTTCATTACGTTTGTCGTTGAGGGATTGCTGGCTGGGGCGTTCTGTAGTGGTGTAGTGGTGTTCCTCAGAGTAAGCTTCTCTCTGAGCTACCTTAATTAATCATGGCTGACTCTGCTGCTCTTAATTCCGGCACCGTCAAGTATGCCGGTTTTGCCTGATAGTTCCCTTGTGTCTTCTCTTTATGAGTCATAATAAACCTAAGGACCCATGCCATTCCATGCCATAACTTCATATATGAGCCATACCGGTCCCAATTCAATATGGCAGTAGGGGCAACCGGTACCGGCAATGACAGGGTTCCTTCTTGACTCATATTACAACCCACAGTGGTGTCCCCTCCTATTGAGCCCCCTATTGGGCCATGATCAGGCCATAGCATTTGGTGAGGTAGCCATGTGGGCCCTCCCCACCAACGCGAAGAAGCAACTAAGGACACATATGAAATCCCTCTGGTGACTAAGTCACAGGGGTTGTCCTCTGTGGACACATAATGAAAATGAGTGCCGGGGACTAATGACTTTATCTCATCAACTCTATTCTGAACATATATACTGTAGGCAAAATTTTCTTACTAGACAACCAGCATAGGGTTATCTGGCTGTCCGACCTGAGGTATATATTCTCTATAACCAGCTCGTCCACGTAGGCCTCACATATATAAGATGCGAGACGAGCTGCGAGAAGAACAGCAGTCAACTCCATGTTAGGTATGGTGAGACTTAATAGGCACCACCTTAGCTTTGGCCATTACTAACCTCATAGGCCGCTACACCATATGCTACTGAGCTAGCATCACTAAATAGGTGCAGCGTAACCCTCTTAGAATTAGTGACCTGACGGGGAAACATAATACCTGTACTATCTATCATATTGTCATAAATACCCTGCCAGTTAGCTCTCATGTCATCTGGTATGGATACATCCCACCCACACTCTACTCTCCACAAGTCCTGCACGAACCTCCGCGCCCGGATGGTTACCGGTAGCAACACTCCTAGAGGATCGAAGACACTCACGGTTAGGCTTAGAGCCTCGCGTTTTGTAACCAATGCTTCCGCGGAAATTAACCTGTAACATATCCTTATCAGTTAGCCACGTAACGCCAAGTACCTTAACCCCGCCTTGTTTGGCGGAAGCTATACCCTTCAGGTGCAACAGTTCCCGCAAACTCTCATTATTTGTGACACACTCACATAAAGACAGGTTAGCGCTGGAAAATATTCTACGGGCATCCCAACATTGTTGTTGCAAATTACTTACATCATCACCAGTCCCCTGCAAGTTATCAATATACAACCCCTTTTTTAACTTATTAACTACTTCACTGTTCTCCTGTACCATAGACAGGTGTTTTTGAATGGTAGCATTAAGGAGGAACTGGGAACAGGTAGCCCCGAACAGAACTGCACGGAACCGGTAGACAATGTAAGGACTTGCAACATCCAAGGGATCAACGGGCCACAGAAACCTAGTAGCATCCCTATCCTTCTCACTCAATCCCACCATGAGAAATGCTTTCTCAATATCACTCACCCAGGCAAATTGATGGCATCTAAAGCGTAGAAGTACCTGGGTGAGGTCAGCCACTAGCGATGGACCTGTATGGAGACAGTCATTCAGACTGAACTCCCTCTCGTCCATCCTAGCCGAACAGTCAAACACTATCCGTACAGGCGTAGTAACACTATCTTTAGTAATACCATGGTGAGCTAAGTAGTGAATGGGATGACCAGCTTGATTCCTGTTTTCTACCCTTTCAATAAACCCCCTTTCTACCTAATCATCCAGAACCTTTGTATACTGTTGACAGTAGGTGGGATCCTTTATAAATTTACGCTGTAATCCTCTCATTCTGCCCAGGGCTAACTTAAAGTTATCAGGTAATTTATCTATGTTATCTCTCCACGGCAGTTCCACTATATACTGTCCCTGTGCTTCGGAATACTGTACCGTTTCAGAAAATCTATTTAAGACTCTCTCCCCACCCTTACCAGTCTCATTAGGACTTATACCAATATGGTCCAAGTCCCATAGAGCTGTCAGATCCTTTAATTCTGGAGAATTCCTGCCAATATCTTCTTGTATCTCCACTAAAGGGTCTACTGCTAACTTAAGAACAGTGACTAACTCTACATGGGTCTCTTCTATATCTGACTGATAAGTGCCACTCAGTGCATAACCATAAATTGTGGGTAACATAACTATACTTCCTTCCCTGACATAGACTGAATGTACAAAATGGTAATAAAAGTCCGACCAATCAGTAACCCTATCATATCTCCATCAGTGATACCTGGATCGGCTAAATTGTAACCCCAAGCCTTGATAGCATTTACTTCCATCCCTAATCCTCTCCCTGGTTTGTATACTGGTAACTCCTCCACCACAACGGCCCTCAATTTACACACCCTTCTTCTATGATGATAGGTTAACTCTACTATTTCATACTCAGTACTACCAAGTGAGCCAGTAAATCCCTGGAGCCTTAGCTGTTCCTTACTGACCCTAATGTAATCAAGCTGCGATAAAGCAGAGAGCAAGATGAAGGTACGTTGCGAACATTGGTCTAACAAAGCTCTTACTCTACTGGTATGACCGTTTCTGTCAGTCAAGGTAATCTGAATGGTAGGTAACAACACTGCATTACGGCCCGAAGCCACAGCAATGGGTCACTGTTGGTTCAGGGGCCACTGGTTGTCCAGTTTGTTCAAGGCGTGGCGTCGGACACAAATAATTAAAATGTTTCTGTTGGCAGAATCGCCAAGGCCTAATTTTAGGGTTAGTACACCCCTGTGTTCCATGTTCTGACGACAGGCACCCGACGCACAATTTCAACTGCCTTGCTCTATTGGCTTTGGCGGGACTGTTCTTGTATTTAGCACACTTTGCCCAAAAATATCCTGTCTTTAAACACAACTTACATCCATACCTCATATGCTGCTGTGCCGGTCGCCCGAAACGGTTATAGTGGATTATGTCTACTTTCTAGATTGCACACTTCAGTCTTAAACACACGAACATATTCATCCACATCCAGCCAATTGTCTTTTAATTCACGCTTAATCACCTCAGAGAGTGCACTAGGAAGTTTATTATGCAACAGTACTGCACACATTTCACTTACTGTTACATCCATAGAGCGTAATGACTCTAATGCACACTCAAATGACGAGGACAAATCTTTCAGAGCACTGACCTCCTGGCTAGGATGCGGGAGATTACACAGTTTCGCTATGTGAGCTGCTTTGATGCGATCCTTTTGACCATAACTGTTTTTTAGAATATTGACCGCTGACTCATAACTTGCAGCGACCAAACTAAACCCACTAACAATTTGTAGAGCCTCACCACTAAGTTGTCCCTTTAGATACGTAAATTTCTGAATGTCAGTTAAGTCTGATTGGGAGTGAACACTACAATCAAAGAGTTCCCAGAAACCCACCCACTGTGTTGGATCCCCGTCAAAAACTGGCAACTTCAGGGAGGGTAGCTTAATACCCTTCTGTTTCCTACTTGCTGCGCTATCATGAGATCTGCCAGTAGTGGTTGTCTGGAGAGCACTATCCAACTCAGCTAACTGACTGTTTACTTGATTAACATACTGCATATCTTTCACCATCTCCTCTGCTAACTGATCATCTGAATATAAGCTATACAACTCTACGTTAAACGACTCGATATCAGCTAGAGCCTTTTCTACAGTGATTTTCACACCCCTTACATCATGCAGTGTAGCAGCATGTTCAATAAAATCAGACAGATTAGAGGTAAGCTTAGTAATCCCTCCCTTCTTGGCGGCCCTGAACCGCCGCAATGATTTTAATATCTCCTCCATTCTTAAAAATTTACGGTAACTAAAGCTTAAGGAACAACACTAATCGTCACTGTAGGCTAACCTATTCTAATCTATTCCAAACCTAGGCTAACCTACTTACATTGATGACGACAGCAACCAAGCAAATTGAAGCATGCAGATCGCGTGCCCCCTGTGAGTTTACAAATGATAAAAAAAAAAAAAAAAAAATGCATCTAACATATTACTCTACTTTACAATATTTTACTTTACTAGGATATATTAAATTTTAACAAATTACAAAGTTAATGCCTGAAAAAGAAAGGGAAAAAAAGAGAAACAAGGATCAAGACTCCTCTGAAGGAGGAACAGCTGCAGCCGTCGTCGTAGTCTTTAGATCTAGCCTATTGCGTCGACTGCTCCTCCTCGGCCCTGTCCTTCTTCTCAAAGAAGGCACGCGCTCTGTCCAGTAGCTTATCTAACACCTTCCGGCTCCCTGGCGCATCTAAATGTACTCCGTCCCACAAGTCGGTCTTACTCATTCCCATGGCAAAGTACCTCTGTTTGGTGAATGGGTAATTTCTCCGCAAGCGGAGGTTCACAACATTTTTTGCCCTATTATATTCCTCGGGGGTCATACCCCTAGGGCTTATCCTAGACCCCAGACCGACCACCAGACAGTGACCCCCAGTCCTTTGCTCTATCTCTTCAGCTACAGACTGGAGTCCGAGGGCCACCTGCTGAAGGTCAGTCTGCAGGGTCAAATCGTTGCCCCCGAGGATCAAGAACGTAAGATCCGGCTTGTAGGTTAGGAGCGCATCCCAGGCCGAGGTCTGCCTGACAGTTTCCACCCTTTATTTTTAACAAATTACAAAGTTTAGCCCCTTGTCTATATAACTGTTTAACAAAAAAAGCAGGGCACTGCACTGGACGGTCCAGCGGAAAATCCCGGACATATGAATGGCCGAAGAGGGCTACCTTTCTCAATGGTACAGGGTAACCACCGGACGATGGCTCAAAATCTTGGCCGACGCCCCCTGCCCTTGCAGCCCTCCCCGGTGTGCCCCTCGACATTTGTCCACTGGACCGCCCAGCTCTACACAAAGGCAGACAAAGTCAGGTCAAATACCCTACAATTCCTATCAACATATAACAGATGGCCCAGAATCCTGGTCACACGGCACCAATTATATCCTGTTTATTATTCCTAGGGGGTAGAGGAGAAATATAAATTAAATAACTAAACCTGGGAAGATGAATTGGCCTAGGCTATAAAAATGTTACCGGGTCGGCGTTTGACTTACATGTTAAAATGTATATGTAGGTTAGCTGTGGTAGTCCCAGTAATATCTGTGAAGTACTTCTAGTATTAAAGGAACTTAGCTGTGATGCAAAGAGTGTAGATTATATGTTGGGCAGATTGGTAGGCGAATATCGGGGAAGTTTTGTTGTTATGTGGCAGCAGCTGGCGGTCTGTCTTGGCGGGGTGAAGTCTGTGTGAAGTGTGTCTGAGATTCCCTTTTGTCGTGACAATATAAAATATATTTAAGGGTTTTATATCGTCTTACTCATTCCCATGGCAAAGTACCTCTGTTTGGTGAATGGGAGATTTCTCCGCAAGCGGAGGTTCACAACATTTTTTGCCCTATTATATTCCTCGGGGGTCATACCCCTAGGGCTTATCCTAGACCCCAGACCGACCACCAGACAGTGACCCCCAGTCCTTTGCTCTATCTCTTCAGCTAGAGACTGGAGTCCGAGGGCCACCTGCTGAAGGTCAGTCTGCAGGGTCAAATCGTTGCCCCCGAGGATCAAGAACGTAAGATCCGGCTTGTAGGTTAGGAGCGCATCCCAGGCCGAGGTCTGCCTGACAGTTTCCACCCTTTATTTTTAACAAATTACAAAGTTTAGCCCCTTGTCTATATAACTGTTTAACAAAAAAAGCAGGGCACTGCACTGGACGGTCCAGCGGAAAATCCCGGACATATGAATGGCCGAAGAGGGCTACCTTTCTCAATGGTACAGGGTAACCACCGGACGATGGCTCAAAATCTTGGCTGACGTCCCCTGCCCTTGCAGCCCTCCCCGGTGTGCCCCTCGACATTTGTCCACTGGACCGCCCAGCTCTACACAAAGGCAGAAAAAGTCAGGTCAAATACCCTACAATTCCTATCAACATATAACAGATGGCCCAGAATCCTGGTCACACGGCACCAATTATATCCTGTTTATTATTCCTAGGGGGTAGAGGAGAAATGGATATAAATTAAATAACTAAACCTGGGAAGATGAATTGGCCTAGGCTATAAAAATGTTACCGGGTCGGCGTTTGACTTACATGTTAAAATGTATATGTAGGTTAGCTGTGGTAGTCCCAGTAATATCTGTGAAGTACTTCTAGTATTAAAGGAACTTAGCTGTGATGCAAAGAGTGTAGATTATATGTTGGGCAGATTGGTAGGCGAATATCGGGGAAGTTTTGTTGTTATATGGCAGCAGCTGGCAGTCTGTCTTGGCGGGGTGAAGTCTGTGTGAAGTGTGTCTGAGATTCCCTTTTGTCGTGACAATATAAAATATATTTAAGGGTTTTATATCGTCCCCCGTGATTAAATAATAAGAACAAATAAACTAAGATATAATTGGTGCAACCACAGTAATATTTATCCACAAAGATAAATAAAGTAATGCGTATAAACAAAAAGGAACCAGCTGTCGTGAACCCGGGAAATTCAATCTACGGTATCTATACCAGGATTCACGACAGGGGGGTTAGTGACAAGAATTGACACCAAGTCCTGTGGCATCATTTCTGGATGCATCCACTGGAACTCCATTCCCTCTGCTCCCTGAACCCCGCCATGTAGAATCGGGTCTGATAGGTGATGGTGTGGGTCCAGCAACCTCCTCCAGATTGCAGCTTGGTAGTTACAGCGCCTGTTGTGATGGACAAGACTTGAGTGGCAGGGAGGCAAGAGGCTGATGTCCACACCTACATCAGTGCTGATAACACCTTTCTTTGCTGTGAACCGCCGAATAAATTTTTGGTATCGGCAATTGTTGATGGTTGGGCGAAATTTCTTGGTTGGTTTGAATCCATTCATTGAGCATGCAAACTCCTGCAAGACATCAGTCAAATCATCTGGCACCTCCTCCAGATCCCCAAGTTACTTAAAGGCATTTACATAATGGTAATTTCTCTGCATGATTTTGAGTGGATGGGCCTGCCTTTTCCTCATTAAGGCGCTGGTAGTATCACATCCGGTGAACGTTTTTTTTTTTTTTTTTTTTTTTTTTTTTTTTTTTTTTTTTTTTTTAAAGAGACAATGAACGGAGGAAGGAAAAACACAGATAAAACAAAAAGGTCCATGTACCTAAAGGCATCCTCCATTCATAAAATGTTTGTAACAACTGGATTTAAACATTTGTAGATTGTAAGTTTGTGAAAAGCAATTCGAGGGAAGTGAATTCCAAAGAGTAGTAGCTCTGGGGATAAATGAACTCTGATAAGCAGAAGTTCTGCATTGTGGAGGAGAAAATGTAAATTCATGGGCACTCTCAGCTGCCCTAGTTCTACGGGGAAAGATGTGGAGAGGCGGCACTATTGAAGCAAGTTCCTCGGAACAATTGCTGTGAAAATATCTGTAGAATAATGCAAGGGATGCAACGTTTCTTCGTATGGATAATGTAGGAAGGTCCTGTGTGATTGCAGGGTTATTGATTAATCTAATAGCTTTATTTTGAATTTTGTCCAACTGCCTCAATGCAACCACTCCACTTCCACCCCACGGAGGTGAACAGTAATCCATCTGAGAACGCACATGACTTTTATATATTACGGCCAACTGCTCGTCAGTGAAGAATTCTCGAACTCTGTACAGGAGTCCCAGATTTTAGAGGCATTCTTAGCAATGTTTCTAACATAATGTGTCCAGCTCAAGTTAGTAGTTAATGTTACACCGAGAATGTCAATACTAGGGGAAGTGGGAATATTTACATAATTAACAAATATATGGGAGTCAGTGAGATTCTGTCGGTTAGAAAATTGAATGTACTTGATGTTCTGTGCATTAAAGGAAACTAGATTCTTTTGTCCCCATTCATTAATTATAGAAAGGGCCTGGTTCAGAGAAATTGCAGTGTTTATTTTTGAATTTATAAGATCGGGTTGGGTGAAAGAATTGGTAAATGTGAAGGAACTGTGGAGTGTTGAGTCATCTGCGTAGGAATGTATTGGATTAAGAGTGGTAGATATGAGATCATTGATATGAATGAGGAACAGAGTTGGGGCCAAAACTGATCCCTGGGGATCACCAGCATTTATTGAGTGAATTGAGAATAAAGGTTATCTACCATTACACATATTTTTCTGTTATGAAGATAAGAAGAAATTAGTGGAACTAATGATGCAAGGCCGTAGTGTGACATCTTCGACAATAAGGATTGATGCCAGACTCTATCAAATGCCTTTGATATATCCAGTGCTATTGTATGTGTTTCACCATGTTGGTCTGTAGCTTGGTTGATTTGATGCGTAAGAAGGCAAAGAATGTCTGCAGTTGATCGACATCGTCTAAAACCATATTGCCTATCACTGATTAATTTATTATTCTCAAGATGCTTAATTATGTGATTATTTAATATAATTTCAAAGACTTTACCAAGAGTGGAAGTTATAGCTATTGGTCTGTAGTTTGATGGATCTGAAGAGGCACCTTTTTTAGGAACTGGATGGATGTTTGCTTCTTTCCAGGGTACTGGGAAGCATGAGGTATGAGTACACAGACGGACAAATTTTGCCAATACAGGAGTGAGCACCAAGGAGCAATTCTTAAGTACTATTGGAGGAATTTCATCTGGACCAGGAGCCTTATCTACGGAGAGATTCTGCAAAATAGTTTTGACATGTCTGGTGTGGATCTTAAGTGAGGGAATTTCAGGCGAATTACAGGGACATCTTGATTTATTTCATCTAAGGTTGAGTTGGTGGAGAAAATATCCACAAGAAGGTTAGCTTTACCTCGTGGGTCACTTACAAGATTGCCAGTCGGAGATTTTAATGGTGGAATGGATGAAGCAGTAGTGAAGTTGGATTTGAATGAGTTAAGAGTAGACCAAAATATTTTGTTATCATTTGGATTATTTAGAAGTTTATTTGCCTGCTTGTGGAGAAATTTTGATTTAGTTAGTGTTTCGGCTGGATCGGCAATACATATTCGGGATTCTTGATCGTAGGACAGAAATGGCTTAAGTGACAACGACACGCTCGATTCCAGTCCCAAATACTATATGCTCCAGACAACAAAAGCACCAACGCCCTACAGAGTTATCGTCTACGGTAACGAGGTACCTTAACTCGGCGAAAGTGTACAACAGGGGTAGGCTATGAGGCTAAACTCCCTCAGACATTTACAGGTTACGTTATTACTAAAAATATGCAATACTCAAGAAACTACGTTAATATTAAGCCTCTAATAATGTAGAATAGAAGTAGGCTAAAGGTATGACAGTGAAATGCTATATGACAAATGTACACGCCTACTTGAAAGCGCGTGCACTACAATAACTGTCCCCTACTAACATGCACTAGCATGTAGCATACAAGATGTTCATGATCCAGTAGATACCTAATAATACACATGGGAGGAACATAAATAGTAGTCACTTATTATAATAATGAATCTATACTTGGAATAACTAAAAGGTTGCAGGCAACAGTACTGCGCCGGTAGCCTACTACCGCATAGGCTACTTCGCTTCTCTCACTCTGTCTCCCCTCCGAGTCCGTATGCGCCCTACGCAACAGAACTCCGGACACAGCAGCAAAACGACAGTGCAGTTAATTGATACATGAAAGTATTAATAGTGTTGTCTTGTGTGTGAGTAATGTGTATTGTAAAGGGTTACATACATATACTTAAAGAGAGCTGCAATGCATAGTAAAATAAAGATATATCCCACTCATCATCCCCATGTGTTCTAGCTAGCAGGCCAAGTCTCAGGAACAACGAGTCCCAGCACCGAAAGCGAGAACCCAGGAGAAGACTGTAGAGAACACAAGGACAGATAAATTACGTTACTCTACTATACCGGCACTACGAGCGAGCTGTAGTCTCGGGTACTACACTCGCTCCTGGCTCGGTATGCAAATCAAGGCTAAGTCCTCGTCCCTCTACAGACAACTCCTGGGCATGGTCGGGCTCTTACACATGGCACCAGTCTAGTCACAAATGGGATGATGAGCGGGGCATATAACTCGTGAACATGTAGAACGTTCACCAACTATCCTCATCAAGAAGATCGCTGTTCACATTAACCCCTTAAATCTAATACATGTAAATATATGCTTGTCCTAAGAGTAATACGAGAGGTGAGTGCTGAAACTCCTTTAGGACCTCAAGGGAAGGTTATGCATTTAAATAGAGAGAAGAATGAAATGAGAGTAATGTCGTCAGAGAGAAAGAGTGCAACAGTGAGAAGTTGGGAGAGAGGGCAAGGGATGTTAGAATCTCAAAGGTTCTAGGCAACCTGGTCATGGAACACGCAGCCAGCCTCCAGGCAGTGTGCTGTACGACAACATGGGCCCAGCCCAGGCAGCGTAGGCAGGCAACAATGGACTACCAACCCTGTCGCGCCTAGCTATAAGCGCAGGGCTGCCAACCAGTCCATACGTCTGGCAACCCACCCGGCCGGCAGCGTGGCGCGTTGCTACCCTCTTGCTCTGAAGCCTAACTCACTCTCTCTCTCTGAACTCCCATTGTCTTATCTATCAACTTCTCTATTGATACTACATATTAAATGGAAGGTCTCGACATGGCTTAAAACAAAACCCACCACTGGTTAGCACATGACGAGACCTTTGCAGAGATACAAAGAACATAGTTATAAGTTGTCACACTCAATATACATTGCGGCTGACGGTAGCCAGATCACGGGCGGTACAGTCGAGTACCAAGGAGTACAATCAGGTTGCGTTGCAAAGCACTGGGGTGCGTCACATTGGGTTTAATACAGTTTTGGCATGATTTCTGATGTTTCTAAAGTAATTAAAGGCTTCATGTGTTTTTGATCTTGTGTATGCATTGTAGGCTATTGCTTTTTGTTCAGTTACTCTAGCACAATTATGGTCAAACCATTTAGGTGAATTAGATCTTTTACTGTACTTTTGATGAGGAATAAAAGTTTCCATTCCAATTTTTACACAATCTTGTATGTGGCTCAAGGTGGAGTGTGCATCATTAGAAAAGAAAGAGGTCCAGGGAATATCAATAAAGAAACCTTGAAGACCCTCCCAGTCTGCCCTATCGTAATGCCATTTAGTCACCAAAACAGGTTCAGAGTGTGAAGGTGTGGTAGGTGATAGACAGGTGGCCTGTATCAGACAGTGATCAGAAGATCCAAGCAGGGACCTCACTGTAACATCATAATTTTCTGAATTGGTTGTTAAAAATAAGTCCAGTAGGTGGGAATTATGATTAGGATTATCTGGTACACGGGTGGGTTGGTTGACTAGTTGAGTGAGATTAAATGAGTCTGCAAATAGCTCACATTCAAGACCAGCATCATCAGTCCTGGCTGAATGAGTGAGCCATTCAACATTATGGACATTAAAGTCACCCAACACAGTGATTTCAGAAGAAGCATTTAAGTTGAGGACACTGAGTTGTGAGGACAGAGATTCAAAAAGACTTTGCTCTGGAGGAGTATTTGGGGAACGGTAGATGCAACATATGTATTTAAATTTACCAGCAGAAATTAATTTGTATATAGAATAATCAAAATAGGGACAATTGAAACTAGTAACCTCCTCCAGGGCAATTTCAGATTTTGCGAAGCAACATACACCTCCTTTAGGTCTGAAATTTTGGAGCAGTTGATAACCTGGAAAATAAAATCTAGACGTGTCAGATGTGGATGTTACTTGAATCTCTGTCAAAAAAAGGAGAGTAGGGGATTCTGCTTGAAGAAATTGGTGTACAGAATTGATGTTTGAGTGAAGTCCCCTTATATTACAAAAGAAAAAGCTGCACCGACAAGTAGCTTTGGGACGTTGCAATGCTCTTGAAACAGTCGCATGATGACGACCGGGAGGGTCCTGTGTCAATGACCCAACCCTGCCGGGGGTGTATATCCGAGGGACCACCAGGTTTGCTTTTAACAATTGTACTGCCATATTTATTAGGTAAGTGTATGGTGTTACGTGTATGATATGTAGTGGGAAGAGTAGTGTTTTATGGATAGAGGATAGCGATGTAGGGCAATGTCGTGAAGTTGGATGCGAATGTTATATAAAGAGGGTTTTCCTGATACCCCTGATGTGTGAGGCAGAAAGATATGTATCCAGCTACCAAGGCCTGGGAGAGAAAATGGAATTCAGGCTATTCCCCGAGTCTCCCAAAACCTTGGCGGTAGTACTTCCCTGGGCGGGGCTGCCTACCCCTACTACCTACAAATGTAGACCCAGTAGTGCTTTGCTGACATCGTCAACAAAATCTTCCCGGATCTGGCCGATATCGAGGATCCTATGATGGTCACGAGATCCCGTGTCCATGTATACTGGTGCACTAAATCTGTAAACGAAGGCAAGCAACAGGAGGAACACATCTGTGTCTGGTGACCTGATGATAACTGCTACATTCTGCTGTGCCGCGTCCTTAACATGCAACAGCAATTGAGTGTTCGCCTCCTCCTGAAATGGATCACATAAATTATGCAAATGAAACCAAGCAAGTGAAGAGCATTATCAAGAATATTCTTCACATGATTGACAATTGGATATT
Source organism: Paralithodes platypus (assembly GCA_032716605.1). Lineage (NCBI taxonomy): Eukaryota > Metazoa > Arthropoda > Malacostraca > Decapoda > Lithodidae > Paralithodes > Paralithodes platypus. Next base: position 18,271,979 of record CM064499.1, read on the forward strand.
TGCACAACATAAAATTCACAAATAAGAAAAAAACATAAATCAAACCTGATTACTGAACAAATGCTCCACCTCCATTTTGTACACCTTGCTCCCATCACGGATAAGCTTGTAGCACTTCTCCCGCTGATTCACAATGACTTGCCTCCCTCTGATCTTTGCAGCATATTTATCAGTTTACCATTCCTTGATGATCAGATCATAGAGTTGAATCTTGTTTTTGTCATAAGACAGGAATTCTTTAATGTCTGCTGGAGTTTTCTGGAGTGGGCACTTGACTGTCACCTCATCTCCCATTCCCCTCCGCCTCCGCTCAATGGATTTTATTGAGTTTGCTTGATACTGATCACACACAAAATCAACTCTCTCGCTCTGAGGAAGGCAGTTGAATATCAGCAGGCAAAGGTCTTCTTACGTTTCTGGGATTGATGAGGACGATTGGATCAGACCACCTACGTCAATGACATTAGCTACACCCTTTGGTCTCTCCAGAAGGAAAACTTGTTTGTCTAGTACATGAAACAGTGTTGACTTGTCCGTTTTGAGAGTACATCCATCTGGTGTGGCAAATGCCCATGGGATAACACCGAACTCATAGGATAGCCTCCAGACTGAGGTTTTGTTTCCTGCTGACCAAAAACATTGCGCTTGGCCTTGGTCTTCACCGTCTTGTTGTTAGTTTTCACTTAGGAAAGGGGTCATGGAAGTTCACCCTATCACCATGCAATATTGATGAGATAAAGTCATCCATTGCCCTTTCCCCAGGTGTATCATCTAGGATTTCCTTGGCTACATCAGCAGTAACAGGAACACCTGATGACATACATATAAAGTAGGAGGGAGCAACAATCCAATCTCAGACAAATATATTACTAATCTTGAATTAGAAGTACTTCGAATTCCAAACATAAAACACCCCAAGTCCCTTAACCCTTAACTGGCGGCGCGCAACATAAGTCGAGTGAAATCAATTTGGACTATGTGGCGGCGCGCGACATAGGTCGTGTGGCAATTTCAGCACGTAATGTTGCTGAGAGAGAGACAAGTGGTGGCAGGAGAGTAGCGAGCGTATGACTGCTCCAGACCACCGCGGCGGACCAACTGACATGAATCCCACACTCCTCCACCCTCTCACACTCGCTACATAGTGAAATATATGGGGAAAGTACCGAATTACATGGTTTTTGCACTCGTGTTGCGCGGTTGTTGCAAGAAAACTAGCGGTCATACAAGGATCATTGTGGTGTCATTGGAAAGCTCTGTTTATGCCCTTTCAGGGATAGATACTTGTTTTACGCTCTGGGTCTTATTTAGGCATGAAAATGATCACATAAACAGCCCTATTTTGGGTAAAAACACCCCGCTGGTGGCTACATATTATTTACCGCCTAGGCCGCTCTTTAGGTGTTAAAACTATGTTAAGCTTTCACACCTGAAGAAAGGCAAACAAGTACATTCTTCTTCTTGGTATTAAATGGATTGATGAAGCTGTTGAACGTCTTCACCGTCCGCTGCACCACCTCTTCTGATTTCCATAGTTCAGCTGCCCTCAGATCTTTTGTGTTGAGTCACCCTCTTTCTCCCTATATCCCATCTCAGCAATATCAAAAACAGTCTGCAAAAATATGAGGTACATGAGGGTGGCTGATAAGTTATAATAATAATAATAATAATAGTTCTTAAAGCTAGCGCATGCTAAGCTAGCTAAGGATAGCTCAATAAGGCCGATTAGGCGTATTTCCATTGGGGTCCTGTACTACTACCCCATCCCTTTGCTCATGAGGGATGGTAACGACTCAGTGCTTGTGAAAAATCTTTAATGCGCCGAGCGTGGGCGCGAACCCGGGCCTTCTGGGTGGAAGTCCGAGGCGCTAGTCACTACACCAAGCGAGCCGCTTAGTTAGAAGGAGATATTCTATTTAGTTTTCTCTTTATGTGTGTGTCCTGAGAAAGTGGAAACAATCTGCCATGGTGCACCCATCCACTTCCTCGGTCTCCAAGGCTTAACCCAAGGAAGTCCACGAGGACATGGGGATCACAACATGAAGAGGCATCCTCCCATAGTGTGGTCACCATGTCCTCTTCGTGGACCTCCTTGGGTTAAGCCTTGGAGACCAAGGAAGTGGATGGCTGCACCATGCCTGATTGTTTCCACTTTATCAGAACCTTCTTATTTACTGAGTTTAAATATCTGAAACACAAAAACAACTCAAGGTAATAACTTCAAACTTTCTGTGTGATTATTTAAGAAGTTGAACTACACAAACATAAAGAGAAAACTAACTAGCACATCTCCTTCTAACTTGGCTACAAACTTATCAGCCAACCACCGTAGCTAAAACATTGCAGTGTAGACCAATATTTTCCTGAAATGTAAGTGATGTTGACGTGAGTGCATTAACTGTTTGTGCGCTTACCTCACAGTATTCAGCACGGAAGTGTTGTGTCGCCTGCCATCTGAAGTATACGGACAGGTTTCGACTGAAACCTATTCTTCCTGTGCCAGAATCTGCTGCGTGCCTGTTGTACGTCTGTTCACCTGTCAGATCTATGGCATTCCGACTTGAAGGGACAGATAATCGGTTGATGCTTATGCCTTTGACCTCCAGCAGACTCCGGAGTTCTCGGTTGATGTTGACGAGCTCCCAGTAGTAATAAGTACCATACCTAAACAAAAAGTGATAAGGTGATAAGGTTTGAGCAATTTTAGGTCCTTCATGAAATTATTTTGAATTCATACATATTAATCAGGAAAAAATCAAGATTGGTGCTATTTACCTAGCATAGTTTGGATGGTCCATGTTGAAGAATGTAATGCCCATTTTTGGCAGGAAGTTCATGTGAAGGTCCAGGTTGTTTCAGCAATGGCTTGGAGGAACTCCAGGCCAACAAATATCTTGTCCATGAAGTGTATCCAAGCCACACCCGTCTTGTCCAGCTCCCCACGTCTGACCTCCTCTTCAAAGTCCTTGATGCTGTCGAGCAGCTTGTCGAGCAGCTTGTCGAGCAGCTTGGCAACCAGTGGCTGGGTTAAAGTTGCCTGCAATCTTTCATATGTCAGCTCTTTGGCAAGTTTTTCCAGCAGCTTGACAGTTTCCATTGGAATTTTGCCTCGACAGATGTCATACTGCTCAAGTAGAAGTTGCTCCAGTTCCTCAAGAAAAGTTTAGAGCAAAGAGCGACAACAGTTGTAGTGTCTGCCACTCAGTACCCTGCTGATAAAGCCACTGACACATAAGTCAGACTGGATGATGATCTGTTCAACAGCACTTCCTTCCATGGACTTCCAGACAGCACCCCAATAGGTACTGATGGTGTGAAAGGCACCAAGTCTGATGAACATTTTGGAGAATTTCTTGGGGTATATCCATGTAATAGCATAGGCTTTCTTAGCTTCTGCCAAATCAAAACACACAATGGTCCAAGGCTGGCCTACTGCACCAGTCATAGCTTGTGCTTGAATAAGACACTCTTGCACCGTCGTATTTTCTGTGATAGGGGCTGGTATAGGAAGAAGATATTCAAGTGTGGTGAGAGATTCAATATTTCGTTTCCCGGTGCACGATATCCAGCCTTTCCACCCTGGAACAGTCTGGGCTAAGTCTTGGTGGTGTTGAGAAGATATCGTCAAGAAGTTCCTCGTCAGAATCCACATAAGGTCTGAACCGTGAACTTTAACCACCACTGACATGTCTTTCTAGTACTATAGAGACATAATGAACTTGGGAGGGGCCTGCTTTTTCCCCACATAGCATGAGGGAAGTTCACTAGGCACAAACTTTGCAGACCTCATTTTGGGAGCAGTAGATCATGTTGGCTTTTCAGCAGGCTGTTGCTTATCATCATCATTGTCATTGTTGGTGGTGGCCCTGATAATTATTTCTTGAAAGATAACACCATGAGTGGTGTGAGTTGTTCCTTTCCCAGATGGTGTCTCTTCCTGGGGGTCGAAGTTGTCGAACTAGAAATGAACGAGAGAAGTCATTGCTGTGTCGATGTTTGGAGGTAAGGTACCAGGGTGATCCTTAACCTAGACGAATACTGCTGTCAATGCTTCAAGGACCCTTGAGTATGATACACTATGACCAAATCGATTAAGCAAGGTGATGATCTCTGCTTTGCCAGTATGATGCCAGAGAGTTATGGCCAAAAGTAAGTGCTTGGAGGTAACCCATTGGCGTTTGTGACAGAATACATAATATCATGACAAAATGAATCAATCAGGCATCCTTTGGTTATTCTAGAAATCAAACACTCAATGAAATGCTGTAGCAGTTCTGGAGGGGGAGTGAGATCTATGATCACCTTGCCTGGAGGAGGGGGCCAAGGTAGCTCATCTGAAGACTTGAAGGGAGATATCATTACTCGACGAAGAAAAAGGGCTGCTTCCTCCAAGTCTAAAGTGAGACGCAGCAGCTTCAAAGGCAGCCTCCACAGCTTGACCTGGATGAACGTTAGACGAATACACAAGTTCACTGAGATAGTTGGGTCTCCAAAATTGAATTTTCAGACCAAAGTGCTTCACCAACTTGTCTTTCAGTTTATATGTTTTGTAGTCACTATTCTAGAGCACTCTGTGATTTTCAGACATATACGAGAGGTACTTCTCTTTCAGCATGGTTATCCTTTCAACGTTGCTTCCCTGAATGATTGAGTCCTCGACATATTTACAGATATATATAAAAAATGCTCATGAGCCATGTGCATGGCCTTATCAGTCTCTGACACTGATGTTGAACCAGGACCTTCAGGAGGGATGAAATGGTGGTAACAGGCAAGATGATACCTTGTCTCATTTGCAACAAAGTCAACATCTTTGTATGCCATAATTTTAGCATCGTGGATGGCCTCAGCTCTTGATTTGATATCATCCTCTCGGCTTTTGGACTCAAGTCTTTTAACCCACTGAGCCCCAGCGACGCAGCGTTTGCGTCAGCAAAGTATGTAACGCTAAACCCCAGCGACGCAACAGTTGCGTCAGTGTTACTCCGGTCCCAATTACTTCGGTCCTATGGCACCTAGAGGGCTCAGATTTGTATGGGATCTGTGTAGGTATCCCACGCAACCAGAAACATTGTTGAAAACTCTCAAAGTCCAACTGCGTGCGCGTGAGCGCGCAAAAACCGGAATTCTGGGTGTTATTGCCTTAAATTTTTTACTCTTGTAAAATCCGTTTTCGGGGGCTCCGTAGGACCAATGTTTTACCTTTTTGATGTTTTTTTTTGTGGTTTTTCCTTCATTCTTAACCCATTCGCTATTGTTTCTGGAAAAAAAAACTTTTTTCGAAACCGGCTGGTCCCTGGTGGTACATTTATTAATAACTAGCTGGGGCTCAGTGGGTTAAGGTCTTCATATTTTCTGCCACTCTTTTTTACTCTCTTTCCACAAAAATATGCATTCACGCAGAGGCAACTAGTCATGATGAGAACTAGTTGAATGAACGCACTTTCTCTTTTCCTTTGAACATTTAGTCTCTAGCTCAGAATCAGAACAATCTTGATCAGCTTTACGTTTTACGAGTCTGGCTGTATTGATAAACATTTGGTAGCATCTTCTGTGATATCCATGATGTTCTGAAAGAAACGGTGGGAAGATTACGACAGATATTATGTTGTCTTTAATAGTCTGTAGAGCCACAGGCTTCCCTGATTTCAGCTGCCTTCTGTATAGCAGACAGACTGTTTTCCGTTAAAGGAGGACAGTGTTCATCTATTTTCACAGTGCCATAATGAACTAAGCATTAAATATTTCCATGAACTTTGCAATGCTCCTTCTTAACCCCTCCAATCCCAGCACCATATATATATACGTCAGTAGATAAGTAACTTCCCATTCCCAGCACCGTATATATACGTCAGTAATGTACTTTCCTTGTAACTGTACTGCCTGTACAACCCTGGACCAGTTTCCATGACCTGTTGAGTACTGCTCCCGTGTTGGCAATACTTCTCGGCTTATATTAGACCCACTGAAGGGTGACAAGAGCCAGTGTTGCCTCATCTTTGGAGGTGGATAGGTGGCCTCTCCTGCCATTTTTGCCACATTGCTTGGGACTGCTGGGGACTTTTATTACTGTATCCTACGGTAGAGTACGGGTTAAGATTAATTGGCTTTTCATCCCCCATACTGTACTCTGAAATAGGAAAAAATTATCGTGAGATGGCAGCTGTTATGGGTTTTTAACACGTTAACAGATTTTGTAACATAACAAGAAAGAATGTAAAGGTAAACACCATTTGAAGAGGAACTTTGATTAATGATGCTTCGTGACTCTATATGAATAATGGTTCCTCTTCAAATGTTTTTTTTCCAATAAGTTAAATGATATTGAAGCCCCAAAATAACACTTCCAATCAATTTGTCATCCCAAAAATAGTTGGAATATGTAAGTAACTCATGTTTTTAGTCTTGCTGGGGAGGTGTGGCACAGTGGTCTTGCCAATGGACTGGTAATCCAATGGACCAGGGTTCGAATCCCAATATGTCAATGGCAAGATAATATTGGGATGGAATTTGTGATGTGCTTAGTTTTAGTGCATTACCACAGCACACCGAAATGGCAAAAAAATACCCTCATTGTTCCCTGATTTAATAGCATTGTATGAATATTTCCATATTCAAAATATTCTACAGGGGGGCAATGCCTAGTGAGTTAATTGTTCAATAAGTGGCGTTCTGAGAGTGTGGGGGATGAGACTGTGAAGCGCAGAGGCGAAGCGGCTTCAGAGTTGTAGTTGCTTCGAGCTGGGGTGCTTTGCATGTCTCGCTCCCTAGACTGGAACAAGACCTCACGGGCCTCATGGGTTCAGTTGTGTAGTGTAAAGGCTCTCAGCCTATGCCCGAGAGGGAGTAGTTGGAATATAGAAGACAAAAATGCGTTTTCTTCAGTTTTCTCCCAGTCCGCCAGTAGCCATTTTTAATATCTGCTTACGAGTACTAGCAAACAGAAATAATTTGACTAACAATGTTTTTCTTGAAGCTTAGACATCAAAGTAACTGAACACAATTGTGGCAGGTATAAAGAAGGGGGGACGGGGGTTATGGGGGGTTATCGTAGCCAATGGACTATATTGATACCCTAAATAATGTGAAAGATGGTTTCATCGAACTGAAGGTATTAATAACAACAAAACAGAACTTATGTTGGTGACTGTACATAATATGATCCATCAAGGAAGTATACACATACACACACCAATACACAAACTCACACACACATCAACACACTCACTTACTCCAACACACATACACAAACACACACCAACACAGTCTTGTGCAGAGTGTGGAAGACGGCGGAAGTGTTTTTGGGAGCTCTCGATGTGTGAATTGAGGATTCGAGAATTGATTCGGTGCTTCGCATATAAGAATATCTACATAACTCACCTAAAATAAGTATTACATCTTGTATTTTGCGGCAGTATTGTCCCGGATTATTGAAAATAAATATAGTAAATATGGTAATAGTAAGAATAGTTAAAACAAAGAAATGAAGCATTGCTCTTCATTGGCGTTGGATATTCCCGCGTAAAGGTGATAGCTGAGGGTAAACAAAGACCGGCAATATGGCCGTGACAGAAGGAAATAAATTTAGAAGTAGGAAGGATATAGATGGGGAAGAGAGTGAAGAATTTGAAGGATCCCAAGGAGGAGAGGTAGGTGGAATGTTAGGAAAGGTTATTGAGACTGAAGGCTTTGGAGGAGAAAATGGAGAATGTGGTTTTAGGGATAGAAAGGGAGAAGAAAGAGAGGCGGTAATAGAAAGACTGGAAAGAGAAAATAAAGAATATAGAGAAAAGGCGGAAAGGGAGATAGAACAACTTAAAGAGGAGAATGAAAGACTAAGGAAAGGAGTGGAAAGGAATCACGATAGGACAGAAAAAGTGGAAGTAGAAATGAATGAATGAAAAATGCTTGGGGTAATAAAGTAGAGGAAACAGAGGTTAGTCTTAAACCTATTATGGATGAACAAATGGAGTGGCAGGGTAATAATCTAGGAAAGAAAGTAGTGCAGGCCATAAGGCAAAATGAGAGACAGGTAACTGATATAGTGGAAAAGAAGAGATGTGTGATAATGTTTGGAGAAGTGGAGGAGGAAATAATGGACAGAAATGACAGGAAAGTTGCAGAAATGAAGAAGGTTGACGACATGTTAGAGGTGTTGGACAGATAAGGAAATTAAGGTTGGAAGAAGGAGGTGGAAGATTATCGGAGGTTGGGAAAGTATAAGAAGGGGGGGGGGGGGAGAGGAGGCCTATTAAAATTAGATTTAATTAAGTTTACGAAAGCAACAGAAGAGGTATTGAGGAACAGCTGGAAACTGAGTCAGGAAGGGAAATACACCAAGGTTATATTAAGGGAAGACTTGAATGCAGAAGAGCGCGATAATATGAGAGAAATAACAAAGGAATTGATAGAAAAGAACGATAATAGGTCAGAGGTAGATAAAATCAATTTTGTCTATCGAAATATCGACGGGAAAGTGAAGAAATAGTATATGAAGAGGAGGGGAACGGAAGGGGGAGGAGGAGGACGAGAAGGGGGATGGGGAGGACGAAAGGGAGGAGAGGGAAGGGGGAGGAGATGGGGGCGGGGGGGAGAGAAGGGGAGGGGGGGAGAGAGAATTAGGAGGGGGAGTTGGCGAAGAAGAGGGATTAAAAACGAGGAAAAGAAAACATAGTACAAGATATAAAAGTAGCAACTGTATACTGGAGTATAGCAATGTGGATGGTTTAATATCCAAAACATTGGAGATTGGTGACCTCATAAAACAAGAAAAGCCCATGATAATGTGTTTATGTGAAACACAATTAAATAAAGATATGAGCCTGGAAGTGATGGGATGGGATAACTATAATTTGTGGAGAAGGGATAGGAAGGGCAAGATGGGTGGAGGAGTATTAATTATTACACACAATAAATTAAAAGTTAAAATGATAGATTTACAAAACAATAAAGCAGAAATTATAGCAGTGGAGGTAATTAATGAAAATAATGAAAACACTGATATTGCGGTAGCATATATGCCACCATATAAGAGGGCCTGGGAAGAGGAAGAATACCAAGGATTAAAAAAGGAGATGATCAAAACTATGGAACACTTATTTCACAAAAACAACGAGTTAATATTGGGAGGGGATTTTAATTGTAGAGAGGTTAATTGGGAGGAGAGAGACGCAGGTAGTAATATGAGTTCTTGGGGGAATGTACTACTAGACTTGGTTACAGAAAACCTGCTAATTCAGAATATTTAGGAAAACACAAGAAGAAGGGGTAAAGATGAATCGTCTAGATTAGACTTAGTGTTTACAAGAGATCCAGATATGATTACAAATACTAAATACCTACCTCCGCTGGGAAATAGTGATCATGTGGTAATTGAAATGGAAATCCTGATGGGTTATCCAACAATGCTAGAGAGAGAAGAACATAAAGAAAGGAGATTGAACTATGGGAAAGCAGATTTTAAGCTATTAAAAAGTTGCTTCAGAGATGCAGACTGGGGTGAAATTGAACAGAAAAACCAATGTTAATGATAAATACTGTATGTTTAAAAACATTTACGATGATATTGTAAACAGGTATGTGCCAAGACAAGGAAATAAGACTGAAAAGATAAAAGACTGGTTTAATGATACATGTAGAATAGCTAGGGATAAGAGAAATAAGGCATGGAACATAGCCAGAAGAAGGAGAAATGAACAGACCTGGAATACATAATTATAGGAAGCGAAGGAACGAGTATGTCAGAATTGGGAAACAGGAAGCAAGACATTATGAAAAAAACATTGTGGAAAAATGTGCAAGTGATCCCAAATTGTTCTACAGGTATGTAAATAGCAAACTGAAGGTTAAGGACAACATAATGAAGCTGAGGGCAGGAGACAATATTTATGAGGATGATGAGAAGATATGTGAAGTTATGAATAGTACATTACATTCAGTTTATGTTATGGATGACCAATTTTTAGAACCAGAGATTATAATAATTATACCAAAATGATGAAAAATTGGGGGATATTTTCTTCCAACCAGAGGAACTACTAGAACTTCTGAAGGGACTAGATGTGAGAAAATCAATGGGCCCAGATAATAAAGCAGGATGGATTCTAAAGGAATGTGCTGAGGAATTGGTAAAACCATTATATGAAATAATTAAGTACTCTGTTGAAGTTGGAAAATTACCACTAGACTGGAAAAGGGCTAATGCAGTACCAATAGTTTAGCAGCCTGTGACGTTAACCACTCCGTTAGAACCGCATGGCTTGTCCTACAGTGACTCGCTAGGATCGCCAGGGCAGTTGATGTGGCTACAGTTGATGTATTGTTGTGTGCTTTATTTCATATGAAAGCTCGTGTCATGGGCAGTCCAGAAAGGCTCTTTGTTTTCACCCATGTCAAGGCTTTATATATTTAATTGCAAAGTATATGTTTTATCATTAAGTAGTAATGATAGGATTTGATAGAGAGAGTAGAACAGAGTGTGGGGAGGCGCGCAGTGTTTTGCTATACTCAATGACGTCAAGCTGGCTGGCCTCGTGGGGATTCGTTGAAGGAGTTTTTTACCATGCTTGGTGACGTCATGTTTGGCTAGCTTCTTTAGCATTGGCTAGAGGACTTGTTACCGCTTTCTCTACGCGGTTCGAACTAGTGCTAGTATATATACTGCTCTCTGGCCACTCTCTCCCTCAGATCTGGTTTCTAGAACGCATCCCTCTTATCCCTTGGATACCTGTCCCCCTCTTTACACCTGAGAACCTTTTCCTCTGCCTATCTCTCTCATTTTCTATATCTTTCACCACCTTTTATTAATATAATACCCCCTCTGGTTAACTCTGCAAAATCAGCTTAATGCTGGCCAGTTGTATTGTGCGTTAAGGTCTGATATAACCCATGTATGTTAGTTGTTAAGATAAGTTGATCACGAAGCATTGGTTGGCATTCATATTGTTCAGTACCGCTTCCTATAATTATTAGTGTTCTGCTAGATTAGATAATGCTAGACTAGGAGTCTGATACTATAAGGTATTGTTTCCGATGAGTGCTGGCTTTAATTAAAAGCTGCACGACATACCTGAGAACTGGAGTTGATTGGGTAAATTCTAGTCTGTGTGCCATTGAGAGTAGAGCATGCACGGATGAGGGCTTTTTGCCTATACCATTCTGCACTGTTCTAGGCTCGGTTGCTTGTCTTTGAGGTACGCCAGGAGAACGCTTAATACTTCGGTATTATGGTTTCTCAAGAGAGCTACCCTTCCCTATAACGTAATATTTGACGCACAGACTTGAGATTTGCACTAGGCAATGCGGCATGCCATGCGCACCAGTATCTCGTAGCATTGACTCTAGCTAGACTTTATCAGTCATAGTAGACATTAAGTATATTAAACCAATTACTCTTATTATGCATACCCGTTTATGATTACACAAGCATTTCGCAGCCTAGTTTGATGTATTGAGGCACAAACGACTTAGGCTCTTTTTGTTGATAGGAATACTGCATTGTCGTGGCGATTATTATTATTGTTGTGGCGTTTAGGATATTCTTGGCTCCGACTGCATTATATATCCTGCCTTTTTGTGTGCATAGCCTGCACGAGCATTGTTCCGCTGCCTGCCTTTTTGGGTTCCATTTCCGATTCGAGCATCTTGATAGCATCTAACATTTAAAGAAGATTCCTTGTTGGTGTTGAAGGACTTTAGTGCACTTTCTTTCATGCAGGAGTGCCTGACATTTATTGATTAAAGTAACGTAAGCTGTGACTTCTCTTACCACCTTACTTTGCATACCATAACCAAGCACCTTCGGTTATAGGTAGTAATAGGCTGTTTTCACATAACATTAAGCCTAGAGTAGACGCACATTTATTGAGAGTTTAATAACCTATTATTGCATATAGAACTCTGGAGAGTATTTGTGTTCTTTGTTCACTGGGAATATACATCAGAGGTTGGATCTAGCGCTTTCCGTTGTAGCATTTATGCCATTACTAGTCCAATGAATAAGAGCCCTGATATATTTGAACCTCAGTCGTAACAAGCCGCTAAACTATAGACCAGTGTCACTGACAAGTGTTGTTTGTAAAATGTGTGAGAAGATTATTAAGAGAAGATGGATAAAGTACTTGGAAGAAAATAATGTACTTACTGTAAGACAATTTGGATTCAGAGAGGGAAAATCATGTGTTACTAATCTGCTGAGCTTTTATGATAGGATGATAGATATACTACAAGAGAGAAAAGGATGGGCGGACTGTGTGTATCTTGATATAAAGAAGGCCTTTGACAGAGTTCCTCATAGTTGACTTAGATGGAAGTTGAAGAAGTTTGGAGGGCTTCAGGGTAATTTGTTGAAGTGGATGGAGGACTATCTCTCGGGAAGACAGATGAGAACCATGATAAGAGACAGCTTATCAACATGGAGAGATATTACAAGCAGAGTTCCACAGGGATCAGTGTTGGCCCCAATTATGTTTCTGATCTATATAAATTACATGCCAGAGGAAATAAATGTATACATGAATATGTTTGCTGACGATGCAAAAATTATGAAACATATAGTGGACGAAAACAATTGTAGAGAGTTACAGAGTGATCTGGATAAGATAGATCAGTGGAGCAAGATGTGGAAATTAGATTTTAACACAGATAAATGTCATGTGATGGAAGGGGGTGTGAGTAAAAGAAGACCTCGTTGGGAATATAAACTAGGAGAATGCGTGATTAACCCCTCAGAGAAAGAAAAGGACTTGGGCATTATAATACAGGGAGATCTTTCACCCGAGAGCCATATTAACAAAATAGTGGGAGAAGCTTATGGCCTGTTGAATAAAGTAAAAATAGAATTCAACTATTTGAATGAAGAGATACTAGTAAATATAATAAAATCAATGGTGAGACCTAAATAGGAATATGCGGCGGTGGTGTGGTCACCCCATCTTAAAACACATATAATTAAGTTGGAGAAACTACAGAGAGCTGCAACGAAGATGATTCCAGAACTAAGAGAACTGTCCCCCTGGTATCTAAAAGGGGTGTGTCCCCCTGTAATAGGGGTGTCTCTGGTGATAGCTGTCCCCCTGGTATCTGAAAAGGGTGTTTCCGGGTAGATGGGACTCGATAGCCTTGGCGGGCAACCTATCTAAGGGAAAAAACCTACACAAATTACCGATGGGCGACATGCTAATCGGTGCCACTTACAGGTGGCGATTTATATAACAGATAACATATGAAGAGAGATTAGAGAGATTGAACTTGCCAACTCTAAGTGAAAGAAGAGAAGAGGGGATATGATTATGATGTATAAATGTGTTAGGGGATTGGAAAGGATAGACAAGGAGGACTTTATCGAGGGAGATAAAGGGAGGACTAGAGGACATAGTTGCAAGTTAAAGAAAGGCAGATGTAAAGGAGCTTTGAGGAAATTCAGCTTTCCGTATAGAAGTATTAATATGTGGAATCAGTTGGATGATGAAGTGGTGGGTGCGGGGAATATCCAAATTTGTAAAGCCAAATTAGATAACAGAATCTTGGGAAGCGGGACAATACGAGCCTAAAAACTCAATTCCTGTATACTACAATTAGGTGAGTACACAAACACACACCAACACAACTTCACACCAACACACACATACACAAACACACACACACCTCACCACACACACGCATACATAAACTCACACACCACAACAAGACACACATACTCAAACTCACACACCACATCAACACATACACAACCTTGCACTTACACACCAACACACTCATATGTAAACTCACACGCCATATCAACACACGCGTATGCAAATTCACGCACATACACAAACATACACCAACACAAACTTTCACACTCGGAAATCACACACAAACACACACCGCGCCCGCAGCCAGACACAAATGCGCGCAGAACTGATTGTGTCTGAAAGCGTCACTGGGGAATTTAACACTAATGAGTTTCCGGTTATAGCATTCCGGTGTGAGCATCCTGGATTCGAATCCACGGACTGCCACATGTGTTTGTAAATTTCATTAATCGATTTTAGGAGTATAGTTGGTTGTTGGAAGGAACATAATAATTGATATTGGTTCAGGGGTCATTTATCGAGAGGACTTCCCTAGTGGTTAAGGCCCCATTAATTGCTCTTTCCATTCACATATGCATAGCCTACGTGAGTTACAGTTGGGATGTGTGTACATGCTTAGATTGATATGCAGGATTCGAAGTTGCATAATAAATCGTAGGCAGTGTCCACCATTCTTTAACTGTCTTCGTGGTGCGATGCATAAGGTGTTGATTTTCGGTGTGAACATCCTGGATTAGAATCCACGGACTGCCACATGTGTTTGTAAATTTCATTAATCGATTTTAGGAGTATAGTTGGTTGTTGGAAGGAACATAATAATTTATATTGGTTCAGGGGTAATTTATCGAGAGGACTTCCCTAGTGGTTAAGGCCCCATTAATTGCTCTTTCCATTCACATATGCATAGCCTACGTGAGTTGCAGTTGGGATGTGTGTACATGCTTAGATTGATATGCAGGATTCGAAGTTGCATAATAAATCGTAGGCAGTGTCCACCATTCTTTAACTGTCTTCGTGGTGCGATGCATAAGGTGTTGATTTTCGGTGTGAGCATCCTGGATTCGAATCCACGGACTGCCACATGTGTTTGTAAATTTCATTAATCGATTTTAGGAGTATAGTTGGTTGTTGGGAAGGAACATAATAATTGATATTGGTTCAGGGGTAATTTATCGAAAGGACTTCCCTAGTGGTTAAGGCCCCATTAATTGCTCTTTCCATTCACATATGCATAGCCTACGTGAGTTGCAGTTGGGATGTGTGTACATGCTTAGATTGATATGCAGGATTCGAAGTTGCATAATAAATCGTAGGCAGTGTCCACCATTCTTTAACTGTCTTCGTGGTGCGATGCATAAGGTGTTGATTTTCGGTGTGAGCATCCTGGATTCGAATCCACGGACTGCCACATGTGTTTGTAAATTTCATTAATCGATTTTAGGAGTATAGTTGGTTGTTGGAAGGAACATAATAATTGATATTGGTTCAGGGGTAATTTATCGAGAGGACTTCCCTAGTGGTTAAGGCCCCATTAATTGCTCTTTCCATTCACATATGCATAGCCTACGTGAGTTGCAGTTGGGATGTGTGTACATGCTTAGATTGATATGCAGGATTCGAAGTTGCATAATAAATCGTAGGCAGTGTCCACCATTCTTTAACTGTCTTCGTGGTGCGATGCATAAGGTGTTGATTTTCGGTGTGAGCATCCTGGATTCGAATCCACGGACTGCCACATGTGTTTGTAAATTTCATTAATCGATTTTAGAAGTATAGTTGGTTGTTGGAAGGAACATAATAATTGATATTGGTTCAGGGGTAATTTATCGAGAGGACTTCCCTAGTGGTTAAGGCCCCATTAATTGCTCTTTCCATTCACATATGCATAGCCTACGTGAGTTGCAGTTGGGATGTGTGTACATGCTTAGATTGATATGCAGGATTCGAAGTTGCATAATAAATCGTAGGCAGTGTCCACCATTTTTTAACTGTCTTCGTGGTGCGATGCATAAGGTGTTGATTTTCGGTGTGAGCATCCTGGATTCGAATCCACGGACTGCCACATGTGTTTGTAAATTTCATTAATCGATTTTAGGAGTATAGTTGGTTGTTGGAAGGAACATAATAATTGATATTGATTCAGGGGTCATTTATCGAGAGGACTTCCCTAGTGGTTAAGGCCCCATTAATTGCTCTTTCCATTCACATATGCATAGCCTACGTGAGTTGCAGTTGGGATGTGTGTACATGCTTAGATTGATATGCAGGATTCGAAGTTGCATAATAAATCGTAGGCAGTGTCCACCATTCTTTAACTGTCTTCGTGGTGCGATGCATAAGGTGTGATTTTCGGTGTGAGCATCCTGGATTCGAATCCACGGACTGCCACATGTATTTGTAAATTTCATTAATCGATTTTAGGAGTATAGTTGGTTGTTGGAAGGAACATAATAATTGATATTGGTACAGGGGTCATTTATCGAGAGGACTTCCCTAGTGGTTAAGGCCCCATTAATTGCTCTTTCCATTCACATATGCATAGCCTACGTGAGTTGCAGTTGGGATGTGTGTACATGCTTAGATTGATATGCAGGATTCGAAGTTGCATAATAAATCGTAGGCAGTGTCCACCATTCTTTAACTGTCTTCGTGGTGCGATGCATAAGGTGTTGATTTTCGGTGTGAGCATCCTGGGTTCGAATCCACGGACTGCCACATGTGTTTGTAAATTTCATTAATCGATTTTAGGAGTATAGTTGGTTGTTGGAAGGAACATAATAATAAGGAAGTTGGAGCCGTAAACAACGATATTAGTACAAAATACAATAATTATATAGGTTTTTGATGGATAATATTTGTGCTGAATTGGGTTTTCTGTATTTATAAATGTACTACAGTTGTATTGTACTTGGTAATTCTGGTAAATATCGATGTCTACAGCACCATTTTCCTTTTAGAACGAAACTCGCAACAATGAACGGTCCATCAGAACTCCCCCATTAACACTTTGACACACATACGTCTATCCTAAACCTATTTAAATAATAATTAGCTGAATAACAAGTTATGTTCTCTGTTATCAACCCTTGTATTAGATTGTCTCTTTATTTCACTTTAAGTGGCATTTTTATTAGACCAATCTCTTCAGCTTAGGAAAGGACTGTGGCAGAGAAAGGGTTACTTAATTGTAGTCTATATTTTCGTGTTATCCCCCGAGATCCTTTCTAAGCTCAAAACTATAATTTACTGTTCACCAGAATCAAACTAACATTTCAACAAACTTGTTTTCCAATATGTCGTACCTGCTTATCCCCTACGCGTATACGATGACGCTTGTTTGTGGCTACAATCAAAAGATAATAATGTCTTGAGGATACACCTGTGGGAGACAAAAGGATCACCGAGTTTGTTTTTACTCCTTTGAATTCTACAGATACTTGCTTACCTTACTAAAATATTTAGATAGACTAAATATTAAAAGTACATGATGGTACTGGAGGTGTTAATGTATGTTCTCACAAAGTTATTGAAAGGTTAACTTAATGTTGTAATCAATCAATCAATTGATAAGAAGCTACAATATAAATTCCAGAGAGTATTGACACGTGTGTTGAACCGATACCCTTATTACCTTTTGTATAATATTAGTGACGCAAGAGCAAGTGCTGTATAACAGATGCAGGTCAAAACGGACACATTTCTACGTGGCTAGGTTAGGTTAGAGAGGGGCCTGGTTAACTTAGGATAATTTCTGATATGTTAGGATGAGCTAAGTTAGTTACGGTTCACTTAAACTTGACATGAATAGAGTAAGTTATGAGGCCGTAGCAATTCTGGTTGTGGTTGTGTTGGTGTGTGGCCATTGTGATATATTTTAAATTTTATTAATTTTACCACAACACCAAACACCCCCAGTGAAATTAATTAAAGTATATATGATCCGCCGGGATTCGCACCCGGGTTATCACATACAGATTTTTGCCACCTTAACCATTACACCACCAGGACGGTTATAGGTTTATGCACACGCCTACGACTTTATTATCCATTATCGAATACTGGATATTAATCTAATCATGTTCATATTCCCAACCGCGCTATGGTAGGCCTAATGTTTAAGTGAGAGGAAGGAATATTCATGGGGCACAGATCATACAGACCGGCCTCGCTACGAAATATCCCTGAACCGTTCCAACTGCCAACAACTCCTGCAACTACTCCCTACATCCCATCAATTATTCCTACACCCACAACTGCTCCCTCTCCCCACCACTCCTTTCTACACGGCAGGCCACGTACAGAGCTCCATTCCACTAACTCCACATGCACGGCTACTTTGATTTGCTTTATTCTATGATAGTAATATTTATATATGACTAACTTAAATTATTCTAATCTATTATTATATTTAAAACAAACAAATTATAAACTTTAGCTCCAAGTGGGATTGAATGCCAGACTTACTGTTTACAAGACCTATCTGTTACCACTGAGCTACGGGATGACTTGCTGCGTCGGTTTGAAAAATATATTTCAATGTTGCCATGCCTTCGGCGTGACCATTGTTTTGACGGCGGGGTTGAAGAGTGCTCTATACGTGGACTACCTTTCTACACCCAACCAACCCTCCCTCTCCCCCACACTTCTTCCTACTACCCACCACTCCTCCCTCCACCCCCTCCTCCACACTCCTTCCAATTTCCCACCACTCCTCTCTATACCCCACCACTCCTCCCTTTCAACACAGTCCTCCCTCTTATCACTACTCTCTACACCCTACCACTCCTCCCTTTCCCCCACACTCCTCCCTCTCCCCACATTCTTCTCACTCCTTCACTCTCCTTCCTACTACCCACCTCTCCTCTCTACACCCTACCACTCCTCCCTTTCCCCCACACTCCTCCCTCTCCCCACATTCTTCTCACTCCTTCACTCTCCTTTCTCTCTCAAACATTCCTTCCTACTACCCACCTCTCCTCTCTACACCCACCACTCCTTCCTTTCCGCCACACTCCTTGCTCTCCACTTCTGCATACTACCCACTGCTCCTCTATATACCCCATCATTCCTCACTCCCCCACAATCCTTTATTTCTCCCACATTCCTCCTTCTCCCCTACTCTCTTCCACTATTCCAAACCCCACCACTCCCCACCAGTGTACACCCACTATCACATCCGGCTTGATGCTTCACTCCCCCAAACTCAAACTAGATACAACAACAGTACTATACACATTATATCATTACAATGTTCTTCCTTTGATGCGTTCTGGAGTAAGAAGGGCAGAATTTTGTTCTGTGTGTATGTGAGTATGTGTATGTGTGTGTTGGTGCAACTGTGCGTGTGTGTGGGTTTGTGTGTTGGTGTGAGTTAACGTACATGTGTGAGTTTGTGTACTGTGTGTGTTAGAGTGATTTAGTGTATGTGTATGTGTCAGATTATGTGTGTGTGTGTGTGTGTTTGTGTATGTAGGGGGTTGGTATGTGCGAATTTGTGTGCCTATAGTCGAGAACAGTGATCAAGATACAAAAAACATAGCATATTGACATGGTTTTAAGTGTGTGTGTGTGTGTGTGTGTGTGTGTGGATCAGCTCGCAGAGTTACAAACACTTGTACATTTCTACTGATATTAACCCCTTAAGTACCGTGATATCGTATACATTATCCCTGATATAATTTGACTATTATAATCAGCTTAGGAAAATGTACAGTTGGGAACAAATATATCTGTTGTGCTGTACAGTGATGATAGCATTTTATGTTTTCAGAAGTGTATACCGTGAATGGCCGAATGTATGCATTTATCTTTAAGCAGTAATGGTGCTAGAAATATGGAATATTATTAACACACATACACATTATAGTTAAATATAGTTATAGAGAGAGGTGGTGTCATGCATTGAATATCTCTGACGCAAGACAATTTTTAATGTCCTGGCAGATAAAGCACTTACCATAAAATGTTAGGTCCTGTTTTAGATAGTGTGTGTGAGAGGCAGGGTTGGAGGGAGGGAGGGATAGGAAGTGAGTTAGGTCAACATTATAGTAGTGTGGTGGTGGTAGTGGTGGGTGTGTTACTGAATGAAGTGCTGATGTATACCTCTAATTGATCCAGAAATCTTCACTTCACAAATACCAGTAAGTAATACGTCAATTATTAGTAAATATTGAACTTCCTCACACGTTATTTACTGAAATGACATGTATTACAAGCAAATATTGAAATCATATGTCGGAGTGTTGAATAATGGAGCGAGTGATTTGATGCTAAAGTGTTATCAATAATGACCACAATCACTGGGCCTCAAATATATAAGATATGTTGTAAGGTTAATGTCCTAAACTAATGAAAATATTTACTGAAAGTCAATTCATTGCTCACCTTTTTTTGACAACTCCTTCCATTCCTCCCTGGCAGTACTGTAATTATGAGAGCGTGACTATATTGATCTTTGATTGCCATGTTGGTGCAATAATTATCAAACTATGGGGTAATAGTTTAGCTTGAACAGATACAATATAGATATGAAGACCAAACAATATACCCTGTACCTATATTCCTGATTATGTATTATGGGTATGGACATACTGTATATGAGTGTAGAGAGAGTATAATAATAATAATAATAATAATAATAATAATAATAAGTTTATTCCAACAATAGTGGTTATTCTCGTTACATTATTTACAATATATACAATATGTATTGGAGAATGTTTGCCTAAGAGACGAGCCCTGTTACATGTTTGCAGTCAATATTGAACTGTCTGTCCTTATTATGGTAGTATAAATAATTACATACATTACATTGTAGTACTTATTTTATAATTCTCAGTATACTACTAAGTGGTTCAGAAGTTTGTATCCTTTATTTAACAAACTCCCTAATAGTTTTATGTTCCCTATCAATTGAGTCTCTGTTCGGGCCGAAATGAGTTCAACACTCAGATTGAATATTATCGTCGACCCACACATAGAGTGTACGTTGGAACTCGCAAGCTCCCGTTACCACCTATTTGGAAACCCAATATTAAGGTATTGACTCACTCTGACTTTGATCCAATGGCGCATTACTAATCTCGAAAATATTATATCAACTTTACCGGGCCTCGATATGTCTAATCCAAAAACCAAGGCTTTAATAAATTTGACCTCTATTTCCCTATCTATAACACTCTTACAATTATTATGTTCCTTCCAACAACCAACCATACTCCTAAAATCGATTAATGAAATTTACAAACACATGTGGCAGTCCGTGGATTCGAACCCAGGATGCTCACACCGAAAATCAACACCTTATACATCGCACCACGAAGACAGTTATAGGTTGGTGGACACTGCCTACGATTTATTATGCAACTTCGAATCCTGCATATCAATCTAAGCATGTACACACATCCCAACTGCAACTCACGTAGGCTATGCATATGTGAATGGAGAGAGCAATTAATGGGGCCTTAACCACTTAGGGAAGTCCTCTCGATAAATTACTCCTGAACCAATATCAATTATTATGTTCCTTCCAACAACCAACCATACTCCTAAAATCGATTAATGAAATTTACAAACACATGTGGCAGTCCGTGGATTCGAACCCAGGATGCTCACACCGAAAATCAACACCTTATACATCGCACCACGAAGACAGTTAAAATATAATATTCTTAGCTTTAGCACGAATCAATCCGTACCCGTAAGCACCTACATTAGTATAACCCTTGTTCTGGAATATCTCCTTTCTGACTTCCTATCTGACAAATTGATAATCTCAATAACACTGATACCACTTACTCAAATAATATATCTCATTGCATGGTCCGATATATTCAATATTTAATAAACACCTATATTATCAATATTCAACACTTAATTCTCTATATATCATGATTACAGTATTATCCTCAATGTTTAATCTGATTGATACTATGTTTATCAACTCATTAACTACTTATCTCAGGAGTACAATATTTCCTCACAATAGTCGCCTCAACTTGTTACTTACTGTACATCATGGTCACAGAGTTCATTACCATACCGGCGAATTATTCTGCTTAAATGCTACGACTAACAATGTTTCCTTTATAACCAAAAGTATATTTCAACATATGGACTAGTGTCCGTCCTAACTATTTCTCAAGCTAGATCTAATGTATCTGCATCTATTATGTATCCCCACGTCATTCCTATAGTTGCTCCTAAATGTTAATCTCATATTTCATCCTCCCCTTATCTTTATAGTTTACATTGATATACTAACCTAGAAGATCCTATACTATTGGTAGCTAAGTGGCATGTAGCCTTCTGTATAAATGACACCTATTATCTCTCAACACTTCATCCTCTTATTTGATTCATGAGTCTAATCTATTTATTTTTATTTTGTTCTATAAGAACACATACATTTTAATGGTTGGAACCACTGTGTTTGTCAAACATTAGTCTCTCTTTCATAATGGTATTTCGGGCACATAAGGGTCCTGTAGAAAGTCTTGGGTATCTCTGGAACAAACTTCACCACCTCAAAGCCGGCAAATAGTTCTTCTTGAAATCTTCAGTTCCATACTATCTGTCTTCCCTCTTGAATTGCTTGGATATAGGTGTGTAAGCCAGCAATGTGACGACAAGCACCAGGATACTTGTGGTGTATCTGGTTGATAGACGAAAGCTGTGTTGGGCCAGAGGTGGACTTTATTTGGGCGGGATAGGCGAGCTGGGAGGCTGGAGCAGGTGTAGCCAAGTTCCCATTGTTACCCAGGTGAGGGAGAGAGTGTGAGTTGCTGGCAAGTGAACCCAGTGGGACCCGTGACGGGAGTGACGTCTGACCGACCGACCGACGACGTCTGACGGAAGTATATAGGAAAGGTGAAGCAAGTAATATAATTTTGATCACTCTTATGCTTCGAATACTAGAGTTGGTACAGAGGAAGTAGTAGGGGGTGAGGAAGTGAATTTTAGTAGGAGATGAAGGCGTCGGGGCTTGACCCAACTTGCGTGAGCTGGTTTTTGTTGGAGAGACAGTTTGAGGATACTTTTCGAGAGGGGACAGGACGGACAACACATAGGGAACGGAAGTATATAGGAAAGGTGAAGCAAGTAATCAAATTTACCCTAGTGATACGACCTACGCCAAGGCCGATTTTACACTCCAGGTACCCAGTTTAACGTATGGGTGGGACGAGGCGAACACGAGAGAAGGCCTGCCCAATGGCCACTGAGCAATCCTGGTGGCTAACCAAGTTCTCAGTCTCGTGTGTTGATTGGTTGTAGGAAGCCACCAATCAGGCCCCTGAATTCATTTTAGCCACCATGAACCCAGGTACTCATTTTCGTCTGAGTGAGACGGAACTGACAGGGAATGGAGTTTGTTCAACACTCCTGGGCTACTTGAACCCTGGTGGCAAGCCAGGGAAATTTCACCCACCCCTAGGGCAACATCTGGTCAATGTCGGTACCGGGTGCAATCACCCAACCAGCTACTGCCTTTGCTGGAGCAGGACATCATGCCAAACCCACCTAGCAACTGCTGTGCTGGTACCAGGCGCGGTCACCCATCCAACTACTGACCAGACCCTACGTTGCTTAACCTACTGATCTATTATCAGGGTTGCAAGCGTGTAGGCAGGGTTGCCCCCTCTGAAGCCCCCCCCCCCCTTTTATAGCCCCGCCTCACAAATTGTCGCGCTGTGATTGGTTGAGCCAGCCTCCCGGCCAGTGCTTTCTCCAGCCGCAGGGTTTGAACATTTCTTCCCCTCTCCTCTGGTCTTATCTCTTTGTAATATGTCCCAGGGAGATGGTTGCAAAGGTCTTGTAGTGGCTTATGGGAGTATAGGGTTTGCACTGATGTCATAGACCTATTGCAACTCAAAGAAACGGCCTGTGGAGGGAGGGAGAGCGATTTGAATGGTGAAGATGTGTGCGGGGCTGGCTCAGTTTTTGCTTGCTCCGACAACGGAGGCTCCTGATTGGCTGCACGGGAGGGTGTGGCAAAGTTGTGGGAAACGTCAGGAATGTCAAACTCAGCTGGTTTAAAGAGATAGTCAAATGCAGCGTGTTGATTGGCTGGCAGGATACCTACTTTATATATTGATAGAGAAGAGGAGAGCTAGATTGGTGGGTGGGGGTGGGGGGTGATCGAGGATTGGACGGCAGGGGTGGGGGATGCAGGTGAGGGTTATTTGGGCTAGGTGAGGTGAGGTACTTCTCTTTACAAAAGATCAACAAGAGGTCAGGTTAAGGGGGGGGGGGGAGATGAGAGGGAGGTATGTATCTTTATGGAGAGTGATAGCAATAGTATTATATTAATATTAATGATATTAATACAATAATAATAGTTATATATGTCTCAATACTAATATTAATACAAATTATAATATTAACAATAAATACAAATATAATTATATGGATGGGTGAATATACATTGTTGAAAAGCATGCATATATACCCGCACATGCACGTATTTACTTATACACACACGTGTATATATATACTTATATATACATATGTACACGTGTACACACTTGCATACAGTATAAACATATAGACGCACACATGCAAACATTGTATACATAAAGTTAAGGACATGCATTATTATGAGGCAGGCGGAGGAGGGGGGGGGGGGGGGGGGGAGCTTATCGCCCGAAGAGAGTCGAGGGGGCGGAGGGGGGGGGGGGGGAGGGAGAGAGAGAGAGAGAGAGAGAGAGAGAGAGAGAGAGAGAGAGAGAGAGAGAGAGAATAATATTAATATTGTATGCAATTTCTTATTAGTAGTTATTTATGTAGGTTGTTTATTTTTGTCAAGGAGTACACTCTGCAGTCTTAACCGGTTCACGTTTTTATGACGCAGAGATTGCCAGATTAGCAATAATAAATAGAGTTCTCTCACTCTTATAATTACCTCTCCAAAATTAGTTTTCTGAGCACAGCTAACTCAAAGACAACTGCAGAGGTTGAAGTAACTAAACTAAAGGTTTCTAAATACCCCTGATGGTAACAAAGGCTTTAAAGTAACCCTAACAGGTTCCAAATTGTGCCAAGAACGTGAGAGGGTTAATTTAAGGGTTGCTATAGTCTTTCAAATTTACGAAGAGCGCTCCCTCACTGACACAGGATTGCCAACACTGGTCTGCCCTTTTCCCAAGACTTATCAGGCGTAATTTGATAGTACATGAGATAGACCAGTGACCTCTCTCTCTCTCTCTCTCTCTCTCCTTTTGAATTTGAATGTTGGTGATGAATTCAGTAACAGCGACCATCGTACGATAACTTTCACTTTAAAGTTTACTAGTAACGAACCAAATAGTAGCATCGAAAAAGTCCCTAATTTCAAGAAAGCAAACTTCCATAAACTTAGAGCTATGTTTAAAGAAACTGAATGGAGCTTTTTAATTAACAATAATGACATAAATACATCTTGGAAGTTATTCGAAACCACTTACCTAAAGGCAGTGCAAGACTGCATACCATCGAAAATACGGCGTCCAGGCCATAATAATAAGCCCAAATGGTGGAATAAAGATATTTCAAACTGCCTGCTTGCTAAAAAATTTGCTAATGATAGATTAAAATCCTCACAAAATGACGAAGAACGGGTGAAATTTGTAGAGCTACGACGCAAAGCCAAAAAGTTTATTAAGCAAAGTAAAAAGACCCTAGAGTTACATATTGCGAATCAAAGTAAAACAAACCCGAAAGAATTCTATAGTTATATCAGAAAGAACAAAGTAGTTACTTCAACTGTTGGACCGTTAGGTCGATGAAAATGGAGAATACACCAAAGACGAAGTACAAATGAGTAATGCCCTCAATACCTTCTTTGCATCAGTTTTTACAACAGAAGACCTCAGTGATATCCCTACACCATCGCCGATTCAGATTGATAATTCAGATGTTCTAAGCAATATCACCGTTACAGAGAGAGAAGTATTGAATTGTTTAGATAAACTCAAGGTAAATAAAACGCCTGGACCTGATACAATCTCGCCTAGAGTTCTGAAGGAAGCTAAGGATGAGCTCTCCAAACCACTGACATTACTTTTCAATAAATCCTTGCAGTCTGGAACTATGCCTGATCAGTGGAAGATAGCCAACGTAACACCGATATTCAAAAAGGCAGCAAATCCCTACCCAGTAACTATCGTCCAATTAGCTTAACCTCAGTTGTATGTAAAATGCTAGAAACGGTCATACGAGACAGACTCGTAAATCACTTAGAGGAAAATAACATACTTAAAGATACTCAACACGGCTTTCGGCTTTCGTAAAAAACGTTCCTGTTTAACAAACCTCTTAGACTTCTTCCACGATATCCTCAACCTCTACGATGAGAGTAAAGCTGTAGATATTATATACCTTGATTTTCAAAAGGCCTTTGACAAAGTTCCCCACAAACGTTTACTGCTAAAACTAAAAGCGCATGGAATACAAGACGGTGTGTTGAAATGGATAGAAAATTGGCTCAGCGACAGAAAGCAAAGAGTAGTCATAAACGGTAAGGCATCTAAATGGACCAATGTAAGTAGGGGGTACCCCAGGGATCGGTACTAGGACCAATTCTCTTTCTAATTTACATCAACGACATAGATGAGGGCCTCACCTGTACAATCTCAAAATTTGCTGACGATACAAAAATTGCAAATAGCGTACTCTCAAAAGAACAAGTTGACGATATGCAACACAATCTAGATAAATTGTCATGTTGGGCCCAAATTTGGCAAATGAGTTTCAATGGGATAAATGTAAAGTACTACATATCGGATACCTAAATGAGAAAGCAAACTATTCGATGAATGGCACTCAGCTTAAGAATGTAAACAGAGAAACCGATCTGGGAGTAACAATATCGAGTAACCTAAAACCGAGTCAACAATGTTCAGAAGTTGTTAAGAAGGCAAACAAAATAATTGGCTTTATAGGCAGGTCATTTGAGCATAAATCCAAAGAAGTTATCCTAACCCTTTACAATTCCTTAGTCCGCCCTCTTCTGGAATACTGCGTTCAATCCTGGTGCCCTTATTACCAAAAAGATATAAACAAGCTAGAACGAGTTCAACGTAGAGTTACCAAAATGATACCAAGCCTAAAGAACAAACCATACGAAGAGCGTCTTAGAGAATTAAATCTATTTCCTTTAACCCAGCGCAGATTAAGAGGTGACTTAATTCAAGTGTTCAAAATCATCAAAGGCATCGACAATATGAACTGTAGTAAGTACTTCACTATCGACCAATCTAATTACACGCGGGGAAACGGTTGCAAAATTATTGGTAAATCTTTTAACTCACACGAATCTAAGAATTTCTTCTTCAATCGAGTTGTCAACTTGTGGAATGGGCTTCCCCGAAACGTTATAGACTGCAGCACCGTTGATTCATTTAAACTCCACCTAGACAAATATCTCGCTTCAAACCCGCGACTAACTGCGTTTGCAAATGAATAACTTTATTTTATCCCCCCCTCAGTTAATAACCCATCTGTCCCCTACTAACTTCCTAATCCTGCCACGGACATTAGTTCCAGGGCAGTAATTCCCTTTCCAATGTTCCCTTACCCACTCTAAACCACTGTTTGGACACTTGATCCTCAGTGTTTTGGAGGACAAGCAACCTAGAAGGGTCACTAGATCTGTTGTTGCTTGATTTCCTTTGTACTCCTTTGTACTCCTTTATTCCATTTACTTCTCATAATCAATGATTTTAATACAGTGACGACAGCCAGGTGATTTTATTCAAATTAGGAAGAACCTCAGAGAGAGAGAGCAACAGAAGGGTAGGAGGAGGAGAGAGGAGACAAGAACAAATAATACAAGTCCAAGAGACTCTTAATTCAAACATTGACTTTATAGAATGTGGAAAACCCATCCAAACAATAAGCAATATAATCGTTTACTAATACTCTCTCTCTCTCACACACAAACCCATCCAAACAATAAGCAATATAATCGTTTACTAATACTCTCTCTCTCTCACACACAAACCCATCCAAACAATAAGCAATATAATCGTTTACTAATACTCTCTCTCTCTCACACACAAACCCATCCAAACAATAAGCAATATAATCGTTTACTAATACTCTCTCTCTCTCACACACAAACCCATCCAAACAATAAGCAATATAATCGTTTACTAATACTCTCTCTCTCTCACACACAAACCCATCCAAACAATAAGCAATATAATCGTTTACTAATACTCTCTCTCTCTCACACACAAACCCATCCAAACAATAAGCAATATAATCGTTTACTAATACTCTCTCTCTCTCACACACAAACCCATCCAAACAATAAGCAATATAATCGTTTACTAATACTCTCTCTCTCTCACACACAAACCCATCCAAACAATAAGCAATATAATCGTTTACTAATACTCTCTCTCTCTCACACACAAACCCATCCAAACAATAAGCAATATAATCGTTTACTAATACTCTCTCTCTCTCACACACAAACCCATCCAAACAATAAGCAATATAATCGTTTACTAATACTCTCTCTCTCTCACACACAAACCCATCCAAACAATAAGCAATATAATCGTTTACTAATACTCTCTCTCTCTCTCTCACACAAACCCATCCAAACAATAAATAATATAATCGTTTACTAATACTCTCTCTCTCTCACACACAAACCCATCCAAACAATAAGCAATATAATCGTTTACTAATACTCTCTCTCTCTCACACACAAACCCATCCAAACAATAAGCAATATAATCGTTTACTAATACTCTCTCTCTCTCAAACACAAACCCATCCAAACAATAAGCAATATAATCGTTTACTAATACTCTCTCTCTCTCACACACAAACCCATCCAAACAATAAGCAATATAATCGTTTACTAATACTCTCTCTCTCACACACAAACCCATCCAAACAATAAGCAATATGATCATTTACTAATACTCTCTCTCTCTCTCTCACACAAACCCATCCAAACAATAAGCAATATAATCGTTTACTAATACTCTCTCTCTCACACACAAACCCATCCAAACAATAAGCAATATAATCGTTTACTCATACTTCTGAAATGTATATTATCTGTCTCCCTCACACATTGTGTCTGTCTGTCTGTCTCTGTCTCTTTCTCCCTCTCTGTCTGTCTGGTCTGGTCTGTCGGTCTCTCTCTCTGTCATTCTCACTCTCTCTCTCTCTCTCTGAGGTCCTTCTTAATTTCAACAAAATAACCTGGTGGACGTCACTGTATAACAATAGTTGATAATGAGAAGTACATGGAATAAAGGAAGAGAGAGAGAGAGAGGTCACTGGTCTATCACCTGTACTATCAAATTAAGCCTGATAAGTCCTGGGTAAAGGCCAGACCAGTGTTGTCAATCCATGGTCAGTGAGGGCTTTTCGTAAATTTGAAAGACTATAATGAGTTAGCCTCTTTGACATACGGAGGTAGGGAGTTCCAAAGTGTAGGTCCTTTGACTGAGAGACATCTTTCTCCAATGTCTGTTTTTACCTTTGGAACGTAGATATTAAATTGTTGGCTTGTGGAACTGTTTGTGACAATGTTTACAGTAGAAAGATTTAAGAGGTGAGCAGGGTAGATGTTATTCAAGTATTTGAAGATAGTAACCCTTGTGTCATGGAATATTATATTTATCTCCTATGGTTAGCCATTTTAAATATTTTGTTATATGGGTATATATGGGTATATTTGTTATATTTTGGTAAATGGTTGTATTTCTTGGCTGTACCATCTACAATTTAAGCAGCGATTTGTTTGTGTTTTTGAGTTTTTTTTTTAAAGAGTAATGTTTGATGAGCCCCATATAATATTAAAAGAGTAATGTTTGATGAGCCCCATATAATATTAAAAGGGTAATGTTTGATGAGCCCCATATAATATTAAAAGAGTAATGTTTGATGAGCCCCATATAATATTAAAAGAGTAATGTTTGATGAGCCCCATATAATATTAAAAGAGTAGTGTTTGATGAGCCCCATATAATATTAAAAGAGTAATGTTTGATGAGCCCCATATAATATTAAAAGAGTAATGTTTGATTAGCCCCATATAATATTAAAAGAGTAATGTTTGATGAGCCCCATATAATATTAAAAGAGTAATGTTTGATGAGCCCCATATAATATTAAAAGAGTAATGTTTGATGAGCCCCATATAATATTAAAAGAGTAATGTTTGATGAGCCCCATATAATATTAAAGAGTAATGTTTGATGAGCCCCATATAATATTAAAAGAGTAATGTTTGATGAGCCCCATATAATATTAAAAGAGTAATGTTTGATGAGCCCCATATAATATTAAAAGAGTAATGTTTGATGAGCCCCATATAATATTAAAAGAGTAATGTTTGATGAGCCCCATATAATATTAAAAGAGTAATGTTTGATGAGCCCCATATAATATTAAAAGAGTAATGTTTGATGAGCCCTATATAATATTAAAAGAGTAATGTTTGATGAGCCCCATATAATATTAAAAGAGTAATGTTTGATGAGCTCCATATAATATTAAAAGAGTAATGTTTGATGAGCCCCATATAATATTAAAAGAGTAATGTTTGATGAGCCCCATATAATATTAAAAGGGTAATGTTTGATGAGCCCCATATAATATTAAAAGAGTAATGTTTGATGAGCCCCATATAATATTAAAAGAGTAATGTTTGATGAGCCCCATATAATATTAAAAGAGTAATGTTTGATGAGCCCCATATAATATTAAAGAGTAATGTTTGATGAGCCCCATATAATATTAAAAGAGTAATGTTTGATGAGCCCCATATAATATTGCAATGATTTAAAATGCATAACACAAATGATTTTACAATTATTTTGCGGGTTCCTTTTTTTTTTTTTTTTTTTTTTTTTTTTTTTTTTTTAAGACAATGACGAGGAGGAAAACACAGATAAAACATTGTGGCATCCTCCATTCATAAAATGTTTGTAACAACTGGATTTAACATTTGTTGATTGTATTTGTGAGCATTCGAGGAAGTGATTCCAAAGAGTAGGGAGATGAATTCTGTAAGCAGAAGTTCTGCATTGTGGAGGAGAAGTGTAAATTCATGGGCGCTCTCAGCTGCCTAGTTCTAAAGATGTGGAAGGCGGCACAATTGAAGCAAGTTCCTCGGAACAATTGCTGTGAATCTGTAGAATAATGCAAGGGATGCACGTTTCTTCGATGGCTAATGTAGGAAGGTCCTGTGTGATTGCAGGGTTATTGATTAATCTAATAGCTTTATTTTGAATTTTGTCCAACTGCCTCAATGCAATCCACCCACAGAGGTGAACAGTAATCCATCTGAGAGCGCACATGACTTTTATATATTACGGCCAACTGCTCGTCAGTGAAGAATTCTCGAACTCTGTACAGGAGTCCCAGTTTTTTAGAGGCATTCTTAGCAATGCTTCTAACATAATGTGTCAAAATAATCCTTAATTCTATTTAACAAAAATTGTATTCCCATTACTTTTGTGTTTACTTCACTAATATGTATGTCAACCACAATATATCTGTCTACATATACGCCAAGATTTTTTACATATGTGGTAGGTTAGATTGTGCTGTAGTGGAATCGTATTTTGGTGTTGCTTGGTATTTTAGATATTAATTGACGTGTCCCTATAAATATGCATTGAGTTTTGATAGCGTTCATCTTTAATCCGTTCCAGAGAAAATATTGGTTTTCCTTGCGTTGGATTTCTTCAGTTTTATTTATATTTATATTTATAATAATCACGTCGCTGTGAAGAAACTGAGTATCATCAGCATAATGTGTTAGTGTGCAATCATTAATGTTGTCAGACCTGTGGTTTACAAATGTATTGAATAATAATGGACCTACTATTGAGCATTGGTGGACGCCATATGTTACTTTTAGTTTTGAGGAGATGGTGTTATTTAAATGGACTGATTGTGTACTTTCATTTAGGTAGCTGTCAAACCAAAACTAATCTATACCGAACTTATGAAGTTTGTTTAGGAGGATGGTGTGGCTCACGCTATCGAATGCCTTAGAGAGGTTGCATGGGGTTGTTGTTGTTGTTGCTGTTCCTCAGGCTGTCTGGCCGAGCAGCCCCAAGGTCCCGATCAAGGCCATAACCGAGCGCCCCCACAGAATGGGGTTAATAGGGATATTCGTTTGTGTTCCATGTTGTTGTAGATTATGTTTGTGATTGCCGTAACGACTGTTTCGGTAGATAATTTAGGCCGAAAGCCATGTTGGTTGTTGGAGAGAAATGTGTTAGACTCTAGAAACGTTGTTAGTTTTATTGTGACGATTTTTTCGAGGATTTTAGAGACAATTAGTAGAATGGGTATTGGACGATAGTTGCTAGTGTTGTCTTTATCTCCATTTTTAAATAGAAGGGTGACTACTGCATTTTTCCATATTGTATGGAAGATGCCGGTAACAATAGAGGTGTTTATGATGAATGTTAAGTAGGAGGCAGTAATGAATAGATAATTTTTAATGTAGCGAAAGGAAATGTTATCAGAGCCAAAACATTTAGATTCGTGTAGATGTTCTATTGTTAAAACTACTGTATTTGTGTCAACGGGTTGAGGCTGGAAGTGGTAGGGTAAGCTGTTTGTATTACTTTCCCTTTCACCCTCAACTGGGTGCGGGCTGTCAGGTGGGGAGCACTGGGATTGGTTTCTTCGTTTTCTATAATGCATGTATTGGATTTAATTTTAGCAGGAGGAATTACCTCTTTTACGACTCTCCAGGTTGAAGCAATAATGTTTGTAGAATGTATTGGTTGACTGTGATAATATTATTTCTTTGTTTTAGTTAATAGTTTTGTTTAGCTCGTTTCTTTAATTCTTTATATTGATTCTGCAATATCGGATTCAGTCGGTTCGCTTTTAGGATATTTTGGGATTCGTTTCTAGCTCCTATTGCTTTACGGATTTCGTCAGTCATCCAAGTGGATGGGGGTCGGCGTATTTCTTTAATAAATATGGGAGCACATAAATCTAGACTTTTGGTGATGACTGATGTTAAGGCGATGCCACACAAGGGCCTTTTCCAACAATTGTCTATCAGCAAGTTTTTTCTCAATATTTCTGGGCTTTTATTTCATTGGTATCGGGAGCTACGGTAAAAGTACAATATGTTTGGTGGTTTAAGGGGGGATGGTTGGGTTTTCTGGACCCTCTTATCCCTCCTGGTTAGCACCATTAGTTTGGTCCATAGTCCACTATCACTCCCCCAAAGTCCCTTCCACTCCCCACACAACTCCCTACGGTACACCATACATTCAGCCAGATAATAATAAACTAGGAATATTCGTCACGTGACCACACCATACATTCAACCAGATAATAATAATATAAACATACATAACACTACGAGTATTCTTCCCGAGATCCATCAGTCCGGTGTGTGTGTGTGTGTGTGTGTGTGAGATAGTTGAGTTCGTTCACTCATCTACATAAGTTTCGTTTTACTGTTATTAACTCTTTCAGTATGATGTATTGTTTACCAATGTGTACAGGGTATCATTAGACGGTTCTATTAGGCTTGGGAAAGACCTGCCGGTGTTAAAAGAGATAATGGGCATAGTTTTAGCTTGTTAATTCTTAGAGTTACTTCCGAAGCTCAATAATCCCTCCTAATATTTGACAAAATCAAACTAATAAGAGGCCATCCTACTGACATGCAATCAAACTAATAAGAGGCCATCCTACTGACATGCAATCAAACTAATAAGAGGCCATCCTACTGACATGCAATCAAACTAATAAGAGGCCATCCTACTGACATGCAATCAATCTAATAAGAGGCCATCCTACTTACATACAATCAAACTAATAAGAGGCCATCCTACTGACATGCAATCAAACTAATAAGAGGCCATCCTACTTACATGCAATCAAACTAATAAGAGGCCATCCTACTTACATGCAATCAATCTAATAAGAGGCCATCCTACTTACATGCAATCAAACTAATAAGAGGCCATCCTACTTACATGCAATCAAACTAATAAGAGGCCATCCTACTTACATGCAATCAAACTAATAAGAGGCCATCCTACTTACATGCAATCAAACTAATAAGAGGCCATCCTACTGACATGCAATCAAACTAATAAGAGGCCATCCTACTTACATGCAATCAAACTAATAAGAGGCCATCCTACTGACATGCAATCAAACTAATAAGAGGCCATCCTACTGACATGCAATCAAACTAATAAGAGGCCATCCTACTGACATGCAATCAAACTAATAAGAGGCCATCCTACTTACATGCAATCAAACTAATAAGAGGCCATCCTACTTACATGCAATCAAACTAATAAGAGGCCATCCTACTTACATGCAATCAATCTAATAAGAGGCCATCCTACTTACACGCAATCAAACTAATAAGAGGCCATCCTACTTACATGCAATCAAACTAATAAGAGGCCATCCTACTGACATGCAATCTCACTGACGTTGTTGATACAAGTTATAGAACAGAACTTATAATGGTGACTGCTCAAACTAAACCACACATAGGCTACACACAGAGGACTGCAGCTTTCCAGTCAAACAGGAAATACAGTGTTATTTAAAGCACTTGCTCTTGCGTCACTAAATATAAACAAAACATATAAGTGACAAAGTTATGGCCTCCACACAAGCGCTAACAAACTCTCTGGACTTCATAACATGAATATATTATATATTGTTATTGGTTGTAAACAAATATTTCAACTTTATTATCAATGCAAGAGCTAAGGAATAATTAT
This sequence comes from Paralithodes platypus, assembly GCA_032716605.1. Taxonomy (NCBI): domain Eukaryota; kingdom Metazoa; phylum Arthropoda; class Malacostraca; order Decapoda; family Lithodidae; genus Paralithodes; species Paralithodes platypus. Next base: position 18,306,288 of record CM064499.1, read on the forward strand.
ATACACCGATAAACAAGCTCAAAACAATGCCGATAAATTGTCGATATATATGTGTTCCGACCATACTTCCAGGCCAGTGATGGTAGAAACATCATGATTTATATCAAAATACTCAACAAAAGCCGGCCGCTACAAGATATCATAAGTTAAAGCGATTTAGAGGCGTAATATGTCAATGAATAAATAGCTAAATTTTTGTTCAAAACGTCATAACTTGCTCGTAAGTTATATGACACAGATATGACTTGGTTTTAAGTAGTAATAGCGCTAGAATTGCGATGTTGGCATTTATGATATGACTGCTAGAGTGATATAGGGTGCCGTAAATATTTTGAGTATCCGGCCCCACATCTGTATGTTGTGGTAAAGACCAGAGCAAACAGAGGGTCAGGAGAGTGAAGATACACGGGGCCTACCAATATTTACTATGTACACTCACCGGCATATGTTTTGTAAGCTCACCCAAACAAAAGTTAATCTTTTCATAATTTGATTACCTTAATCTTTAAACTTCACAGGTTCATTTTGCTGTTCAAGAGTTAATTTCTGTCCCGGATGCATGTGATTAATTAAGTGTACGGTTGTTTGAAGACCAACAGACATCGATAGATTCCATAATCATTCCTACATAGATCATAATGTATATCTGCAGATTGGCCATAGTGATTCCCTAATTATGTTGGAACAATGGGCAAGCATCTAATAATGACATTTATCGCCTGCATAAGACAATATCAGGAGGCTGACGATAGCCAACACCTTCTTCCGACACAGAATGATACACAGGTACACATGGAGAGTGGAGTGGAGGAGGGAGGGAGAGACAGTGGAACGAAAGCCACTTATTGACTATGAAAGCATGGATGAACGAGTGAGCAAATCACTGATAGATGTTAGGGTATATAGTCGTATTGTGGAGGAGGGAGGGAGAGACAGTGGACCGAAAGCCACTTATTGACTATGAATGCATGGATGAACGAGTGAGCAAATCACTGATAGATGTTAGGGTATATAGACGTATTGTGAGGGGGGGGGGGGGTTGTCTGACCATTATGTAGTAGTAGCTAAAGTTAAGGTACAGACAAAGTATGGGAAGAGAGCTAGAGTAGGGCAGGAGGGAGGTAGAGTGGTAGATAGAGTGAACAGTTTGCAGGAGGAATGTAGGGAACAATTCAAGAGAATAGTACAAAGATGACTAAGTAGGTTTGGTTGATATTTACTCCCTGTAATACAAGATGACTAAGTAGGTTTGGTTGATATTTACTTCCTGTAATACAAGATGACTAAGTAGGTTTGGTTGATATTTACTCCCTGTAATACAAGATGACTAAGTAGGTTTGGTTGATATTTACTTCCTGTAATACAAGATGACTAAGTAGGTTTGGTTGATATTTACTCCCTGTAATACAAGATGACTAAGTAGGTTTGGTTGATATTTACTCCCTGTAATACAAGATGACTAAGTAGGTTTGGTTGATATTTACTCCCTGTAATACAAGATGACTAAGTAGGTTTGGTTGATATTTACTTCCTGTAATACAAGATGACTAAGTAGTACAAGATGACTAAGTAGGTTTGTATATTTACTCCCTGTAATACAAGATGACTAAGTAGGTTTGGTTGATATTTACTCCCTGTAATACAAGATGACTAAGTAGGTTTGGTTGATATTTACTTCCTGTAATACAAGAGCCATTTCCTGAGCAAACATACACCCATCATACATCCCCAAACCCCTACACGCACACACACACGCGCACATAAATACAGCACATACGAACATATAATTATTTGTAATTATATATATATATATATATACAGTATATATATACTGTATATGTATATGTATATATAATTATATATATATACTGTATATATACTGTATATATATATATATATATATATATATATTGGTGGGCGGGCTTGTGGCTTTGGCTCCGCTACATGTCTGCCTGCCGAGATCGGAGCCTCTCCGGGTGGTCGGGGGCCGGGGGAGTGCTGGAGCGACCTTGGTGACCCTGGTCTCTGGGTATTCTCCTGGGTGACCTAGTTGTGTGTGCATTTTGTGTTTTGTCTGTGTTGGTTTGCTATTTTGTGTTTTCCTGTTCTTGCTCTGTCTTGAGTCGGCCACCCCCAAGGAAAAAAATAAAATAAAATAGAGGAAAAAAATAAAATAGGAAAAGTAGGGATTGTGCCTGAGCATATAGATAGATAGATAGATTTATATATATATATATATATATATATATATATATATATATATATATATATATATATATATATATATATATATATATATATATATATATATATATACTGTATATATATTGTTACGACCGGGACTCGTATAAAACAAGGGCTCTTAATCATTGAACTAGGAAGGCACACAGCCACAACGGTAACACTAGATCCAACCCTCGAACTTATAATACCGGTGAACAAAAACACCTATACCCTCCAGAGTTAAATCTGCGATAGCGGGGTATCCTCTAACTCGGTATAAATGCACTACTACTACAGGCTGATGATCTCTGATACAGCCTGATCACAACAACATACAATTACGTTAATAATGTATACAAGGAAAAAGATAGAGAGCTTAATTAAATCACTGGAATGATTTAATGCAAACAAGAAGAAGGTATAATTAAAGTTACTCTAAACAATAATAAACTGTCACTCCTATATTAAAGAAAGTGAATGAAAGTCCTAAAGCATCGAACAGGAATCTTCTGAAGAAAGTCTGATGCTGCTAAGATGATCGAATCGGATTTTGAACTGTTATATAAAGCAGGAACAAGATATGACAAGTGTAGGGACATAGAGTGTTAACTGGCACGGGAATAATGATAAATGCGCAATAGTATTATCTCCAACAACAAAAGACGTACTTCCTCAGGCAACGCAAAAGCCTGCTCAGGTTGTGCACCTCAACAACAACCAAGGCTTACAATCAACGTGAAAAAAAATGCTGCATACATAACATAAGAGTTTATAATCCTAATCGGGTGTCTGCTAGGCGAATAAGGTCTAGCTGGGATGTCGTAGGCTAGGAAACTATGGCTGAGCAAGCGGCTCGTAGCCTAGCGAGGTCCTTAAGACTGTACGGCCAAATTACGTTAAATGACGGGGTGCTCTCTTGAGAGATCCAGATCACTAGTATCTGGTTCTCCCCTGGCGACCCTCTTCAAGTCAAAGCAAAACGACTTAGCACAGTGTTGGGTGGCAGAGGCAAAAGCCCTCACTCGCAACACAGTGCTAAACTCACAAGGTACACAGTCCGAAAGACAACCTAGGCTTCCCACGCATCCGTTGTGATTGTACAAGTTCAACAAAACCTGGTACACATCGGAAATCACAACACAAATAGCCTCACCCCAGTATAGCATTAAATAGCCCAGCAGACAACCAAGAAATAGGTAGGGAGACACAGCGAGTGTGTCGAACCTCTACAGACAAATTGTTAACCCCTCCAAAATGTCTAACTAAACATGAAATATCTGAGAGCTTCAGCATATAATACGATGGCAGATATAGGAAATCGTGCAGAACCAAAGGGGAGTTATGATGTTAAATAGATTAGAAGAATAAGAGGTAAGAAGTTGAAAGAGAGAGAAAGTGTTCTATAGGTGGAAGTCGGGGACAGATGGCAAGGGAGATGTGAAGCTTATGCTGGTCAAGCAAACTCCGAGCGAGGAAGGCACAAAGGCAGCAAGGAGTGCGGGGGAACTACCTTCTGCAGCGGCAGGAGGGCGGCAGAGCGGCCAGCCACTCAAAGGGCCCGGCCGTGGCATGACGTCACCGAGACCACGCGTAACACTGTGCGCACAACCCTCTGCCTCCTTCACTTACTCACTCACACTCTCTAGCTGTATCATTCATTCTTATACATTAAACTTATAACTGATGATATAAAATATAATGCATTGTCACAGACGAAAATAAAGACTACTTCTATACTGCCTGTGACATGACGATTCACAAGAAAGAAAGTATAACATTGTAGATAGACTGTAACCCATTTCACTGCCCTGGCGAGCGCTAGTGGCTAACGGGAGGCGATTCTGCCAACGCTGGTAGGCGTCACACCCCGCCCAAGATATGGGACGCTCAACATTAGGCGAGCACCATATCTGACAAGGCAGAATGCCGGCAAGACCCGCCACAACTAGCCACTCCGCCAGAAATGAAATGCAAAGCTCAATCATAAATAGAACAAAATGTTAGCACAAATCAAATCTTATAACCCCTCCCAAACATAATAGTATAATTTTAGCCTGCTATGCTCCCAGAGCGAGCTTCACAGAGCCCAGCCTACTAAGTGAAAGACAGGTTCAACTTAGGACTATAGCTATAACATTGGCAACTTACAATTAACTATCAAAAGAAAGAGTTTTTATGTGATTTGTTTATTTAATTTTAATGTTGTTTTTGACGGCTGCTCTACTGGGGCAAGCCTGATTTTTCTCCACTCTCAACACACACTGACTGAACGGCGAGGATTCTCCTGCAAACAAACCCTCCCGTAACAAACAATCAGCCAAAACATTATCAGTGCCCTTAGCATGCCACACATCCAACTTGTGTCCCGGCAGCAAAACAACACCTGACACTGATAACCTGCCCAGTTCATCACAAGACTGGCACTTCTCTTCGCTCTTTCCGGCAACGGGGCCTGCCAATAACCTTTCACTAGTTCTACCTTCGTGACGAGCGAGGCAGCCCTGAAGCGGTCTATGGTATCGTCAACTCTAGGTAATGGATAGGCGTCTGTCAGGGATAATGCTTCCACACTCTTGCAATCACCATACACACGGATCTTGCCACTCAACTCAGGTTGCAAACTCACTGGCAACGACCACTCACGATATCCCTTATCCCTCAGACCCTTGGGTAATGGATAGGTGTCTGTCATGGATAATGCTTCCACACTCTTGCAATCACCATACACACAGATCTTGCCACTCAACTCAGGTTGCAAACTCACTGGCAACGACCACTCACGATATCCTTTATCCCTCAGACCCTTTTTCCACATGTCGGCTAGCTCTGTTTTCACGACAGGCTGTTGAGCAGGATTTATACGGTAGGGAATTAACTTGAGCCTTGCACTGTCTCCAGCCTCCATGTTGGATTCTACCCCGTACATCAGGCCTGGAGAAGCAACAAACATGCGGATGCACTGCCACAGCCTAGTAAACAACTTATCTCGCAGAACAACATGCCTAGTACCCTCCCACAACCCAGCCGAGACCGCAGCTTCTAACCTGTAGTCTCCCTCCTTCTCCACCTTCGTCCCTAGAACAGCCAGGTCATGAGAGAGACAATCAGTACCACCTGTGCAGTCACTCCCATAGTTCATTATTGCTAAGGCTTCCCCGCCAATACCGTACATGCGCACCCCCGCATTCCTTACGACTACATCTGCCTGCGCAGCATCACCGCTTTTAGCGACATGGCCAGATACAGTCGGTCTATGGTAGGGCTGTTGCATTCGACTAGAGCAGCATTGGGAGGCTATGCGACGACCGGGCACATCCACTCCACAGCCAACCTCACCAATCTGCTCAAAGTCCTCCTTTTGACCACCACCCTTGGCAGCCATGGGTCGACCTTGACCTGGCAACCATGCCAAAGCCTCGTCGCCCACCTTGAACCACCGAAACAACGAGGCTAACGGTCTATTAACATTCAAGTGACCTGCCCGCGGAACATCTTGCACCGCCTGAGTTGTGAGGCTCGGGTGCTCGGCACGACCAGTGGTGTATGAACCGAGCTGGTGCTGGAGCGCTGCACCCTGCTGCTCAGGCAGGTGCTCTAGCGCTTCCACAGCCACCAGACTCGTGTCCCCCGCCCACTGCTCCGCCGAGGCATGACAGTCCCAACTCTCCTCCACCTGTGCCCCCTCTCCTTCTCCACCTTGGCCGCTGCAGACCAACGCAGGGACAGAAGGCTGCTCAGGTGGTTGCCTCACAAACTCCTCCAACAGGTTCACATGACATGTTTCCCCGTCCTCGTGTTCGATAGCCCCGTTCCCACAACTCTCCTCCAACTGGGAACTACTAAGTCGCGGAGTGCCATCACGCCCAACCATGTCACTAGGGGTGACAGATTCTGGGGCCATTCCGGAGCTCACCTCTGGGTCAAGTACTAAGCCGCTAAGGAGAGCCGCTGGAGCAAAACTCACAAAACTCCCAACTTTAGCTTGCTCCTTCCGACCGTTCCTCCGCTGGTCTGAAGACTGAGGAATAGGCTGTGACACTTTGGATGCAAGAGATCTAGTAACAACGCACGCCATAGGTTGTACTTGACACTTCTCTACCCACTCCTGTTCCTCCCTACTCACGTCGGCCGGTTTCTCGGCAACGACTAAGGGTGAAACCTCAGAAGTAGGCACCGCAAAGTCATTGCCGAAAAGGAGGTCGACGCCCCCAACAGGCAAGTTCTCCACAATTCCCACATCCATCTCTCATGTCACACCATCTACCTCCAGTTCCATCCTTACCAACGGGTATGACCTGGTAGCATTGATACCTTGCACCACAACCACCCGTGCCGTGTTTATTGGTCTACCAGTAAAGTTCTTCATCAAAGTCTGAGAGGCACCCGTGTCTCGCAACAGCTCAACTCCATGCTTTTTACCAGCCCACTTCACGCAGCACGCCCTCGATGGTCGCAAAAGACATCGCGGGCAGGGTTCGAGCCTTCCGGATTCTTCTCCACTGGCTGTGTCCCAGCCTCTGACGTTTTATCCCGAGCAAACTCAGACGACTTCGGGGACACCCCAATGATGCGAGCCAAAGACACAACTGCATTAGGTAGCTCGCTTGGACAGGCTCTTGCAAAATGCCCCTCCTTGTGACAATGGAAGCACTCTAGCTTTCCCTTGGGCTTCCCTTGAGGTGAGGAAGGACCCGGACCCTTTCTAAATGGGACGGTACTAGGTTTATGGTCAGTTTTGGTGTCGTTGCTCTTGTTCTTAGTGTAATTATGTGTATCAGTGTTTCGGGGAGGGGGAGGGTTACGCTCCTTATTGCCTGCATCACTTCTCTGTGCAGAACCGCACCCAAGAATCAAAGATAACCGAAGGTCAGCCATCTCAGCTGCCTCCTGAAGAGTTTTCGTTTTTTTTCTTTAAGATTCAACGTCAGATCGCCACCCGTACACTTGAAAAATTGTTCTAGAAGCATCAGCTGTTTCAACTCCTCAAACGTCGATGCTTTCTCAGAACGCAGCCAGTTTCTAAATGCATCGGACAAATCCCGGGCATGCTCAAGAAAGGTGCACTCACGACCCCCGCAACTTCCATCTGTACGTCTCTGGTTGTAACTCGTACGCCCGCAGAACAGCTTCCTTCAATACCTCATAATCGACGCAAGACTCCAAGGGCAACGCATCATATGCCTTGAGTCCTTTGCCAACCAACCTAGAGGAAACAAGGGCTGCCCACTTAACCTTGGGCCATTGGTGCTCCCGGCACTTCTTCTCAAAACGCATGAAAAATTCGGTGACACACGACTCGTCAAATACAGGGACTAACTTAAGAAGGTGCGATAAAGACTGCTCAAGACCTCGATTCCCAGAACCGAGACGCTGCCCTGTCGACTCCACCCGAGACTTCTCAAGCTCTATGTCTGCACAGTACATAGTCTTTCTCTCCTCAGCCTGAATCCTGAGCTTAACCTCCTGCTGCCGTTGCTCGAGCTAAGCCTCATGCTTTCGTTGCTCAATCTTAGCCAACTCAAGCTGGAAGATCATCTCTGCAGTTAAACCTTGAGAAGGTGGAGATGCAACAATCGGAGACCCACCCCAGTGCAAACCACTCTGCCAGTGACTATCAGCCTGCGGGAATGTACCCGGCTCTGGAGCCCGAGGGGGCGCCATGGTAGGAGTCGAGTGGAATGGGGGCTGGGCCGAAGGTGCCCCAGCTCACGCTCCACCCGAAACCCCACGCACCCCGCCAAGCACCCAGGCCACCAGGTCACCTCTCGTCATGCTGCTAGTGCCCACATGCTCCATGACCGTGGCCAAACACTGGAGACCATACCGATCAATCCCCGACACCCGGTCAACAGTAACAGGCATCTCGAGAAACTTCCTTGCATCCTCCTCACTAGTTATTACGCTAATGCCTTCTAACAAACCCCGCTGCTGCACCTCAGAGTCTGTTTCCCGTACTGTGTCCTCACCGTACATAGATCCGTCGTTCGACATAGTGTCCACCGAAAATTCTCAACGTTTATAAAAAAAAGGAGTACCTAAACTCTCATGTAGCACTATTCACTCAAAAATGCTCGAAGACTCTTAAGTGTTATACTACTTGCCAAAAAAAAATCTGTGTCCACTATATTCCTTCAAACAAAAAACAAATGACCACAACACTCCTGCAATATTTCTCTAAGTTCACAAAATCATGAGTAAGGTCGCCATTTGTTACGACCACCGGGACTCGTATAAAACAAGGGCTCTTAATCATTGGACTAGGAAGGCTCACAGCCACAACGGTAACACTAGATCCAACCCTCGAACTTAAAATACCGGTGAACAAAAACACCTATACCCTCCAGAGTTAAATCTGCGATAGCGGGGTATCCTCTAACTCGGTAAAAATGCACTACTACTACAGGCTGATGATCGCTGATACAGCCTGATCACAACAACATACAATTACGTTAATAATGTATACAAGGAAAAAGATAGAGAGCTTAATTAAGTCACTGGAATGATTTAATGCAAACAAGAAGAAGGTATAATTAAAGTTACTCTAAACAATAATAAACTGTCACTCCTATATTAAAGAAAGTGAATGAAAGTCCTAAAGCATCGAGCAGGAATCTTCTGAAGAAAGTCAGATGCTGCTAAGATGATCGAATCGGATTTTGAACTGTTATATAAAGCAGGAACAAGATATGACAAGTGTAGGGACATACAGTGTTAACTGGCACGGGAATAATGATAAATGCGCAATAGTATTATCTCCAACAACAAAAGACGTACTTCCTCAGGCAACGCAAAAGCCTGCTCAGGTTGTGCACCTCAACAACAACCAAGGCTTACAATCAACGTGAATAAAAATGCTGCATACATAACCTAAGAGTTTATAATCCTAATCGGGTGTCTGCTAGGCGAATAAAGTCTAGCTGGGATGTCGTAGGCTAGGAAACTATGGCTGAGTAAGCGGCTCGTAGCCTAGCGAGGTCCTTAAGACTGTACGGCCAAATTACGTTAAATGACGGGGTGCTCTCTTGAGAGATCCAGATCGCTAGTATCTGGTTCTCTCCTGGCGACCCTCTTCAAGTCAAAGCAAAACGACTTAGCACAGTGTTGGGTGGCAGAGGCAAAAGCCCTCACTCGCAACACAGTGCTAAACTCACAAGGTACACAGTCCGAAAGACAACCTAGGCTTCCCACGCATCCGTTGCGATTGTACAAGTTCAACAAAACCTGGTACACATCGGAAATCACAACACAAATAGCCTCACCCCAGTCTAGCATTATATAGCCCAGCAGACCACCAAGAAATAGGTAGGGAGACACCGCGAGTGTGTCAAACCTCTACAGACAGTATGTAAACCCCTCCAAATTGTCTAACTAAACATGAAATATCTGAGAGCTTCAGCATATAATACGATGGCCGATATAGGAAATCGTGCAGAACCAAAGGGGAGTTATGATGTTAAATAGATTAGAAGAATAAGAGGTAAGAAGTTGAGAGAGAGAGAAAGTGTTCTATAGGTGGAAGTCGGGAACAGATGGCAAGGGAGATGTGAAGGTTATGCTGGTCAAGCAAGCTCTGAGCGAGGAAGGCACAAAGGCAGCAAGGAGTGCGGGGAACTACCTTCTGCAGCGGCAGGAGGGCGGCAAAGCGGCCAGCCTCTCAGAGGGCCCTGCCGTGGCATGACGTCACCGAGACCACGCGTAACACTGCGCGCACAACCCTCTGCCTCCTGCACTTACTCACTCACACTCTCTAGCTGTATCATTCATTCTTTTATATTAACCCTTAACTGGCGGCGCGCAACATAAGTCGAGTATAATAAATCTGGACTATCTGGCGGCGCTCGACATAGGTCGTGTGGCAATTTCAGCACGTAATGTTGCTGAGAGAGAGAGACAAGTGGTGGCAGGAGAGTAGCGAGCGTATGACTGCTCCAGACCACCGCGGCGAACCTACTGACACGAATCCCACCTCCTCCCTCCCTCTTTCACTCGCTATATACGGAATTGTATGGGGAAAGTGCCGAATTACATGCTTTTTGCACTCGCGTTGCGCGGTTGTTGCAAGAAAACTAGCCATCATAAAAGGATCGTTATGGTGTCATTGGAAAGCTCTGTTTATGCCCTTTCATGGATAGATAATTGTTTTACACTCTGGGTCTTATTTAGGCATGCAAATGATCACGTAAACAGCCCTATTTTGGCTAAAAACACCCCGCTGGGCGGTACATATAAATAAACCGCTAGCCCGCTAATCTAGTGTTAAACTTATAACTGATGATATAGAATATAATGCATTGTCACAGACGAAAATAAAGACTACTTCTATACTGCCTGTGACATGACGATTCACAAGTTTGAAAGTATAACTGTAGATAGACTGTAGCCCATTTCACTGCCCTGGCGAGCGCTAGTGGCTAACGGGAGGCGATTCTGCCAACGCTGGTAGGCGTCACAATATATATATATATATATATATATATATATATATATATGTGTGTGTGTGGATGGGACTCGTTAGCCTTGGTCGGCAACCCATCTAAGGGAGATAACCTTAACCTTATACAAATCTGGGTGGATGGGACTCATCAGCCTTGGTTGGCAACCTGTTTAGGGCAGTAAGCCTTATACAAATCCATACTGGTCCCTTAGAGTGAAGCAGGTTAGTGGATGGATTAGCCGCACACCACTAAGCCACTGTAGAAGAATAGTGCTAAAAAATACATAAAAGGCCACGTTTCGGACAGACCCTAAATTGAGTGGTCAATCCTGTAAGTCCTTCAGTAAACTGGCATGGGTTGTCCCTCTTACAGGGGATAGGTCTGCTTGGGGGCATTTTGTGTATGGCCACCCCCAATAAGGGGAGTAAAGCGTCCGGCAAAAATAATAAAATATATATATATATATGCGCTTCATAAATGCACACAAATGCTCGCTATATTTTAAAATCACACACAAAGCCCCCTCCCGACACCCAAATACATATATTTACTGTATACATAGACACACACTATGCGCATGCTCAATATGTAGAGAAAATACCCACAAGGACACGTGTCTTCTACACACACACACACACTACATCGGTAGATGAGTTTTACTTCCATGGTCAAACCTCCCTCTCTCTCTCTCTCATTAGTACTATGCAATCCTTTTATTAAAACGATGATCTTGTTTAATGGACCTCTTTACACTGTAACAAGTGTGAGTGTAAAAAGGGTAATACAATTGTTGATAATATAAACGTATATTGGAAGGTAGTGCATTTATAAGAATAGACAGATAAAACACTATCAATGTATATAATTATGTACCGTATGTCTCATTCATACACTTGACTTGTTTGCAGTGTAATAATCAAACGGGCATAGTCTATTTCAATTAATCCTTTGACTCCAAGGCTGAAAACAATCTGTCAACCCCTTCTGTACCGGCGATGTATTTTGTTCATTTTATGTTAGCTATATTCATACGATGTTGGGTAGTTTATGTTAGCTATATTCATACGATGTTGGGTAGTTTATGTTAGCTATATTCATACGATGTTGGGTAGTTTATGTTAGCTATATTCATACGATGTTGGGTAGTTTATGTTAGCTATATTCATACGATGTTGGGTAGTTTAAGAAGGATCTGTAGTGGTAAGAATGGTTAAGTCAGGTATTTCCAAACCTGTTAATTGATGGAGGCCCTTTTCAAATTAATTAAAATTGTCTAATATTAGCCAGACTAAAGTTAAAAGAACGGCACCGGTACGGAAGGGGTAAATGACAGCCAGATAAATAGGAGAGAACTAAACATTACATAATATTTCTTGTTAGAACGATGACGTTGTTACAGTATGTGTGTGTGTGTGTGTGTGTGTGTGTGTGTGTGTGTGTGTGTGTGTGTGTGTGTCAGGTAGTGTTTGTGTATCATGAGGATCAGTAGTATATATTATAAGGTGTATTGGTGGTAATAAGAACATCTTGCATGAGGACGGCATTCAATATACACGATGGTCTTATAATATATAAATATACCCTTTTTCATTCCTGCAGCCATTAACTATAACATTATACATATATATATATACATACTGAGCCTCCCAATCAACCTCCCCTTACCGGCTCAATTTGCCATATCAGAATCACTGTTTAACAATAAATAGGCATTCCTATCGCCCCCTATCCTTGTCAGCACTGATGGTTCCCACCTCGGCACCAGCAGGACAGGTGGTACCTACATTGTTTATTAACGCACTGACTGTACCGTATTTTCCACCTACTATCTATGTGTTTCACTTTATGAATGGGTTTTATTAGACCAGTCTATTCAATTTAAGAAAGGACTGTGGGAGATAAACTGTTACTTAAATGTAGTTTATATTTTTTGTGTTATCCCCACAGATCCTTCCTAAGCTCAAAACTATCATTTACTGTTAACCAGACTCAAACTAACATTTCAACAAACTTGTTTTCCAATATGTCGTGCCTACTTATCCCCTATGCGAATACGAAGACACTTGTTTTTGGCTACCATCAAAATATAATAATCTCTTGAGGATACACTTGTGGGAGACAAAAGGATCACCGAGTTTGTTTTACTCCTTTGAATTCCACAGATACTTGCTTACCTTACTTCAATCTTTAGATAGACCACAACATTAAAATCACATCATGGTACTGGAGGTGTTAGTTTCTGCTCTCACAAAGTTATTGAAAGGTTAACTTAATGTTGTAATCAATCAATCAATTGATAAGAAGCTACAATATAAAGTCCAGAGAGTATTGACACGTGTGTTTAACCGATACCCTTATTACCTTTTGTATAATATTAGTGACCAGAGATTAAGTGCTGTATAACAGAAGCGTTATCTATCTATAGATAGATAGATAACAGAAGCAGGTCAAGACGGCCACATTTCTTTATGCCCATAATCATAAGCAGACTAGGTTAGGTTAGAGAGGGGCCTGGATAACTTGGGATAATTTATGATATGTTATGATCAGCTAAGTTAGTTACGATTTAGTTAAACTTGACATGAATAGGGTAAGTTAAGAGGCCGTAGCAATTCTGGTTGTGGCTGTTTTGGTGTGTGGCCATTTTGATATATAACCATACCAACTTTCATCAACTCCTCCCAACTACCCATTACTCCCTACATCTCATCAATTATTCCTACACTCACAACTACCTCTCCCCACCACTCCTTTCTACACGGCAGTCCACGTACAGAGCCCCATTCCACTGACTCCGCATGCACGACTACTTTGATTTGCTTTTCTTCTATGATAGTAATATTTATATTTGACTAACTTAAATTATTCTAATATATTATTATATATATATAAAAAACACATATACAAACTTTAGCTGCAAGTGGGATCGAACGCCAGACTTATTGTTTACAAGACCTAACTGCTACCACTGAGCTACGAGGCGACTTGCTGCGTCGGTTTGAAAGATTTATTTAAATGCTGCCGTGCTTTCGGAGTGACCATTGTTTTGACGGAGGGGTGGAATGGTGCTCTATACGTGGACTACCTGTCTACACGCAGCCAATCCTCCCTCTCCCCCACACTTCTTCCTACTACCCACCACTCCTCTTTAAACCCCACAATCCTCCCTCTCCTCCATTATCATTCCTATTACCCACCACTCCTCCCTTTCCCCACACTCCTATTTCTCCCCTGCACTCCTTCCTACTACTCATCCCTCCTCTCTACACCCCACCACTCCTTTCTCTCCCAAACACTACTTCTTACTACCCACCCATCCTCTCTACATCCCACCACTCCTTCCATTCCCCCACACTCCCTGCTCTTCACTTATGCGTACTACCCACCGCTCCTCTATATACCCCACCATTCCTCCCTCCCCAACACACCTTTATCTCCCCCACATTCCTCCCTCTCCCCTACTCCCTTCCACTCTTCCTAACCCCCACCACTCCCCCCTACACCCCACCAGTGTACACCCACTATCACATCCGGCTTGATGCTTCACTCCCCCAAACTCAAACTAGATACAACAACAGTACTATACACATTATATCATTACAATGTTCTTCCTTTGATGCGTTCTGGAGTAAGAAGTATGGGCCGAATTTTGTTCCGTGTGTATGTGAGTATGTGTATGTGTGTGTTGGTGTATCTATGAGTGTGTGTTTGATTGTGCACTGTGTGTGTTAAAGTGATTTAGTGTACGTGTGTGTGTCAGAGTATGTATGTATGTGTGTGTGAGTGTGTGTATGTAGGGGGTTTCTATGTGTGAATTTGTATGCATATGGTTGAGAGCAGGTCTCGAAACACAATCACATAGCATATTGACATGGCTTTAAGTGTGTGTGTGTGTGTGTGTATGTATATGTATGTGTGTAAGTGTGTTGATCAGCTTGTACAGTTACCAACATAATTACCATGCTATTGGAATTAACCCCTTAAGTACAGTGACATCCTAAATATTATTCCTGGTATCATTGCACTACTATAATCAGTTTAGTAAAGTGTACAGTTGGGAACAAATATATCTGATACAAGTGCTGTGTTGTACAGTGCTGGTAGAAATTTATGTTTTCAGAAGTGTAAATCGTGAATGGTCAAATGTATGCATTTATCTTTATGCAGTGGTGGTGTTAGAAATATGGAATATTATTAACACACATACACATTATGGTTAAATATAGTTATAGAGAGAGGTGGTGTCATGCATTGAATATCTCTGACACAAGACGATTTTTAATGTCCTGGCACATAAAGCACCTACCATAAAATGTTAGGTTCTGTTTTAGATAATGAGAGTGAGAGACAGGGTTGGAGGGATGGAGGGATAGGCAGTGAGTTAGGTCAACATTGTAGTACTGTGGTGGTGGGTGTGTTACTGAATGAAGTGCTTATTTATACCTCTAATAGATCCAGATATCTTCACTTTACAATTACCATTAAGTAATATATCAAATATTAATTATTAATGAACTTCCTCACACATGATTTACTCAAATGACATGTATTATAAGCAAACATATAAATTATATGTCGGAGTGTTGAGTAATGGAGCGAGTGATTTGATGATAAAGTGTTATCAATAATGACCACAATCACTGGGCCTTAAATATACTGGCTATGTTGTAAGGTTTATGTCCTAAACTAATGGAAATATTTACTGAAGGTCCATTCATTGCTCACTTGCCAACTCCTTCCATTCCTCCCTGGCGATACTGTAATATGAGAGCGTGACCATCTTGTACTTTGGTCGCCATGTTGGTGCAATCATTATCAAACAATGGGGTATGCTTGAAAAGATAGAATTTAGATAAGAAGACCAAACAATATATCCTGTACCAATATTCTAGTAGTTTATTATGGGTATGGACATTGTTACGTATCTTGATCCTCAAGTGGTTAACTTGATGAATCTAGATAGCACAGAGATATATATTAAGGTATCAGTCAGCTGAAGGCAAAACAAAAGTAAAATCTAATAACATAAATTCCTGTTGTTGCTTCCTTTCCTTTTGGATCTTAGGACTTGGTATCCTTTATTGACTGATACTCTTTAATTATGAAAAATACTGAAACTAATTAAAGTCATGTAGTATTTATAAAGAATTATTATTTAACCGAAGCTTAGTAGGCTATGGTTATGAACCGAATAAGTTATAGCTAAAGAAGGACTATTAATTTTATAAAAAGTCTTGAAAGATAAATATTAAAGTAAGAATATTTCTGTCTCTTACCCTTTTTGAAATGAATAGATAGTTTTCTTATGTCCTTTTATTTATATTTAATGTAATTATTCTTGGTTCTTGTCTTACGTTAATAGTATTATATTATTATTATCATCAGGAGTAATATCAAAGTCACATAAAAAGTTAGATATATATTTAATAATTAGTTAAATGTATTTCTTAACCACGTAACATTGAGGTTTGATTATGAGTAAATAAAGTTACAGGATCGTTTCATAGATTCGATTCAAGTCTCACTCAAATAATATGAAAAGCAAAATATAATATTTTGAAGCAAAAGGATTTTCTTCAGCTTAGGAAATCACTAGAAGTAATATTAACACAGCCATGTTAGTCTAAGGCGATATTACTAATACGAGACAATAGCATCACCGTACTAAGCACCGTTAAGCAATGTAAGCTTAATTCAAAGAAAATGAAAGAACTCGTAAGTATTAATATAAAACAATAGTATTACTTTCATCATAACCCAATTACTTAAAGAGTTGCTTTAGTCCACAAGTTAGTCAACTAAAATAGTTAAGCACATAATAGTAGCGTTAACGTTAATTCGCAATCAAATAGTTAAACACATAAAGTAGCGTTCACGTTAATTCGCAATTAAATAGTTAAACACATTATAGTAGCGTTCACGTTAATTCCCAATTAAATAGTTAAACACATAATAGTAGCGTTCACGTTAATTTCCAATCACATATCTCACTAACCAACATAACATAAGTGTTTACACCGAACACACTTAACACACATTTATATAATCTGACTGACAGTCACAATCCCATTATAATACTTCACCCCGTCTTCCTCCAGCTGCAAGTTCACCTTCCCCAACTCCAAATGAGACTGATTTGAATGCCCACAACTCGGGTCTTATATACCAAACAATGATGGTGTAGGAACGAATCAGGAGGCGGCGGGTCGTGCCTGCTCCAATCATAGCTCCTCGAGTCGCAGAACAGGTGCGTGGTCCACTCACAGCTCCTGGCGTCGATCATACGTCATAGCATCGGTCATCGAGGTGTGAAGGCTAGCTTGCTGGTATGGGGCGAGATGGTTTGCCCACTCGCTCGTTCGCTAGTCTGCTTCACCGTTTGGGTAGTGGGCTCCTTCAACTCTAATTCTAACTCTTAAATTAACATACAGGGCTCCGTATGTCAGACCTCCCCCCTAGAAAAGAGTTTAAGGAGTATAGTACATAATATTAAACATAATACATAAATAGATTCACCACCAGATTGGCAACAGCAAGATTATAATGAGGATATAATAAGGATATCACCCAAAGTAGGCAACGTCTCCAGGTACCACATCAGAACATAGCCGGAACGTAGCTGGAGCGTTATTCGAACTGCAAGGCATTATCTCACAGCTGAAGGCTTGAAAGCGCACTACAAAAGCATAATATTTACCTCGCTACAAGGGAGAGCTAATTGCCAAAATCCTCTCATTAAATTAAACTTACCGCTGTATGAGGCCAACCTGGTAAATGTAATCTTTAATCTGTGGCAGTGGGTAGGTATCGTTCTTTTTGACAGCATTGACTTGCCTATAGTCCCTACAAAACCTATGGCTCCCGTCTGGCTTCGGCACAAGTATGACCGGACTACTCCACTGGCTTAAGGCCCTTGTGATCAGTTGGTTTGAAAAAATTAAGTCAAGCTCGACCTGCAGTATACTCCTGCGTTGTGGTGAGACACGGTAGGGGGATAGTTTAATGGGAGTTGCATCCCCTACGTCGATGTCGTGCACGGCCAAAGAAGTGAGCCCTGTAGTATCACGGAACACACTGGGAGACTGAGATAAAACAGAGATTAGTTGGTTTGCTTGATCAGAGGGAAGATGACATAGTTTAGATGGTAATTCCCTCAAAGCCACTGAATTATACTGAAAGTTGGATAGGCTACATGACAAGTCAAAGTCTGCATGGATACCTTCAGGCTCTGGAACAGTCTGTTGCGGGTCAGTAAGAGAACTGAAGACTTCGTCCGCACCAGGCTGTTCACAGGTCCTGACATTCACTGCCACAGTGGGAGAATCTGGAGGAGAGGAATCAGGGGACCTATGGTAGGGCTTCAACATATTTATATGGAATACTTGTGTGGGCTTTCTCCTGTCTGGGGTAGTTACTAGATAATCGGTAATGCTCACCCTCCGAATGATCTTATATGGGCCCCTGAACTTGGCAGATAATGGTTGGCCAAAAAGGGGGAGCAGGACCAAAACCTCATCACCGAGCTTAAACTCCCTCTCACAGGCTTTTCTGTCATACCATTTCTTCATGGAGCTTTTAGCCACTGTCAAGTTTTGAGCGGCAAACTCACATGAGGATCTCAGCCGGGTTTTGAAATCTGAAACATACTTGAGGAGGTTTTGGTTCCCCTCCTGGCCAACTAGGCTATCCTGCAATAGTTGCAAAGGACCTCTTACCTGGTGACCGAAAACTAGCTCATTAGGGGAAAAACCCAGGGATTCAGTTGGAACCTCACGAGTAGCAAATAAAAGAAAAGGTACCCCCTTACCCCACTCAACTCCGGTCTCTGTACAATACTTACGTAACATTCCCTTTAATGTCTGATGATATCGTTCGAGAACCCCTTGACTCTCTGGGTGGTAGGTGCTAGACTTTACATGCTCGATACCCAACTCCTTCAGGGACTGCTGGAAAATGTTAGAGGTAAAATTAGTTCCTTGATCACTTTGCACCTCATGGGGGAAACCCATTCTGGTGAAGAATTTGAGCAGTTCCTTGATAACAGTTGGAGCAGAGGTAGTCCTTAAGGGTATAGCCTCTGGGTAGCGAGTTGCCATGTCCATGATAGTTAATAAATAAAGGTTACCTTGGGAAGTCTTAGGCAATGGGCCTACAATGTCCACTACCACCCGAGTAAAAGGATTCTCGAAAACGGGCAAGGGCACCAGAGGATGTACAGGCACCTTCTGATTGGGTTTTCCTGTCATCTGGCAAGTGTGACACACTCTACAACACTCCACTACATCTGCACGCATTCCTGGCCAGTAAAAGTGGGCTCTGATTCTGTCTAGAGTTTTTCTTACACCTAGGTGTCCTGCCAATGTGCCATTTCCATGATATCTTTACGACAAGGTTTGGGGACTACTACTTGATGGACGTCCCAAGCCCCGTCATCGATTGGTCTGTGTGGCGGTCTCCATCTTCGCCACAATACTCCTCCTTTGAGGTAGAAACATTCACCACCCTCCTTCTCACATTCCTCTTCACTCACGGACCTGGCAGCTAACTCCTTGCATTCACAATCATCTCTCTGTAGCTCTACCAGGCCACTAGGACAATTTGGAGGGGTTTCATGGTCATCGTTAGGGTCAAGATGAGCCATAAAGGTGTCAGATAAATCCACCTCAGTCACATCATCAGGCACAGTTGGAGCGTCATTCACACTCTCATCATCCCTTTCATCAACTCTTACATTCGGTACATTTCTGTCTGAGGGAACTGCTACTCGAGACATTGAACGTTTGTCAGCACACACAGGGAAAACAGTTGGCAACTCCTTGTCGAGCTCACCGGTTAGTGGCTCGTTAACAGGGGAAAGTGACAAAATGGGGTCTGGTCGGACCTTCTCACCTGCTACATCATTCCCCAAAAGGAGTGTTACCCCAGGCACAGGGATATCTTGGGACCTACACAAAGCTATGGTGGCCTCACCCTGTAGTAACTCACATTCAATTTCGCCTTTTACCAAGTATGCATAAAACTGGCCTCCAGCACCTCTCATTACAACTGGTTCGCCAGGTGGGCACTCAGTGTAAGGATTCACCATGAGGGTGCTAGTAGAACCTGTGTCTCTCAGAATTTTTACCTCATGCATGCAACCATTTAATCTCACGTTGCCAGATGAAATAAAGGGACGGTAACTGTCCTGCACTGATGGTGAAATTATTATTGGCTTAACCCTAGTGGGTTGCACCACACATGCTACTACACCCCTGTCTAGATGATTTACGTTAGCTGCTAGGTACT
Source organism: Paralithodes platypus (assembly GCA_032716605.1). Classification (NCBI taxonomy): domain Eukaryota; kingdom Metazoa; phylum Arthropoda; class Malacostraca; order Decapoda; family Lithodidae; genus Paralithodes; species Paralithodes platypus. Next base: position 18,326,231 of record CM064499.1, read on the forward strand.
CCTTCTGTCGGGAGTCCTGCATTACAGGCACATATGGAGTTTGAGATACGGCGGCAACTGTCTGCCCCGATCTCTCGGTTCTCTCCTTGGCCCAGCACTGATAAGCTAGGTGGCCTCTCTTGCCACAAAAAGTACATACTTTAGGGGATACGGGAACGTTCCCTCTTTGAGCATTACTATTAGTTTGGGGCCCACCTCTGTTACCATTGCCCTGAGTCGCATTTTTAGTTGGGGGAACATTTCTATTTTGGCTAGCTGGGGAAGACGTTATAGGCTTGTGACTGGGTCGGTCAGATTTGTGATTGGGATACTTAAAATTAGAACTTGAATTATCGTAGGGCTTCTTTCCACGAAATTTGTTGTTGAGTACGTATGTGTCAGCCATGTCAGCGGCGTCGGCAAGACAATCTACCTTTTTCCCCTTTAAGTGATAGGATACAGAAGAATCAATTTTCCATAGGAAATTTTCTAACAGGACCAACTCCTTCAGATCGTTGTAGCTTGTGACTTTCTTACTCTTGACCCAATGATTGAAAGTTTTAGTCATGGTCCTGGCAAAATACCTTATGGGTTTCTTCTACTTTCTTCTGGTTTTTACGGAAAGATTGCCTGTAAGCCTCAGGCTGCAATTGATAGGTTTTTAGGATAGCTTCTTTGAGATTGTCATAATCCTGCCTAACTTCTGCTACTTCTGACAAATACGTGGCTCGAGCCTGCCCTGTCAAAACAGTTTGTAACATAAAAGGCCATTGATCTCTTGTCCACTTCATACCTCCAGCAACTTCCTCAAACAAAACAAAGAAATCCTGCACATTATCCTCAGTGAAGGGTGGAATGACACTAGTCATAGTCAATCCCAGAGGGGGAGCAATTAAGGGAGCATTTGTATTGACATTTAGTTGAGCCGTACGATATTGATATTCACATTGTTCGGTCGTTGCACTGGCATTTATTCTGGCTAGTTCTATACTTGCGTTGGCTTGTTCGGCCGTTGCTTTTATTCTGGCTAGTTCTAGTTCGAATATTTGATCACCGGTCAAACCAGGTGGCAATTGTACATTAAGTTGGCTAGGTTTACTAGGGATCCCACCAACTGCTCCGTCACCCTCCCCGCCTTCTACAGGGAACAGGTGGGTTTTTATGGTCTGAGCCACCTCTACTTTAGACATGTTTGAGACAGTTAATTGGAGATGTGAGGCAAGCACTTTCAGTTCGGATTTTGACAGACAGTCAATATCAGGGGCTGTGGGTTCTGATTCTATGAAAACTCTAGCATCTTCGTCATTAATTAGTTGAGGCATGATTAATATTTGATTTTTAAGTAGTGAAACGCTAATGAAACTGAGTGAAACTGTATGAAACGAATCCTTGGCAAGGTCGCCACTCTTCTGTTACGTATCTTGATCCTCAAGTGGTTAACTTGATGAATCTAGATAGCACAGAGATATATATTAAGGTATCAGTCAGCTGAAGGCAAAACAAAAGTAAAATCTAATAACATAAATTCCTGTTGTTGCTTCCTTTCCTTTTGGATCTTAGGACTTGGTATCCTTTATTGACTGATACTCTTTAATTATGAAAAATACTGAAACTAATTAAAGTCATGTAGTATTTATAAAGAATTATTATTTAACCGAAGCTTAGTAGGCTATGGTTATGAACCGAATAAGTTATAGCTAAAGAAGGACTATTAATTTTATAAAAAGTCTTGAAAGATAAATATTAAAGTAAGAATATTTCTGTCTCTTACCCTTTTTGAAATGAATAGATAGTTTTCTTATATGTCCTTTTATTTATATTTAATGTAATTATTCTTGGTTCTTGTCTTACGTTAATAGTATTATATTATTATTATCATCAGGAGTAATATCAAAGTCACATAAAAAGTTAGATATATATTTAATAATTAGTTAAATGTATTTCTTAACCACGTAACATTGAGGTTTGATTATGAGTAAATAAAGTTACAGGATCGTTTCATAGATTCGATTCAGGTCTCACTCAAATAATATGAAAAGCAAAATATAATATTTTGAAGCAAAAGAATTTTCTTCAGCTTAGGAAATCACTAGAAGTAATATTAACACAGCCATGTTAGTCTAAGGCGATATTACTAATACGAGACAATAGCATCACCGTACTAAGCACCGTTAAGCAATGTAAGCTTAATTCAAAGAAAATGAAAGAACTCGTAAGTATTAATATAAAACAATAGTATTACTTTCATCATAACCCAATTACTTAAAGAGTTGCTTTAGTCCACAAGTTAGTCAACTAAAATAGTTAAGCACATAATAGTAGCGTTAACGTTAATTCGCAATCAAATAGTTAAACACATAAAGTAGCGTTCACGTTAATTCGCAATTAAATAGTTAAACACATAATAGTAGCGTTCACGTTAATTCCCAATTAAATAGTTAAACACATAATAGTAGCGTTCACGTTAATTCCCAATCACATATCTCACTAACCAACATAACATAAGTGTTTACACCGAACACACTTAACACACATTTATATAATCTGACTGATAGTCACAATCCCATTATAATACTTCACCCCGTCTTCCTCCAGCTGCAAGTTCACCTTCCCCAACTCCAAATGAGACTGATTTGAATGCCCACAACTCGGGTCTTATATACCAAACAATGATGGTGTAGGAACGAATCAGGAGGCGGCGGGTCGTGCCTGCTCCAATCATAGCTCCTCGAGTCGCATAACAGGTGCGTGGTCCACTCACAGCTCCTGGCGTCGATCATACGTCATAGCATCGGTCATCGAGGTGTGAAGGCTAGCTTGCTGGTATGGGGCGAGATGGTTTGCCCACTCGCTCGTTCACTAGTCTGCTTCACCGTTTGGGTAGTGGGCTCCTTCAACTCTAATTCTAACTCTTAAATTAACATACAGGGCTCCGTATGTCAGAACATATATAAGAACATAAGAACATAAGAACATAAGAAAATGGGAGTCTGCAGAAAGCCGATTGGCCTAAGCAAGGCAGATCCCTGTCCCACACAACCCCAATTACAAAGCCCAATTATAGGCTCAACACTCTAATACCCTGAGGATCATCTTACCAAAACGGTTAGAGATTAACACAGGATTACGGGGGTCTGCAGAGCGCTGATTCCCAACCCTGCTGATCCCCCTTCACACCCAACCCTTCTCGTCCATATGCTTATCCAATTTTATCTTAAAGCTCCCTATCGTTTTTAATCCCACTATAGCACTTGGTAGTCCATTCCACCCATCTACAACTCTGTTACCAAACCAATATTTGCCTATATCTTTTCTGAAACGAAATTTATCTAATTTGAAACCATTGGTACGAGTTCTTTCGCTATCACTGAGCTTTAGTACATTTGTCATGTCCCCTTTGTTAATCCCACTAACCCACTTGAACACCTCTATCATATCCCCTCTAACTCTGCGTCTCTCTAACGAATGTAAGCCTAATTTCTTCAACCTTTCTTTATACGGAAGATTTCTAATATTATGGATAATTTTTGTCATTCTACGTTGTACTCTCTCCAATGAATCTATGTCCATTCTGTAATAAGGACACCAAAATTGAACAGCATAATCCATATGGGGTCTCACTAATGACAAGTAAAGTTTTAAGATAACATCAGCAGTTCTGTTACTCACACTCCTTGAGATGAACCCGAGAATCCTGTTTGCCTTGTTTCGAACGCTTATACACTGTTGTCTAGGCTTCAAATCATTGCTAACAAACACACCTAGATCTTTCTCACAATTCGAGTTTTATAATTCCACATTAGCTAGTTTATATTTAACATTTGTATGCATCTTCCCTATCTTTAATACCTTGCATTTGTCAATGTTAAACTTCATCTGCCAATTTACTGACCATTCGTGTAAGGTATCTAGATCCCTTTGGAGGCACTCTATATCTCTATCTGAATCAATTGTTCTCCCCATTTTGGTATCGTCTGCAAATGTACTTATCCTACTAGTTATACCTAAATCAAGGTAATTTATGTATATAACAAACAACAGAGTACCTAATACAGATCCCTGGGGGACACCACTTTTGACTGCTCCCCATTCTGACTTCGTACCATTTATGCTGACTCTCTGCTTCCTACCAATTAGCCATGACCTAATCCATCCCAACAACGCCCCACCTATTCCATGCGCCTCAACCTTTCTCATCAATCTCTCATGGGGGACTCTGTCGAAAGCTTTACTGAAATCTAAATATATTATATCATATGACTTGTCATTATCTACTGCTTCATATACCTCTGAGAAAAAACTAAGCAAATTAGTAAGGCAAGAACGTCCCTGAGTGAATCCATGCTGAGAAGAATTTATTAAATTAAATGTATCTAAGTGGTTTCTAATTTTACTAGCAATAATTGACTCTAGTAGCTTTCCTATGATTGATGTAAGACTAATGGGACGGTAATTGGATGCTATTGATTTGTCACCTTTTTTGAAGATCGGAACTACGTTTGCAAGCTTCCAAGCTTCTGGAACTATACCTGTCTCCAATGACTTGTTAAATAAAAATGTTAATGGGTAACTTAACTCATCCCTACATTCTTTTAATACTCTAGCATATACCTCATCAGGACCAGGCGATTTATGAGGTTTCAGTCTGTCAATTTCCTTAAGCACATCATTTCTACTTATAGTAACCGTACTTAACCTATTTGCTATACTATCGCTATATACCTTACGGACTTCTGGAAACTGTGCCAAATTTTCATTAGTGAAAACGGAAAGAAATTGACTATTTAATGTACTGCACATGTCTAAATCATTTTCTGTCATTTCTCCTATCGAAGTTTTAAGGGGACCAATTACATCTCTAACCTTGGATTTATATAGTTGGTAAAAAGCTTTAGGATTATTTTTTGAGTCATTGGCAACCTTAATTTCATAATTTATTTTTTCTGTCCTAATATCCTTTTTTACCTGTCTTGATAGATTATGATAGTAAGCAAGTAGGTGAATTTCGCCTTTTCTAATTTTTCTATATATTCCTCTCTTTTGTCCTAGAAGATCTAATAGTCTATTATTCATCCATTTGGGTTGGTTCTGTGTTGATCTAAATTTTCTTTTGGTGATGTATTTATTTTGTGCATTAAATACTGACTTGATCAAATTATCGTATGTATCTACCAAGGTTGACGTCTCTTCCTGACTTAAGATGACAGGTGCCTGAGACGGGGTACACTCATTTGGACACCTGGATCGACTTAATTTTTTGACCATAGGGTCCGCTAATAGGGCTTTTCTTAACCCACCATAATTGGCTTTTCTAAAGTCAGGTATTAATGTTGTATTCTCTCTGGTATTACCTTTCCATTGTATATTAAAATACACAGAATTGTGGTCACTCTTTCCTAGGTGGTCCCCTATCTCTACATTATTTACCATATGTTCATTGTTACTGAAAATTAAATCGAGAATATTATTACCTCTAGTCGGCGTATCTATGAATTGAAATAAAAAACTATCTTGTACTACCTCTATAAACTCCTCAGAATCAGAGTCTCCTATTTGATGCTGCCAATCTATATTCGGAAAATTAAAATCCCCCATAATGCACACATTGCTAAACCTTGATGCCATTTTAATTTCCTCCCATAATGACGTTCCGTCATTTCTACTCATATTTGGCGGTCTATACATAACTCCAATAACTATGGTCTCACTACCTTCGTTAACCTCTACCCAATGGTTCTTCCTCTAGGAATGGGTTCTAGTCATGTGGTGATGGGCTGGTCTATCAGGGTGAGAGCTGAGCGATCTCTGCCATACCCATAGCTTACGCTGACTGTTCCTTTTACTTATATATCTTCTAGATCTCAAGTGACGGCGTCTTTTCCGTGGATCGACCTCCTTACTGCCAACCTAAAAGTTGGCAGATTGGGAGCCAAAGCGTCACATTTTTCCCTTGCCCCTCAACTTTCCCTTCATAATTGGTGAGGGGCACAGGGCCTTGGGTGGGGCTTTGGTTTCCCGGGCGTTTCCGCGCCCTCCTCAGCTCCCTGCCTTAGAGTGGCTTCGGTCACCTGGGTTTTGTTAGTGGTAAGCAGGGAGGGTTTTGTGGGGGCGCTCTATGGCCTTGGCCTTGCTCGGGACCTTGGGGCTGTTCGGCCAGGCAGCCTGGGGAACAACAACAACAACAACAACCTCTACCCAAACACTTTCATTATCGTTATTTAGTCTAATACCTGATTTAATACAGCTTTTTAATGTACTTCTGACAAGCACTGCTATACGCCACCCCTCTTACTTGTTCGGTCATATTTAAACAAACTATATCCTGGTATATCAAATTCTGCTAAAAAATGCCTGGTTTCTGTATTAATCCACGTTTCAGTTAGCGCTATTATGTCTATATTTTCTTTGCTAACAAGGGCTGTAAGTTCGTTCATTTTGTTACATAGACTCCTACAGTTTGTGTAATATACTCTCAATTTACTTCTTTTCTTTATACCTAATTTACCTTTGTTTTTAGCGACATTTCCATCTTCCGTTGCACCATCACTACTATCATTTGCATTATAGTCATCATTTTTAGCATGAGACTGAATATCCTTATCGCTTTCGCCTGACGCTAAAATTGTTCCATTTAACCTCTCATTTACACTCTCAATATTTCTGTTCAAAACCCCACAACCACCCTATCTAAAGAACTAGCCAATGTAGAAACCCCTAACCGTGAAAGATGAACCCCATCCCTTGCGTACATCCCATCTCTCCCATAGAAACTATCCCAGTTATCAATGAATGGTATTGCTTTTTCTTTGCAATATTTCTCCAAACGGCAATTGACACCAATCGCCCTGGATGTCCATTCCTTGGGAACTCCTCTTCTGGGTAGGATACAATGTACTACAGGGATCCCTCCCTTCATCCTAACTTTATCTAACACATCCCGATACTGCTGCAGCAGTTCCTCACTTCTACCCTTACCAACATCGTTACTCCCGGCACTGAGACAGATAATGGGGTTATCTCCACTATCTTCCAAGATGTGGTCCATCTTCTCTAAAACCCTCCCAACTCCATGGCCAGGCAGACACACAACCTTCCTAAGTTTAGTGCGGGTAGCCCTAACTAAATGTCTTACCATGGAGTCGCCCACAATCGACATAGACTTACCTTCTCGGGACACAGACTTACCTTTCCCTCGGGAGGATCCAGCAGCTGCAGTTGGAGAACCCCCGGTGGTGGCAGAAGCTCCCTTGGTGGTGGTGGTGGTGGGGGTAGTGGTGGTGGTAGGTAGCACAGCGTCAGAGGTTGGAGCTGAGTCGGCGGCAGGCACTTCGGTTATCCCTCCCTTATCCTGACTATCTTTTCCCTCACATTCGTCTCGCAAAGGAGATAATGTATTTGTCACACTCATACCTATTCTACTATCCTGCTTCTTGAGTGTGACTTTCCCATCCGTATTTTTAACAACCTGCCATGAATACAATTTTTCATCAACTTCCTCCCTTTTCCCCTTGCTTGACTTTATTTCCTCTTGGCTAAGCTTGAAAGCTAGATTTTCGTCTTTAATCAAATCCACTTCCCTCTGAAGTTTAACATTAACCTCCCTTAGAGCCAAGACCTCTTCCTTCACCACAACCATCTCCTTTCTTACCTGGAGAATAAGATGATGCAGATCAGTTAGAGACTCGCACTCCATACCTGCCATGATCCCAATAAGCTTAGCGAGGAGCAAGAAACTAAGTACTGAAAAACAAAAACAAGTAAACTAACAGCTAAAAACTGAGCTATAACACTTTTATATAACACGAGTGCAGTGCCCCCAAACACAGGTAGGTGTAATGGTCACTAAAGGTCACTGGTAAGTGGTCCGGGCAGGAGCTCAGATTAACACAACCTTCTCCTGTCACTGACTGAACTAGACTGGAGTGTAGAGATAGTATAATAATAATAATAATAATAAGAACACTAATAATATTAACAATAATAAGTTTATATCCACCAGTAGTGGTTATTCTTGTTACATTATTTACAATATATACAATATGTATTGGGGAATGTTTGCCTAAGAGATAAGGCCTGTTACATGTTTGCAATATTGAACTGTCCATCCTTATTATGGTAGTATAAATAATTACATAAATTACATTGATAGAGCAGAGGAGAGCTAGATTCGTGGGTGGAGGTGGGGGGTGATCGAGGTTTGGAGGGCAGGGTGGGGGATTCAGGTGGGGGTTATTTGGGCTAGGTGAGGTGAGGTACTGCTCTTTACAAAAGATCAATAAGAGGTCAGGTCAGGGGAGGGGGGGGGGGAGGTATGTATCTTTAGGGAGAGTGATAGCAATAGTATTAATTAATATTATAATAATAATAATATTAATTATATCAATACACTAATAATAGTTATATATAACTCTCTATAATAACATTAATACAAATTATAATAATATTAACAATAAACACATATAATTATATCAATACACTAATAATAGTTATATATAACTCTCTATAATAACATTAATACAAATTATAATAATATTAACAATAAACACATATAATTATATGGATGGGTGGATATACATTATTGAAAAGCATGCATATATACCCGCATACATATATACCCTCACATGCATATGCATATATACACATACACATACGTGTATACATATACTTATATATACATAATTATGTACACACGTACACACTTACATACAGTATTCACATATACATGCAAACATACAACCATCGTATACATAAAGTTAACTACATACATTATTTTGAGGCAGGCGGAGTAGGGTGGGAGGGGGGGGGGGTGAGTAGGAAGGGGATTTAATATGTCAGAAAAAGGTTAAATTGGGGGAGCGGGGGGTTTGGGGGAGCTTATCACCCGAAGAGGATCGAGGGGGGGAGGGAGATATAGAAAGATAATAAATATTGTATGCCATGTCTTATTGGTAGTTATTTATGTAGGTTGTTTATTGTTGTCAAGGAGTACACTCTGCAGTCTTAATTTAAGGGTTGTCATAATCTTTCAAATTTACGAAGAGTCCTCACTGACCATGGATTGACAACACTGGTCTGCCCTTTTCCCAAGACTTATCAGGCGTAATTTGATAAAACAGGAGATAGACCAGTAACCTCTCTCTCTCTCCCTCTCCTCTTCGTTTATTCCATTTACTTCGCATAATCAATTATGTTAATACATTGACGATAGCCAGGTGATTTTATTCATATTAGGAAGGACCTCGCTAATATGTATGTCAAACGCCATATACCTGTCTATATAATTATACGCCAAGTTTTTTACATATGTGGTAGGTTGGATTGTGCTGTCGTGGAGTCGTATTTTGGTGTTGCTTGGCATTGTAGATATTAATTGACGTGTCCCTATAAATATGCATTAAGTTTTGATAGCATTCATCTTTAATTCGTTCCAGAGAAAATATTGGTTTGCCTTGCGTAGGGTTTTTTCAGTTGTATTTATAATATTGTCAAGCTCATTAATCACGTCGCTGTGAAGAAACTGAGTTTCATCAGCGTATTGTATTAGTGTGAAATCATTAATGTTTTCAGACATGTCCTTTACAAATATAATGAATAATAATGGACCTAATAATGAGCCATGGGGGACGCCATATTTTGCTTTTAGTTTTGAGGAGATGGTATTATTTAAACGGACTGATTGTGCTCTTTCATTTAGATAGCTGTCAAACCAAAACTTTATCTAAACTGAGCTTATGAAGTTTGCTTAGGAGGATGGTGTGGCTGACGCTATCGAATGTCTTAGAGAGGTTGCATAGGGTTAATAGGGATATTCGTTTATTGTCCATGTTGTTAAAAATTATGTTTGTGATTGCCGTGAGGGCTGTTTCGGTAGATAATTTAGGTCGAAAGATATGTTGGTTGTTAGAGAGAAGTTTGTTAGACTCTAAAAACGTTGTTAGCCGTATTGCGACGATATTTTCGGGGATTTTAAAGAAAATGGGTAGAATGGAGATTGGACGATAGTTGCTAGTGTTGTTTTCATCTCCATGTTTAAATAGAGGGGTGACTACTGCATATTTCCATATTCTATGGAAGACGCCGGTAACAATAGAGGTGTTTATGATGAATGTTAAGTAGGAGGCAGTAACGAATAGAGAATATTTAATTAAGCGAAAGGAAATTTTATCAGAGCCAACAGATGTAGATTCGTGTAGATGTTTTATTGTTAAAATTACTGTATTTGTGTCAACGGGTTGAGGCCGGAAGTGGGAGAGTAAGCTGTTTGTATTACTTTCCCTTTCGCCCTCAACTGGGTGCGTGTTGTCCGGTGGGGAGCGCTAGGTATTGCTGTATGTGGTTTTCCCTACGTTAGCAAAGAATTCTTCAGCTTTGGTTTGTTCGTTTTCTATAGTGCATGTATTGGATTTAATTTTAGCGGGATGAATTACCTCTTTTACGACTCTCCAGGTTGAAGCAATATTATTTGGGTGAACACTTAGGGTTACTAATATTTACTGTAGTGGTTATGATATCATGATCTGCGATAGAGAGGCAATTAACACACTTGTTGAACCAATATGGCGGAGGTTGGCCGATTATGATCTCAATTCTCCCTACAGTCCACTACCACTCCTCCAAAGTCGCTTCCACTCCCACACAACTCCCTCCATTACTACGCTACACCATACATTCAGCCAGATTATTTATAATATATACAGTACATACATAAAACTACGAGTATTCGTCACGTGACTACACAATACATTCAACCAAATAATAATATACACAAACATAAAACTACGAGTATTCTTCCTGAGACCCATCAGTCCGGTGTGTGTGTGTGTGTGTATGATGGTTCAATTCGTTCAGTCATCTACATAAGTTCCGTTTTACTGTTATTAACTCTTTCAGTATGATGTAATTTTTATCAATGTGTACCAGGTATCATTAGACGGTTCTATTCAGCTTAGGAAAGGTCTGCCGGTGTTAAAGAGATAATGGGCATAGTTTTAGCTTGTTAATTCTAAGAGTTAGGCCTATTTACGAAGCTCAATACTGCCTTCTAATATATGACAAAATCAAACTATAATGAGGCCACACTCTACTTAGGGCCTAAATGCAATCTCACTGACGTTGTTGATACAAGTTATAGAACAGAACTTATAGTGGCAACTGTTCGGACTGAACCATCACGGATGTAGGCTACACACACACACACACACAGGACTGCAGTTTTACAGTGAAACAGGAAATACAGTGTTATTTAAAGCACTTGCTCTTGGGTCACTAAATATAAACTCAAAAATGTAAGTGATAAAGCTATGGCCTCCACACAAGCGCCAACAATTATCTGGAATTCATAACATGAATATTATTATACATTGTTATTGATCGCAAACAAATATTTACACTTTATCAATACAGGAACTAAGGAATAATTGTACACACCTATAAACAAGCTCAAAACAATACCGATAAGGGACCTGTCTATATATTTGTATTCCGACCATAACTCCAGGCCAGTGATGGTAGAAACATCATGGTTTACATAAAAATACTCGACAGAAGCCGGATGCTATAGGATATCATAAATCATGGCGATTTAGAGGCATAATATGTCAATGAATAAATAGCTAATTCTCTGTCCAAAACATCAAAACTTGCTCCTAAGTAATATGGCACATATATGACTTGGTTTTAAGTAGTAATAGCGGTAACATTGCATTGTTGGCATTTATGTTATGACTGTCAGAGTGAGATAGGGTGCCGTAAATGTTTTTGAGTATCCAGCCCCAGATCTTTATGTTGTGGTAAAGATCTAAACAAACAGAGGGTCAGGAGAGTAAAGATACACAGGGTCTACCAATATTTGCTATGTACATTGCACACTCACCGGCATAAGTTAAGGCCTACGTTTTCGTACCTTCTAACTAATTTGCTTATGTGATATTCATACTTCGGAGGTGAATTGTGCAGTTTAAGAGTTCATTTTAGTCCCGGATTTATGTCGTTGAGTGTACGGCTGTTTGAAGACCAACAGACATCGATAGATTCCATAATAATTCCTACATAGATCTTATGTATATCAGTAGATTGGCCTTAGTGATTCCCAAATTAGGTTGGAACAATGGGCAAGCATCTGATAATGACATTATGACATTATGACATGGTCATCAGAGCTCAATTACCAGGCCAAAAAAAATAAAAAAAATAACTGGTATATTGGAAGGTCTCATTATTGTGTTTCATTACTGAAATATATAAGAATTATTTGTCGCCTGCATAAAACAATATCAGGAAGCTGACGATAGCCAACACCTTCTTCCGACACAGAATGATACACAGGTACAGTCCGTCACCTTTCCGGTTCGGCCACCTAATGGTAATTTCGCTGGGAGTCTTTTGCTCTGATATTAGTAAGATCGCTGACTCTCCCCACCCTGAATATGTCGCATATTATGTCCCATAGATGGTGTCGTTAGATTTGCTGGGATGGAGAGGTAAGGGCTACAGGAAGTAAGGCGGGGGGTTATCGTGTAGGAATGGTTACGTGAATTATTTCACCAGGTTTATGGTTACCGTTATATCTTATGATGTTAATTACGATGTAAACAGCTTTTTCTTTAGTGAAATCTACCTTTAAGAAATATTAGTGGGGAGACAGGAAGGGGAGGATACAGGAAGGGAAGGAAGGGGGGAGACGGGAAAGGAAGGAAGGGGGGGAGACAGGAAGGGGTGGAGACGGGAAGGGAAGAAAAGTTGATGTTATATTATTGCTTGCAAACCAATATGTAGGGATTGCTAGATTCACTGTCTATTTAGTAAGACAGCTCTTTCTCACTCATTCACTCACACTATCTATCTATGTATATATCTATCTATCTATCAATATATATCCACATTATAAAATAGTATTTTCCTTAGCTGATGTGCATTTGCTCTTCTTGGGGTTAATGTTGGTCTCTTAATTTTGATTCGACGAACTGGGCCGTATTGTCGATTTGCACCATTTGTTTTGGGCTCCTCATACATCTCTATCTCATATCTATGGATATGAGGTTTGCCTGACTCGAACGAAATACTCATCACTCCTATTATAACTAATAGCACCTATGCCTATCCTTACCATTACACTTTCTTCACATTACATCTAACCCAGTGCCATGATCAAAATATCGGTATCGCATTTTCATGAATTTAGGAGGAGCATGGAATATATAATTTATTTATTCATTAATTTCTGCGTTTCTCCCTTCTTTACTAAACACTGAATAGTATGGTTTACCATATTACAATAATTATTACTCTGGGAAACTTTTTAATCAAGAATGCTAATATGGTCTTTCAAAGACACACACACACACAAAGACACACACACACACACACACACACACTTGTGTTTCGATAAACACTAATGTTTCACTGTATGCTCGCGCATGTCAGTATATGTTATGACTATAGCCATCTCTCTCTCACTCTCTCTCGCTCTCTGTAGGAATGTTGGCTTGGCAGGAGTCAGAGGGACCACACTTTCTACCAATTATTATCTTTCGCAACTAACTCGGCGCAATATAGGTTGCCATGGTAGCTCATGAAAAAGATATATCCACTGATATTTTGACAACCAGTCATGTAATGACTTATACCTATTGGCGTCTGAAAGAGAAAAAAATGCATAGGAACTATTTAAGATATACTGAGTTTTTGCAACCACACTAGGCCTGAAGATACCATATTCATATCACAACTCTGTATAAAAGGGATGGCCACAACCTCATCCACGTGGCAGCTGCATATGTGTGTGTGGTTTAAATGCCGATATAACTAAGTTAATGTTTAATATTACATGATTAACCCACTGAGCACCAGCTAATTTAGAATAAATGTACATCGAGAGACCAGCCGATTTGGCCTTTTTTTGTTTCTTAACCCACTGAACCCCAGCTAGTTAATAATAAATGTACCACCCAGGCCCAGCAGGTTGTGAACAAATTTTTTTTCTCCAGAAAACACCAGGAATGGGTTAGAAATGAAGGAAAACCTATAGAAAAAACGATCCCCTAGGTCATTAACCCCTTCAGACATATATGACGCAGAGGTTGCCAGATTAGCAATAAGAAATAGAGTTCTCTCACTCTTATAATTACCTCTCCAAAATTAGTTTTCTGCCCACATCTAACTCAAAGACAACTGCAGAGGTTGAAGTAACTAAAATAAAGGTTTGTAAAAAACCCTGATGGTAATAAAGGCTTTAAAGTATCCCTAATAGGCTCAAAATTGCGTCATATGTCGGAGAGGGTTAAGGGGTCCTATGGTGTGCCCGAAATTCGGAATTAACATGGGGAAATGGGTAGGCAAAAACATGTTTTTGCGCGCTCACGCGCACACGATTGGACTTTGATAGTTTTCAACCAACGGCATTGTTGCGTGGGATACTTATACAGTTCCCATACAAATCTGAGCCCTCCAGATGCCATAGGACCGGAGTAATTAACCGCGACGCACCCTATGCGGCTCTGGGATATAGCGTTACAAACATTGCCGACGCAAACGTGTCGTCGCTGGGGTTCTGTGGGTTAAATAGCTTAAATAGGTGAGAAATGAAGAATAACCAAAAAAAACACTCACCTCGGTCATTTGCGGGGGGGGGGGGGGGGGGGCACCCTCCGTCATCAGCTGATGCCGGGCGGCCTTCAAACTTCCCGCCCGGCTATAGACAGCTGAGCGCAGCAGCATGGCAGATATACCATGCGTCCAGTTTTCGAGTGACGGTTGCTTACACCACCCGAGCATCATGTGTGCCTTCATAGTTCATAATATTACCAACATGTATCACATAATGTCATTATAAGTGAAGTAACAGTGTGATAAGTGCATAGATTCAAGTTTTATAAGTGTCGAGGGTGTGGCAAGACTCGCGCGTGTCCATGGTTACCATGACGACTGGCGGGCTGGCGGCCACCTTGTTCATGTACTCACGCACGTACACACTTCCACTAGACCTCCACCTTCAATCTCACTTTTATTATGCCTCTCTCACGTACTCTGTTTATTGATTTTATACTTTACCGTATATTTTATAGTTAGAATATGACTGATGCACATTGGTTTAGGCTCCTTTGACTAAGAAATATGAGGTTTGACGTATTCTTAGTGGGGAGACAGGGGAAGTGGTGGTGAAGGCAGGGGGAGTGGGGGAGGTCCAGTGTACACATAAACTTGCTGTGTATGTAGCAACATGACACACTATTTCGTCTCTTCTTACCCCTACCATGACTTGGCGGAATGTTGAGGAATGCCGTGGGGTCTGGGTCATCCTCCTCCTCCTCACCCCACTTGGTGGGGAGTCAACTATGTTGTAGGGAGAGTTAGGGGAGCGATAAACATAGCGAGGTGACGAGGTAAACTAGGTAAGTTGGTAACTGGGCCGGGAGGGAGGTGGGAGGCCACCCAGTCCTTCCACTCTCGTGCTCTCACTCCCCACTCCCCACTCCCCACCGCGGCGGGACTTGGGTATTGCCACTGTTGGGCAACATCATAAGGTAAATCCCATATGAAATTGAACCCTCTAGCTACCATAGGATAAGAATAAAGAAGCACAAAAGTGGCAGTGGGATAAGTGGGTAAGCTGGCTTTCCCCATCCACCCTTACTCACCCGCGCGGATGGGCTAGGGTGTCGCGCGTAATGACACTGTTCGGCAACATCACAAGGTAGTTTCCCATACCATCCTCAGGCCTCTAGCTACCATGGGACAAGAGTAAATGATTTCAAAGTAGCGGACGCTACGTATGCGGCTCTGGGGTTTAGCGGTACATACATTACTGACGCATACGCTGTGGCGCTGGGGTTCTGTGGGTTAAATCTATGCACGGGTACAGTAATTATATATTATGTGCAGTAAAATGTATAAGTTTAATAAGATACTGTCACCTTATATAATTATTAATATGTACAGTATATGCATAATTATCTATAAACCAAGTGGACTGTGAGTGATGGCAGATAATATCTGGAGGACCATTAGTTTGTAAAACCCTGTTGGGTCCACTATGTGGGCTGCTGGATCACTAAGCTCTGTTTCAGTGATGCTGAGGTGAGAACAGCTCACCTAGATGTCAATCATTCTTGGTGATTGGCTCATGCGACTGTGTTCAATGTAATGTCTTTAGTAATTATTAATTCCTAAAGGTTTAAATAATCACAGTCGGTCGCACAAGTCAATCAGCTGGAACAGTCTGTCGATGTTGGGTGCACCATGGGAGTAAGCGCTGTCGTAGAATAAAAGGTCCCCTGCCGAAGGATGAGTTTGAAATCAAGAAATTAGAGTGTGTAGTGTGCAAGGGTGAGCTTGTGTTAAATGATGATCCTGTGTCTGTGAATTTTGGAAATGAGTCATTAGAGCTGGTGGACAAGTTTTATTACCTAAGAGATACCATCTCTGCCGGTAGTGGGGCCGAGGCTGCCACTGTCGCTAGAATTAGATGTGGCTGGGAGAAGTTCAGAGAACTGCTGCCAATTCTGAACATGAAAATAATGCTTCTCCCCCTGAAAGGAAAGGTGTATGCCTCATGTGTTAGAAGTGCAATGACGTATGTCTCAGAAACATGGGCCGTTACAGTAGACCATGTCAACAGAACGTAATGAGATGAGAATAGTGATTTGGATGTGTGGGCCAAACTGCAATATAGAATAACTAATGATGAGGAGACGTTTAGGTATAAAGAGAATTAGCGAGGAGATGCGTACAAGTAGACGGGCATGTGGAAAGCATGGATGAACAAAAATGGGTGAAAAGATGCAAGTCTGTGATTGTGGAGGGTGCTGCACCAAGGGGTGGACCGAGGAAGACCTGAGATCGGACTATACGTGCTGATCTCGAATCGAAAACTTGACAAGTGAAGCAGCCCTTAACAGGGTTGCCTGGAATGCCGTCATTAGGACAAGAGACTGAAACTACACATATTTGTGGAAAACTCAGTCTAAACATTTTATGTATGTATGTATGTACTGATCATGCTAATGCAACCTCAGAAAGTGTAACTGGTAGTCAGACAGTCAATAGCCAATTCTTCATTCCGGTTAAATAGGTAGGGAGGATTAACAAGGTACATTAGAAAGGGAACAATGATGACAGGGAGAGAATGAATATGATAAACACCTGCCAAAAGCAAGTACTCTAATATTCGGAACAACACTCAGCATTCATTCACCAGGCCTCAATATCATTGGCTTCACCTCAGATGATATATACTTCCACAACAAATTTTCTTCACAACATCGGGTATGATGACATTCAAGGTTTGTCAATTAAAAGGTTACAAGTACCTTCATATGTTCTTCCTAACAAACTTCCTCCATTCATTCCTGTAACAACAATCAAATACACAATGCATGTTATTAGTTCATGCATCGACAATCAACCTCCAGCCCATGGTTCACCCTTATTGTTTTGGCTACAATCATACATTTTATTGAGGCTAGTCCTAGACAATTTCATTCGGCACTGGAGCCGCGGCGGTCGAGTGGCAAGCATGATCACGTGTGAATCTGCTTGACCTGGGTTCGATCCCAGCCAAAGCGAACATTTTTAGTGGGTGTGAAACTCAGGTGTCTGAAGCAACTGCCAGCAGCCACTTCTCTGTAACCTACTTTAGCTATCCTAGTTTCAAAGCCAAAGGCGGATGTTGTGCATACATGCACAACAAAGTCACTTCCTCTCATGTTCCCGATTTCAACTTTATGGCTCTGACTTTCCTGTCATCGTCATACTAAATATTTCTGTGTTGTCCTGTGCGGGGAAGAGCAACGTTCCATATGGTTGAACCATCCCGAGGTTTTCCTTTTCAAACTTTCCAGAACAACTACCTCCACACCACACCTCCCTCTTACTTCCTTATTCATCTCTCTATCCCTCCATGTAACTCTGGACGCACTTCTCAAGTAACTCATTTCCATCCCTCTCATTCTTGGTCTGAGTCTCTCCACCAACGTACAGAATGTACAGTTGTATACTTAAGTAAGTGAATAACTGTTATAAGGGTGTGAGTTATATATGTGATTATATGAGTTACCCTAGAGTGTACAGTCGCTCAAAATGCGCTGTTACACCGCTCGGCCACGTAAAGTGAGGCCCACCGAACATATATATATCATCCCTATCATCCCTATGACTTACATAACCCTATTCCCAGTGTATAGCAATGCCAAAGAAAGTATGAAAAGGTATGAACCAACTTACACAGTCGCCTCGGCAGTTGCCAGCTTAGCCTTACGTCTACGAGTCAGGCGATCAACCCTGAAAGATAGGCGAAGGAAGCGGCCTACAAGGATTAGAATTATTACTGAGAGAGCCAAGGTAGGGGTTAGTACTGTAGGATATATAACGTCTGGGCTGATGGACATGGGGAGAGATGAACTAAGTAGATTAGTAAACTCATAAGTATTCAATGCATTTAACATTTTAATGCTACGTGACTTGATGATCAGGTCTGAAGAGTTGCCTGTGAAAGAAATGTTAATTGGGATGAACTCAGAAGAGAGGTTAGTAATCAGGGCGAGGTGCTGATGAGAAGGTAGAGTATGAATGAGTGAACGCCTTACTTCACAGTGATCAGGGGCCTGATATATCCCTTGTGCATGATATATATTTCTAAAATCTTGACAAATGAGAGACACCTGGGTCTGGTTAGGAAAGTAAAAGAACTGAATATCTAGCAAGTGTTTATGAAACACGGGGAGCTGAGGAGCTCTGTAAGTACAGTCTTTCATAGCTCCAGTGTCAGTCACAGTGGTTTGAGTCAAGGTAAGTTTGCATGCAGTTTTGTCCGGGGACATAAAGGAAAACACATACGCTGGACACACATATAGATGAAGATACGAGGACCTACATAAGTTAAGTGCGTCACTGTCAGTCACAGTCACAAGTTGAAGGTCGTCGGAGACGAGCATCATGTCCGCTGTGTCAGTCACGGTTAGTAATCTTCCGTCTAAGAGAAACGGGAACGGGATAATTCTCCAAGCATTGAACATATGTGAGGACTTGAACGGGATGTGGACTAAAATTGATGAGTGCGTAAGAACTGCTTCCAGTAGAGGGTAGTAGAACTCACATTCACCTGCTTCAAATAGCGGCATCAGGGAATACTGATCTTTCGCTATCTCTATTGCCGTACTGATATGTTCTACAGGTACTAGATCACTGGTGACTCGGCTTAGGGCAGCATCAACGAGATTTGCTATAACCCTCTTCGTACCCAGAAATAATTCGCTAACATCTTCGTCAGTAGCTTGCAGGATCTCGGACAAGTAAATGATTTTATCTGTGGAATGTCCATCAGAAACTAGAGAATTAACTACTTGTGTCAAGTGTCAAGAGCATTGGAACGTCCCAAAGCTGCTCGTCGGTGCAGCTTTTTCTTTAGCAATATAAGGGGACTTCACTCTAACATCAATTCTGTACACCAATTTCTTCAAGCAGAATCTCCTACTCTCCTTTTTTTGACAGAGACTCAAGTAACATCCACATCTGACACGTCTAGATTTAATTTTCCAGGTTATCAACTGCTCCAAAATTTCAGACCTAAAGGAGGTGTATGTTGCTTCGCAAAATCTGAAATTGCCCTGGAGGAGGTTACTAGTTTCAATTGTCCCTATTTTGCTTATTCTATATACAAATTAATTTCTGCTGGTAAATTTAAATACATATGTTGCATCTACCGTTCCCCAAATACTCCTCCAGAGCAAAGTCTTTTTGATTCTCTGTCCTCACAACTCAGTGTCCTCAACTTAAATGCTTCTTCTGAAATCACTGTGTTGGGTGATTTTAATGTCCATAATGTTGAATGGCTCACTCATTCAGCCAGGACTGATGATGCTGGTCTTGAATGTGAGCTATTTGCAGACTCATCTAATCTCACTCAACTAGTCAACCAACCCACCCGTGTACCAGATAATCCTAATCATAATTCCCACCTACTGGACTTATTTTTAACAACCAATTCAGAAAATTATGATGTTACAGTGAGGTCCCCGCTTGGATCTTCTGATCACTGTCTGATACAGGCCTCCTGTCTATCACCTACCACACACCTTCCCACTCTGAACCTGTTTTGGTGACTAAATGGCATTACGATAGGGCAGACTGGGAGGGTCTTCAAGGTTTCTTTATTGATATTCCCTGGACCTCTTTCTTTTCTAATGATGCACACTCCACCTTGAGCCACATACAAGATTTTGTAAAAATTGGAATGGAAACTTTTATTCCTCATCAAAAGTACAGTAAAAGATCTAATTCACCTAAATGGTTTGACCATAATTGTGCTAGAGTAACTGAACACAAAGCAATAGCCTACAATGCATACACAAGATCAAAAACACATGAAGCCTTTAATTATTTTAGAAACATCAGAAATCATGCCAAAACTGTATTAAACCTAATTAAATCAAACTTTCTCCACAAGCAGGCAAATAAACTTCTAAATAATCCAAATGATAACAAAATATTTTGGTCTACTCTTAACTCATTTAAATCCAACTTCACTACTGCTTCATCCATTCCACCATTAAAATCTCCGACTGGCAATCTTGTAAGTGACCCACGAGGTAAAGCTAACCTTCTTGCGGATATTTTCTCCACCAACTCAACTTTAGATGAAATAAATCAAGATGTCCCTGTACTTAATTTTAATTCGCCTGAAATTCCCTCACTTAAGATCCACACCAGACATGTCAAAACTATTTTGCAGAATCTCTCGGTAGATAAGGCTCCTGGTCCAGATGAAATTCCTCCAATAGTACTTAAGAATTGCTCCTTGGTGCTCGCTCCTGTATTGGCAAAATTTCCGTCTGTGTACTCATACCTCATGCTTCCCAGTACCCTGGAAAGAAGCAAACATCCATCCAGTTCCTAAAAAAGGTGCCTCTTCAGATCCATCAAACTACAGACCAATAGCTATAACTTCCACTCTTGGCAAAGTCTTTGAAATTATATTAAATAATCACATAATTAAGCATCTTGAGAATAATAAATTAATCAGTGATAGGCAATATGGTTTTAGACGATGTCGATCAACTGCAGACATGCTTTGCCTTCTTACGCATCAAATCAACCAAGCTACAGACCAATATGGTGAAACACATACAATAGCACTGGATATATCAAAGGCATTTGATAGAGTCTGGCATCAATCCTTATTGTCGAAGATGTTACACTACGGCCTTGCATCATTAGTTCCACTAATTTCTTCTTATCTTCATAACAGAAAAATACGTGTAATGGTAGATGGCCTTTATTCTCAATTTCACTCAATAAATGCTGGTGTTCCCCAGGGATCAGTTTTGGCCCCAATTCTGTTCCTCATTCATATCAATGATCTCATATCTACCACTCATAATCCAATACATTCCTACGCAGATGACTCAACACTCCACAGTTCCTTCACATTTACCAATTCTTTCACCCAACCCGATCTTATAAATTCAAAAATAAACACTGCAATTTCTCTGAACCAGGACCTTTCTAGAATTAATGGATGGGGACAAAAGAATCTAGTTTCCTTTAATGCACAGAAAACCAAGTACATTCAATTTTCTAACCGACAGAATCTCACTGACTCCCATATATTTGTTAATGATGTAAATATTCCCACTTCCCCTAGTATTGACATTCTCGGTGTAACATTAACAACTAACTTGAGCTGGACACATTATGTTAGAAGCATTGCTAAGAATGCCTCTAAAAAACTGGGACTCCTGTACAGAGTTCGAGAATTCTTCACTGACGAGCAGTTGGCCGTGATATATAAAAGTCATGTGCGTTCTTAGATGGATTACTGTTCACCTCTGTGGGGTGGAAGTGGAGTGGTTGCATTGAGGCAGTTGGACAAAATTCAAAATAAAGCTATTAGATTAATCAATAACCCTGCAATCACACAGGACCTTCCTACATTATCCATACGAAGAAACATTGCATCCCTTGCATTATTCTACAGATATTTTCACAGCAATTGTTCCGAGGAACTTGCTTCAATTGTGCCGCCTCTCCACATCTTTCCCCGTAGAACTAGGGCAGCTGAGAGCGCCCATGAATTTACACTTTCTCCTCCACAATGCAGAACTTCTGCTTATCAGAATTCATTTATCCCCAGAGCTACTACTCTTTGGAATTCACTTCCCTCGAATTGCTTTCCACAAACTTACAATCTACAAATGTTTAAATCCAGTTGTTACAAACATTTTATGAATGGAGAATGCCTTTAGGCACATGGACCTTTTTGTTTTATCTGTGTTTTTCCTTCCTCCGTTCATTGTCTCTTAAAAAAAAAAAAAAAAAAAAAAAGTTATTTATAGTCGAAATTACCGAGTTAACTGTCATGAATACATCCTTCATTGCTATTGAGTCGTAATTCAAGACTCTATTCATGACTCTTGCTGCTGTCTCCAGTACACTAAGTCTCTTTCCCAGCTTTTCAACATCAGAAGCTTGGGCTGTTCCAAAGAGCTCATGGGAGATCAAGCCAACAAAATTGAAAAGTCCTCTCTTTGTACGCCGTGAGTGAGCGTGTTTGGCTACCTGGATAGGGTCTTCAGGCAGGACCAATTGGATCTTCCGTAATTTACGATTTATACGAGCTACACGTGAGCGTTGGAGTATAACTGTAAGTCGTAAGTCACGGGGCAGTGTCTGATTAGTCAGTAGGAAGGCAAATGTAGAGTGTAATTTGTCTAGGCGACGTTGGAGCGTCTCAACACCACGGGGGATTGCAAAGATGTCTCCGAAATCATACTGAACTTCTACTACATCTTCCGCAATTAGCACTCTTCCAACTTGGGCTACAAGGGCGCCAGGTTTCAGATACGAGGGTGTCGTAGAATCAAGCATAATTAGTGTTCCAAGTAGAAGAAGGGCTTTCATTAACCAGATCATCTTTCTCGGGAGAAAGGCAATATTCTACTCGTAGGGGTACTAATAGAATACTTCACTCGCCCAGTAGGATGTACGTGGGGAATGGCTTTCTCTGTCAGCTATGTTACGTTGACAGAACGGCGATGTGTATAGAATATTTCACTCTCTAACTAGAGTGGTCTTACTTGAGTGGTCTCAATTCACTCTCTTACTAGAGTGGTCTTAGAACGCTCTGCTAGCAGAACGAAGCTTCCGCCTATACTCGTTTGTCTGTGCGGAGTCAGTCTTGGTCGGTGCATTTGGTTGCACCACCGAAGGTGATGGATCAGGTATAATATGGCCATCTATGGAGAGTTCTGGGCTCACCCGTTTTAACCTATCACCATGAATTACTTCTACCTTGTTTATGGTAGGGTCTCGAACCTCATACTTGTTACCGGATGCTGTGTCCGTAACGACATAGGGTCCACTATACTTCGGCGAGAGCTTAGTCATTCTCGTCAGATCTAGGCACATAATTTTGTCACCTACTTCAAGAACAGTTTGGTGTGCTCTTTTGTGTTGTTTCCTTATAATTTCTGCACGGGATGCCTGTAAATGATCTCGGATTTGATGGTGGATCTTGCTAAAGACCTGCAGTTGTCTCTTAGCATAGTCCTCTAAATTGTAGACTGGTGTGCTAGTCTTGGATAGCAGGTCATATGGCAGAATCTTGTCCTGTCCATAGACTATGTAGTGTGGCGTCTTACCTGTAGAGGAGTTTACAGAGCCGTTTACACAAGTTGCCACCTGTAGAAGCCAGTCTTCCCACGCTTCATGGAGCGGGTTTGTTACATGGCGTAGGACTTCTAGGAGTGTCTTCTTCATTCGTTCTACCAACCCATTTGAGGCTGGGTGGTATGCTGCAATGTATGATTGCTTGATATTGTAGATATCACAGATGCTTGCAATCGCCTGGTTCTTGAATTCCAACCCGTTGTCCGAGAGGAGCGTCTTAGGGCAGGAGAACGGACAGATGAGATGCGTTACTAGTGCATGAGCAACTTCATTCGCTGTTTTAGTTTTAAGCGGGGTTAAAACAACGAACCTTGAGAAGAAATTAACACATACTAGAATATACTGTGAATCCTGTTGACTCCGCGGCAACTTCAGCAAATCCACTGATACAGTGTCGAATGGAAGTGAAGGCATTGGATACTCCAAGATTGGTGCGGGACCATCACAGGTTCCCTTGTGCTGGGCACAGGAGAGACATCTTGCTATGTGTTGTTCAACATCCTTTCTCATCGTTTTCCAGTAGTACTTCCTTCTGGTAGCGTCAAGCGTTCTGTCCCGTCCTGGATGACCAGCTTGGGGAGCATCATGTTGCTGTTGAAGTACTGCTTCTGTAAGCGTGTCTGGAATCACTACACGAGGGTGTGCGTCAAGGTCTGTGGGAATAACTTTAACTAGTAGTCCGTCCAGCAACCGGAATTGCGTGTGAGGTACGGGTAGTTCTGGGAGAGTTGTGTTATCCCCTGATTCTAAGGAATAGATGACTTTGGACCACAGCGGATCTTTGCTTTGCTCTTCCTTCCCTTGGGCTTCTGTAAGCGTCGGTAGCTGGATCACTTGGGCTACTTGCACATTTCGTGAGAGTGCGTCTGCCGCCACGTTAGTTTTACCTTTGATATGATGCAGAGTCGGATCAAACTGTAATACCGTCTCGTACCACCGTGCTAGTCTGCCAGTGAGGTTTTTATCACCCTTGAATATCTTTGTTACCACCGCATTGTCTGTGTAGAGGTCGATCTTATAACCAAAGGATGATGTCTCTGAAATGTTTCAATACCCAAGCTACTGCCAGGGTTTCCCATTCCGTCGTGTGATACCTAGTCTCAGCATCATTCAACACCCGACTTGCATATCCAATGACTTGCATCTTGCTTCGTTCATCTGGTTGCATTAGAACAGCTCCTAGCCCTTTGAGAGAGGCATCGGTGCAGGGTGTGAATGGTCTGTCATGGTCAGGGAAGACTAGGACAGGCGTTCTGGTGAGTGCTTCTTTGAGGTTGGTAAATGCTTCCTCTTGCTCTTGACCCCATGTGAATGGAGCGTTCTTCCGGAGAAGTTGTGTCAGAGGCCTCGCTAGAATCGCATAGTTCTTCATGAAAGACCGGTAATAGCCAGAAAGCCCGATAAAGCTTCCGACATTCTCAACCGACTTTGGACGTGGAAAATTTTGTACCGCGATGATCTTGTCGTTCATAGTGTGAATTCCTTCTGCGTCCACCTGATGACCTAGGAATTTGATTTTCCCTTTTAGGAAGTCACACTTGCTGATCTTGATACGTAAACCTGCCGTTTGAAGTCTTTCCAATACTTGTTGGAGTTTGCTGAAATGAGAGCTGACATCTTTGCTACAGACTATGATGTCGTCCAGGTAGGCGAAGACTGAGTCACCCAATAGGCCCGCAAAAAGATTGTTTACTAACCTTTGAAAGGTGAGGGGTGCGTTTCTCAGTCCGAACGGCATGCGTAGCCATTCGTAGTGTCCACTGGGGGTAGAGAACGCAGTGACTTCTGTTGATTTCTCATCCATTCCAACTTGCCAGTACCCACTGAGGAGGTCTAGAGTACTGAATACCTTGTTCCCTTTTCCTATGCCTTGTAGTAGCTCGGACATTACAGGCATGGGGAACCTGTTAGGTATAGTTGCTTGATTGACTTTGCGATAATCAATCACCGGACGCCATCCTGCATCCTTCTTAGGTACCAGGAAAAGAGGTGAATTCCATGGCGAGGATGAATGGCGAATAACATTTTGGTCCAGCATTTCGTCTACCATCCCTTTTACTACTTCCCTTTGACAGTGTGGCTATCTGTACCCCGCTGTGTAAACGGGATTGGTGCCTGGTTTGAGGGGTATGGTATGCGTTGTTAGATCCGTTTTACCTAGACGTTCTCCTGGGATTGCAACTACATCTCTGAAAGACTGTAGCAACTTCAGAAGGGATTCTGCCTCTTCTGGAAAGTCTGTCTTCTTTAGGTTTTGCCTGAGAGGATCTTCGTCTTGCATCTCGGATGGTGACGATGCTGTCATTGCTGCAATTGGTGCTTCTGCGGAGGGCCACTCCGGAGATTCAGGATCTACTGGATAGTCGTACACAAGAGCTTTTCCGATCTTGCAGCCGGACTTCAGTGTGATTGGACTGTTAGACCTGTTATAGACTAGTATCTCGGTTCTTGCTTTACCCTGAAGCTTGTACAAGGTTGATTCGAGAGCTAGTCCTTTAATACATGCACTTTCACTTAGACATACTGCATCCATGCCTTTCTTGAGCTTGGGTAACCTAACTGGGAGGTGTGCACCCTCTCTAGCACAAATCCTTTGCTTTCCGATTACTACTAACGGATACAACCGTGAACCTTGATCCGTTGATCGAACACTCTGGTTACTTGGAGTAGGGGACACCAAGGGCCGCGCACGGGAACTGTCCATGCTTGTTGAAACAGCCGATGCAATGGTCGAGTGCAGGAGAGGATGCGGATTCTGCATTGTAGAATACTTGCGTCGGTTGTAGATCATCTGTTGGTCGGAAGGATTTAAGGCGATGCGATTGTCTTTCATTTTTTCGATGCCTATGAGGCCATCTGCTGGGAGTGGAAAATCCTTGATCACGTAAAACCTCGTCTTGAAGTTTGGGTCTCCGTGACGTGTGGATCTAAACGGAATGTCTACCATACCAACTAGTATTAGGTTATTCCGTGTAACTCCTGGGATGTCTTGGAGATTAAGTTTCCAGTTGCACTTAAGCTGATTTTGAAGATTTGTCAATGACTCGTAGGACAAGACGTTGGCGCAGGCGCCGGAGTCAAGAGCCAGAGACATCTTCATGTCACCTACCGTTACTAGAATTGACATAATATTCACTCGTGATACTGCCGCAACGAGCGAGGGCAAGTGTAAGGGCGACGAGTGGACATTGGTTGGTAACGGTGTAGGTTTTTCTACATTTGATCGTTGGGTCTGGTGCGCGAGTCTTCCCCCGACGATCCTTGTTGACGCTTTGCAGCTAAGCCTTTGATTGTACGGCAATCCTCTGTGGAGTGTCATTTCTCACCATGGAACATGCAAGTCATCTTCTGTTTCCCTTGCGCTTGGCCTGTCTGGTGTTCTTGAGCTTGTCCACTTTGGTATGATGTCCCACTGGAGGGTGTGAATGGCGTCTTCTTCTTGTACTTGTCTGGAATTAGCTGCGGGTGCAGTCTCCAACAGGCTGTCTTGTCATGTCCCTTCTTGTGGCAATGATCACAGCTGTTGTCTTTCTTCAAGCTGCTACTATACGCTTGTTTGGGTCTGCTCCCTGAGGCTTCTACTGGGGTTACCAAGGCTTTTGGTACTAAGTCTGTGGTAATCTTGTATGTACATATGCTCACTAACTTCTGCAGGTTAGTGGTGGGTAGGAATTCTGTTTTCGTCATTTCCTTCCTCAGGCGAGGATCCAGCATGAGCATGTTGTGACGCACGTCAGCTCCCCAGCGACCGCGAGGGGGCAGCGGGTGGCTCCCTATCCTCTTTTCCCCTCTCCCCAGGCAGTGAAATGGGCTACAGTTATCAGAGAATGTTGTTCTTTCTTTCATAGTGTTCGTGTTGTTATAGGCAGTCCCGTGGTGGTCTTTACTTTCGTATGTGACAACGGGAAGTATTTTATATCATTAGTAGAATATAAGATGCATTGTGGAGGGAGAGAGAGAATAGCGAGAGCGCGGTGGTAATGTGTGCGTGCGTATGTATGTGTTGCCTCCCTCAGTCGAGGAGTTTTCCCGCTCGCGCGCTTTCCCGCGCCCTTGATTGGCTGGTGGCTCCTGGCGCCTTCTGTAGCCCTGCTGCCTGGTGACGTAGTCGTCTGTGATTGGCGGCCGCGGTCCTGGGACGGTGGTGCGGGCTCCTGTCCTTGTGTCTCCCTCAGAGCTCCTCGTAGTGCTGTAACGCTAACATCCCTTTGCAATCTATCAGCCCACCTCACCCCCCTATTGCGAACTTTCTATACCACTGCTTACCTTCTTCTCTCTGTATATCCTACTATTAATTAACTGCCTTTCCCCTTGACGTTGATTTCATATATCCGTCACTGTATTATACAGCGAGCTCTCAGAGATATTATATGTACTTAGTTAGGCATTTTGGATCAGAGTGTTATCCATTTTGGCTTGGGGAGGTTTGACATACTCATCGTGTTGCCCCAACCTTATTTTCTTGGGTGTCAACCAGGTTAGTCGATGCTAGACTGGGGAGAGGCTATCAGGTTGCAGTATCCTATGAGCATAGACTTTGTTGAGCCTATGCAACTGTACTGGATACCTGCGGAGGCCTAGGTCATTTTCTTGTCTGTGTACCTTAGAGCCTAGCACTGTGTTGGTGTGAGAGCGTTGGCCTAGTCCACCCAGCACTGTGCTAGCTCGTTAGCTTTTGACTTAGGAGGGTCGCCAGGAGAGAACCAGGTACACGAGACCTGGATCACTCAAGAGAGCACCTCGTCATTTAATGTAACTAGGCGCACAGACTTGAGAACGACACTAGGCTACCGAGCAGGTGGCTCGGCCCAGGTAGCCTAGCCTACGACTCCACTTGCTAGACTTCGTCCACCTGGCAGACCCCCGATTAGGGTTTATAATCTCCTTGTGTATATGTGTGCAGCATTATTGTTCCTTATGTTTATAGTAAGTCGTGATTTTTGCTGAGAGACCCAACCAGAGCAGGCTTGGTGCTTGGTGGGAGAAAGCACATCTTTTTGTGGTTAGAGTTTAGACTGCCGATTGTTTTATAATTACACCTGTGCCAGATAACACCGTATGTCCCTACACTATATATGTTCTCACAGTAATAATACACAGTTCAGAATCCGATACTTACTTCTTAGTTGCATCTGACTTTTGCAGAAGAATCCGGCATGATGCTTTAGGACTTTCTTTGTTTCACTTTCTTTCAGACAGGAGTGACCGTTTACTGATTATTTAACGTAACGTTAATTATCCTTCTTCTAGTTTGCTATTAAATCGTTGCTGCGATTTAATTACGCTATCTATCTTTTTCCTTGTATACTTTAATAATGTAATCGTATGTTGTATGAGTATAGGCTGCTTCAGTGATCATCAGCCTATAGTGTGCACCTTTTACCGAGTCATAGGATACCTCGTTGTCAGGCACGACTCGGGCGGTATAGGTGTTTTGTTCTCCAGTGGTTAAGGCAGGGGTTGGAACTAGTGTTACAGTTGTTGCATTTAGCCTTATCTAATCCAATGATGAAGAGCCCCGTGTCTTGCAGAACCTGGATCGTAACAATGTATACTAGATATTCCACTACTTTGCCTAAGTTCTCCAGCATCATGCACTCATTGGTAGCAGTGTTGATCCATACTGAAGAGGACGCTAGAAACCTTCCTTTGGCATCTGCATATACATCCCCGGCAATTGCCATGGCCATGTATTGGTCATGCTTTCCGCCGTCTGTGTCGAGTTTGTCAGCAAATCAATGGATGAAGGCTAGTTCTCCTCCTTGGTTACCATCCCCAAAGAGCTCGATCATGTAGTTTTTCCATTCCTGGTATATTTTGGTTTGGAATCCTTGGATGGACTGAAAAACTTTAGGATTCAAGCCGTCTTTCAGGTATGATCTAACAAGCTTAATTTTGTCTTCATCAGTAATAATGTTGCTGTTTCTCATGAGTCCTTCGATGTTCCTGAAAAATGTGAGAACTCCCCCCGGGTAATTAGGGCAGTCCTTCCCGGAGTAACATGCAACACCATGCCCTGTTTTGGCACAATGGTTATCGTTGGTGGTGGCACATGTCCTGACATGGTGGGTGTTGTAGTAGTCGTACTCGTAGCCGTCGTAGTAGCCGTTGACGAAGTGGATGGAGTAGGCGTACTCGTAGTTGACGGAGTAGTCATCGGCGGAGTAGTCGACATGTTCAAGTTACCTGTCGGATATTGCCTACCTGATCGATGTTGACGTGCGTCTAAAATTGGAGGGCGGAACTGGAATGATTTGGGCTTTGTAGATTCTGGAGGCGCGTTAATTACCTTATTCCCCCCGCTAGCGCTTAGGTTTACGCTAGACTCTGTGTCGACGAGGTCTGATGTAACCTTTTGTGTACCGCAGGCACTAGAGGAGGTGTCAACCTCTGGTGGATAATTCAATTTATCCTTGAAAGAGTCGGACACTTGGTTAGTAAGTGTGTCAAGGTTAGTGTCTAAAGTAGTGTCTACCTTTATTTCTAACTCTGTGACCGACTGTAGTGCTACTTCCCTTCCTTCTGCTTCAGGAGGTCATTGACAAATAATCCCACAAAAAAAATGTTAGTACTGGTACACAATTTTTGATAATAGGGATTTCTCTTAACTACACACCTGTACCCAAGATTGTATGGATGATAATGGTGGTTAGTCTGATGAGTGAGCAGTTAGTTTGTGAAAACAGGAACATTCTGGAAAATTCAGGTTAGTAAGCTACTGTATAAGAATACTCTGACGTCACAGTTCACACTCACGTCATACCCTGGCCTGGGCGTGGTGTGTGTGCGTGCGTGTGTGAGTCTAGGGCTGAGTTGCTGGGGCGAGTTGCTGGCACGCGGGCTCACCGTGACTCATTGGCTCAGTGAAGGGAATGCTGAGGTCAGCGCTGATGTGATGGGTACTGAGAGATAGTACCAGTTCACTCTGAATCCACTTCTATTTTTTTTATCATTCATCGATGTTTTTCTTTCCACTTAGCTCTGTTATGTTAATGTTTTTCTATTTTTTTTTTTTTTTTAGTGCTTTTGTTTGCTCTTCGGAGGTCTTATTTTAATTGTGTTTTCCATTTGGGGAACACGAATCCCAATATACGCTGCCAACCAATTATGTAGCCGTGACTATTTGGTTGCCCTTTTTACCTCTTACCTTAATTGTCCTGGTTTATGCTTGTAGTTGAGGTTTTCACTGTAAAAACATGTTGAAAGG
This sequence comes from Paralithodes platypus, assembly GCA_032716605.1. Lineage (NCBI taxonomy): Eukaryota > Metazoa > Arthropoda > Malacostraca > Decapoda > Lithodidae > Paralithodes > Paralithodes platypus. Next base: position 18,357,078 of record CM064499.1, read on the forward strand.
TAACTTGTTAAGGTATTGATTTGAAGTAAAGACACTGTGGGGTTTTTCTAGGGTTTTATTACCAATAAAATAGATTATGCTTATTTAGGGGCTGGTTTGAGTTATTGATTGTCTTTGTAGGTATTGTAGCTACCCGACTGGGAAATACCTACAGCTTTGCACTATATTATAAAAACAATTAGATTGAGCTATATTCCTGTGATTATATTCTTTCCTGTAAAAGAATAAAGAATTAGAATAGCGAAAATATATAATGGTACACACTAATTATCGCACAGTATCGCACTGTCACTGTATACGTCACTGTATTAACTACCACGGCTACATGAAGGGTTCACCTTCCTATGGGGCTGTCTGATCTGCTACTAACCAATGCCTGGGGGCTCAAGCGTGCCGGCTTCTTACCAGTGTGGAGTCATACGATACATGTTGCTAGCAATCATATTGGAGTTTCTGCAAAACTTTGAGAAGACTGTGGGAACGCTTGCTTACTCTGCAAGAATTGTACCAAGTCCTTTATAGATAGATGATCTATCTATAGGGAGATCATTCCCAACTAGAATGTACAGTAGTATACTTAACCCTTAAAGATCGGGGTCGGACTTAAGTCCGAAACGAGAAAATTGGACTAAATGGCGGGATCGGACTTAAGTCCGTGGGCGTATTCCCGCCCTAATTTAGGTGGAAAGCGAAACTTGGTGGTCAGGCGGTGTACTACAAGGTCCCACCCACACATCCCCACTGGTTGACCATAACTCAGTAACCCTCAAACAGCCGCAATGGAAGGTCAAGATATGCCCGTGTCCGATTCGGTGGCCCCTAGTGCGTCGCGCCACCCTAATTATCATGCCCGGCGCATCACTCATCACAGCCCACTCATCACGCCCGGCTCACCGCCCAGGAACTAGATATCATGCTGAACTCTTCAGAACTTTCTAATAGGCTGTTGAATGAAACCATGGAAGGTCTGGGTAAGAGTTTTGATAGTGTAGATGACTCGGAAGACGAAAATATGCCGATCATAGGCTTTCACCCCAAACATAATTTGCGTGTCGCAAATGTTGTGGTTGATGTTGCACAGACCGTTGAGCAAAATGGAGACGTTCCTGACGAAGAACATACTGGTGTGGGTGTTGGTAAGTACAATTTACATTTTATAATTGCTTGAAAGTTTGATTGCAAGCATTTTATCACCTTACGAGCGGGTGGTGGAGTATATTTCACTGTGCCGCCCAGTGGGTTTTTTTTTTTACCCTAAATGGGGTTGTTTCCGTGCTCTTTTTCATGCATAAACAAGACCCAGAGCATAATACAAGTATGTATCCCTGAAAGGGCGTAAATTGAGCTTTCCAATGACACCCGAACTATCCTTCTACGATCACTGGTTGTCTTGCAACGATCGTGCAACACGAGTGCAAAAACCCTAAAATACGGTAATTTCCTTATATAATTCCCTGTGTGGCGAGGGAGGGAGGGTGAATATAAGTGGAGTAAAGCTCAGTAGGTCCACGGCGGCCGTGGCGAGCGGTCATAGTCTATGTAAAATTGATATATATTATCACGACACTCTCCCTCTCTCTCTGTCTCTTCCTCTCTGGGTCTACCTATACATTTATAATTGCATGTGACCTTGAAATTGCTTGAGAGTTTGATTGCAAGCATTTTATAGTGTATTATTTGCAGGCGTTCGGTAAATTTCTCACGATAATACAAGCAACAACGAAGCTTGGCGAAGATTGTGGTCTACAATATACCTTTTTATAATTGCATGTGACCTTGTAATTGCTTGAAAGTTTGATTGCAAGCATTTTATAGCGTATTATTTTCAGGCGTTCGGTAAATTACTCATGACAACCAGGGTGTACGGTACATTTCTCACGATAATATAAGCAACAACGAAGCTTGGCGAAGATTGTGGTCTACAATATACCTTTTTATAATTGCATGTGACCTTGTAATTGCTTGAAAGTTTGATTGCAAGCATTTTATAGCGTATTATTTGCAGGCGTTCGGTAAATTACTCATGACAACCAGGGTGTACGGTACATTTCTCACGATAATATAAGCAACAACGAAGCTTGGCGAAGATTGTGGTCTACAATATACCTTTTTATAATTGCATGTGACCTTGTAATTGCTTGAAAGTTTGATTGCAAGCATTTTATAGCGTATTATTTTCAGGCGTTCAGTAAATTTCTTACGGTAATACAAACAACGAAAGATTGAATATTTGTGCTTGGCATTACAAGTGATCACTCCCATAATCGAACTATATGGGCCATGGCCAGTTCGGTCACAGGGAGCATTCGGATGCACAGAGTAAATTATTTATTTGTCATTATATTTAGGTTATTTGTACTTTTAACTATTTATTTGTCTCTATTATTATATTGGCAACATACCTTCATACCAGGGGTCATAAATATATCAAAATAAGTCCTGTGGGACTATGAAATAGCTATTATTGGACCAGACAAATATTTTGTTCATCCCTCCACTGGAACAACAACAACAATGTCAACAACGTATCGCCGTCGGCAGTGTGCAGTACTGCCAATACGTATAGCGACTTCCGCTAGATCTAGAGACCTTTACTTCGATCTAGCAGCAATGACTTACACTAGCGGTTTTGCTTTGAAATTTCAGAACAATTTCGAAGTGATATTAGATGGATTTTGCCAATTCATATTTCTAGTGGTATTTATTATGTCTTACATCTAACAATATATGCTAGCGGATTTAACTTCAATTGGTAACCCTCCCGCTCGAGTCGGCTCGAAGAAAATCGATAATGGTGGCACTATAGTAAACAGGTGATAAACAAAACCGCATGCGGATCGGTTTGGTGTATCGGTATTATGGTAAGTTGGCTACCCACTATTGTTTATAAGATATAGTAAGTAATGATAAGTAAATTATTATATATCGGCGATTTCGGTCACTTTTTTTTCCTAGATAGCGGGAAGAGGAGATACCTGCAGGACCGTGTCACAGGCAACAGGACTGTAGTTGTTATCTCCAAACCTGACGCTGTCCTGGAGTATAATGTGAACATGCGGTTGGTGGACAAAAGTGATATGCAGATCACTGCTGTTGACTGCCTGAGGAAGACTTGTAAATGGTACAAGAAGGTCGTACTCCATCTTCTTGATGTCACTGTCCTCAACACATCCAACCTGTGGATGACGCAGACAGGAAAGAAGACCTCTATAAGGCTGTTTTCCAAGGACATCATAGAGGCCATCCTCCGTAAGCACGAAACCACACGTGCGGCACCAGTTCCGAGGGCGATCGTGAATTTGCCCAGCCGCCTCGAGTGCCGGGACTACCTCTTGACCCACAGGCTTGTGACTGTACCTCCCAACCCTAACCAACTTGCTGGTGGCCGGGTGGCCGGAAAGAAGGTGTGCCACGTCTGCAGTCACACGACAAGGAGGCCCCGACATAGGAGGGAAGTCGCATCCAAGTGTAGTCGGTGTGATGTGGGACTCTGTCCTATTCCTTGCTACACCGAGTACCACACACTGGAACACTTCTAACCTCCTCCCTTCTTGCCAATCATTCATAACTTCATTCAATCATTCATTCATCTATTTCAAAGTACCTCATAAATTCATGTCATTCAATCATTCATATGGTGGAATAGCACACTACCCAAACACAAGTGCATTCATCATCATCAGCAACATCACCTATTACATCCATAAATTTCGAATCTCATCCACCCATCTGGTTCTTGGTCCACCTCATACATCCATGTCATTCATTCATACATACATTCATACACTCGCTATAGGCAGTTCTGCCTTTTGTCTACCTCAACCACATTCATACACTCGCTATAGGCAGTTCTGCCTTTTCCCTACCTCAATCACATCACTGCCTTTTACCTACCTCAATCACATAACTGCCTTTTGCCTACCTCAATCACATGTGGATTACACCTCCTGGGAACACCACAACAAAAAAATAGTCGTCAACACTACCCCATAGGGTGATTTGGAAATGTGTTGAAATAATATTATATATAAAACAAAACAAAAATTCCTGCAAAGCAAGCGAAACAGAGAGAGAGAGAGAGAGAGAGAGAGAGAGAGAGAGAGAGAGAGAGAGAATGCAGAAACTGAACTGAAGAAAGAGTGAAAAAGATATATTAATACAGAAATATTACTAGCAAATAAAGAAAGAGGGATTAGAGAAAATAATAATGAAAATTACATATACGGATGAGGAAGAGAGAGAGAGAGAGAAAGAGAGAAAATACAGAAACTGAACTAAAGAAAGAGTGAAAAATATATAATAATACAGAAATATTACAAGCAAATAAAGAAAGAGGGATTAGAGAAAATAATAATGATAATTACATATACGGATGAGGAAGAGAGAGAGAAAGAGAGAGAATACAGAAACTGAACTGAAGAAAGAGTGAAAAAGATATAATAATACAGAAATATTACAAGCAAATAAATGAAATAGAGGGATTAGTTAGAGAAAATAATAATGAGAATTATATATACGGATGAGAAAGAGAGAAAGGGAGAGAGAAAGAGACAGAGCGCGCGAGAGAGGGAAAGCGAGCGAGCCAGAGAGAGAGAGACAGACAGACAGACAGACAAACGGGAGGAGTGAGAGATTAGAGAAAATAATAATGAGAATTACATATACGGATGAGGGAGAGAGAGAGAGAGACAGAGCGCGCGAGAGAGGGAAATCGAGCAAGCCAGAGAGAGAGCACAGGAGGCCGAAGTCAGGGCAAAGCGAACGCATCCAAACGCACCCTGGAAATAGACCAAAAAGTACCTCCTCTTCCTCACCTCTTCCCACCCTCCACACTCGCTCATAACATCCATAATAGACTTATATGGGGATGCGAAGAGTTGCTCTTTCCAAAAATGATCGTTTCGTTCGCATTGGAGCCATAGTAACCCACTGAGTGCCAGCCAATTTTGACGGTGTGCTTCTGCCAGTGCCAGAGTTTTTTTTTTTTTTTGGGGGCTAAATCTATCAAATTGGGAGAGAAAGGAAGGATAATGGTAAAAAAAACACTCCCCTCGCCAGAATCAGGTCCCCGATGGTCCCCGAAAGTAGCTGAAAAGACACATAGACTACAGAGACTTTTATGGTATCGGAATGTATAAGTGGGAGGGTGGTTTTGGGGTTGGTGGGGGGAAGGTAGAAGGGTAATTGACTTGTGTTACACATATGAAGCTGATTGGTGAGGTAGTTTCGCCACCACGGATTTTATTTTTTTCCTTTTCTTCGTACGGATGTACGGATACGCTGGAAGTGGGTGGTGGGAGGCGGTTGGGGGTGTGGTGGGGGAAAGGCAGAAGGGTAAGGGACTTGTCACACAAATATGGAACCGATTGGTGAAGTTTTTTCGCCGCCACAGATTTTCCTTTTTTTTCCTTCTGACGGGACCGACAGTCAGCGAGTGGGTGGGAGGAGGGATTTGGGATTTTTGTGGTGGGTAGCCAAAAGGGTAAGGTACAGTACATGTGGTAAAAATATGAAAGCCATAGGTGCAGTCGTTTCGCTGCTACGATTTTTTTTCGGCCAGGACGTATATATACGTCCCTGGCACTGGGCATGACAACACCCTAGGACGTACATATACGTCCCTGGCACTCAGCGGGTTAACGGCCCTAGGGCGAGTGAAAGTGAGCAAATATTTTGGGATTATGCCCGCTGGGCCGCACGGTGTAAAATACCTTACCACCCGCTAAATAAGGGTTAAGTAAGTGAATAACTGTTATAAGGGTGTGAGTTATATATGTGATTATATGAGTTACCCTAGAGTGTACAGTTGCTCAAAATGCACTGTTACATATATATATATATATATATATATATATATATATATATATATATATATATATATATATATTTATATATATATGTATATATACAGTATATATATATATATATATATATATATATATATAGGGTGACCGCTCTCAACCCTCTATCGTCCAATTGTTCTCATCTCTTGTATCTCTAAAGTTATTTAAATTATTCTAGCTTCCATATTTCTTGAGCATTTCTCTTCTCATAGTCTGCTCTCAGATCGCCAAGATGGCTTCCTTAACCCATAAACGGCTGAGCGATGGCGGCAAAGCTCTTAAGAGGGAGGCCTAAAAATACCATTTAAACCGCAGTAAAAAAATTTTTTTTTTTTTTTTTTCCCTATACCTCATATCACTCCTCCACATCCCCTCCTTCCTCCCTTTCCGCTCCCCCTTCAATAATCACCTATTTTCCCTGTTATCCCTTAATTTGTTGGTATATTTTTGTGCTAACATTAGCAAACTGTATGGGGGATGTGCTTACGTGCCTAGCAGGTGTGTTACACAAGCGAGTGTGTGTATGAGTAGGCTCAGTGTGGCTTGAGGCCTCGTGGAGGGAGGGGTTGCCTCAATTTTCTCCAAAATTCATGAATGGGCTGGTTCATCTATATTCGCGATTTTGACCAGAAAAATTATATTTTCACTGGTTTGATTGTTGTTACAGGTTACTATCTTCATAGTGAAGGTAAAATAGGCTCATATGAATAGGTAATAACGATATTTATCGTAAAATGACGATTATAGGCCTGAATGGAGCCCATATCCTCGCCCATGGGGAGCTAGTTCATTACCCCCCCCTCGCCGTTCCCGGGTTAAGGGTCGCTCTACTGGTGATCTTCTTTCATATCTTACTAACTCTTGGTCATCCAACTTTCGGGACTTCGGTAAAACTTCTTCTGTTGCACTAGACATATCGAAAGCCTTCGATAGAGTCTGGCACACATCTTCAATTTCCAAACTGCCCTCCTTCAGTTTCTGTACCTCCAACTGTGCCTTTGTCTCTAATTTCCTTTCCGGCCATTCCATATCTGCGGTTGTGGACGGCCATCACTCATTTCCTCATCCTATCAATTCTGGTGTTCTTTAGGGTTCTGTCCTATCTCCTATTCTCTTTCTATTTTTCATAAATGATCTTCTCAACTGTATATCCAGTCCCATCATTCATATGTTGACGACTCTACCTTACACCACTCAATTAGTTTTCCAGAACGCCCCAGCCAGCAGTCCCTCAAATGCAAACGTAATGAAGCCATACAACACTTATCTTCTGATCTAGCTACTATTTCCAATTGGGGTAGAGAAAACCTTGTTGCATTTAACCCTTAACTGGCGGCACCCGGCTATTGTCGAGGTAAATAAATGTGGCCTATGTGGCGGGGCCCGGCTATTGTCGAGTGCAATTTTGAGCACGTAATGTGCTCTGAGAGAGAGCGGAGCAGTGGGAGGAGCGTAGGTTACCTCATGACCGCTCACCACGGTGGCCGTGGAGCTACTGAGCTGTACTCCTTTGTACTCCACCCTCTCTCACTAGTTTCACACGTAATAATGTAAGAAAATGACCGTATTTTACCAATTTTGCCCTTCGGTTGCACGATCGTTGCAAGACAACCAGTGATCGTAGATGGATGGTTCTGGTGTCATTGGAAAGCTGAATTAACGCCCTTTCAGGGATGCATACTTGTATTATGCTCTGGCTCTTGATTATGCATGAAAACGAGCACGGAAAAAACTTGTTTACGGTAAAACCCCCCGCTGGGCGGCACATAAAATATACTCCTCCACCCGCTCTTAACCCCTAACTGTCGGCGAGCAACATAAGTCGAGTTAAATAAAGCTGGACTATGTGGCGGCGCTCGACATAGGTCGAGTGGCAATTTCAGCACGTAATGTTGCTGAGAGAGAGAGACAAGTGGTGGCAGGAGAGTAGCGAGCGTATGACTGCTCCAGACCACCGCGGCGAACCTACGGACACAAATCCCACCTCCCTCCTCCCTCTCTCACTCGCTATATACGGAATTGTATGGGGAAAGTGCCTAATTACATGCTTTTTGCACTCGCGTTGCACGGTTATTGCAAGAAAACTAGCCATCATAAAAGGATCGTTATGGTGTCATTCGAAAGCTCTGTTTATGCCCTTTCAGGGATAGATACTTGTTTTACGTTCTGGGTCTTATTTAGGCATGAAAATGATCACGTAAACAGCCCTATTTTGGCTAAAAACACCCCGCTGGGCGGTACATATAAATAAACCGCATAGGCCGCTCTTAAGGTGTTAAGGTGTTAATGCTTCCAAGACTCAATTTATCCATCTTACTACCTGTCAAGAACCTCCAGAGGACTATCCCTTATTCTTCAACAATACAAAAATCAACCCTTGTTCTTCTCTCAATGTTCTTGGTGTTTCTTTTTCTTCTGTTCTCACTCTGAAGGACCATATTACCAGTCTCGCTAAGGCAGCCTCCCAGAAGCTGGGTGTGCTCAACCGCCTCAAGGGGTTCTTTACCCCTGTGCAGCTTCTTGCTCTGTAAAGGCGCACAGTGCGTCCTCGTTTTGAGTATTGTTCACATGTATGGGGAGGATCCTTTCACACCGCACTCCTAGACAAAGTAGACAGGAAAGCCTTTTGTATCATTACCTTCCGTCCCCTCACCAACTCTCTGCAATCTCTCTCTCTTCGCCGCAATGTTGCAACTCTTTCGCTATTCTATCGCTACTACAATAATCAGTGTTCGTCGGAGCTTTCCCAGTGTATACCACCTCCTGTAACGTACCCCCGCCTTGCAACACAATCCCACCTCTACTCTGTGCAACTCTCCAACCCAAGAGTGAAACGTTATTCTCAGACTTTCTTCTATTCAACTGCTGAGCTCTGGAACTCTCTCCCAGAATCCGTATTTCCCTCTTCCTATGACTTAAAATGCTTCAAACTCCGGGTGTCAAGGCATTTTGGCTCGAACGTCCCTTGAATTTGACCTTGTCACTCTTTCAACTCTGGGGGAGGCACTCGCTGCTGGCAGTTATGCCTTTTGTCTCCCTCATTCTCATATAAAAAAAACAATACATATATACATATATATATAGATATACAGTATATATATATATATATATATATATTGTTACGTATCTTGATCCTCAAGTGGTTAACTTGATGAATCTAGATAGCACAGAGATATATATTAAGGTATCAGTCAGCTGAAGGCAAAACGAAAGTAAAATCTAATAATATTATTTCCTGTTGTTGCTTCCTTTCCTTTTGGATCTTAGGACTTGGTATCCTTTATTGACTGATACTCTTTAACACATAACAAGCGGCCTCTGCGGTTTATTTATATGTACCGCCCAGCGGGGTGTTTTTAGCCAAAATAGGGCTGTTTACGTGATCATTTTCATGCCTAAATAAGACCCAGAACGTAAAACAAGTATCTATCCCTGAAAGGGCATGAACAGAGCTTTCGAATGACACCATAACGATCCTTGTATGATGGATAGTTTTCTTGCAATAACCGTGCAACGCGAGTGCAAAAAGCAAGTAATTCGGTACTTTCCCCATATAATTGAGTATGTAGCGAGTGAGAGAGGGAGGAGGGAGCTGAGATTCGTGTCAGTAGGTTCGCCGCGGTGGTCTGGAGCAGTCATACGCTCGCTAGTCTCCTGCCACCACTTGTCTCTCTCTCTCAGCAACATTACGTGCTGAAATTGCCACTCGAGTTATGTCGAGCGCCGCTAGTTAGTCCAGCTTTTTTTAACTCGACTTAAGTGGTGAGCCGCTAAAGAAGGGTTAATTATGGAAAAATACTGAAACTAATTAAAGTCATGTAGTATTTATGAAGAATTATTCTTTAACCCTTTACGAGCGGCCTATGAGTTTATTTATATGTACCGCCCAGCGGGGTGTTTTTAGCCAAAATAGGGCTGTTTACGTGATCATTTTCATGCCTAAATAAGACCCAGAACGTAAAACAAGTATCTATCCCTGAAAGGGCATGAACAGAGCTTTCGAATGACACCATAACGATCCTTCTATGATGGCTAGTTTTCTTGCAATAACCGTGCAACACGAGTGCAAAAAGCATGTAATTCGGTACTTTCCCCATACAATTCAGTATGTAGCGAGTGAGAGAGGGAGGAGGGAGCTGAGATTCGTGTCAGTAGGTTCGCCGCGGTGGTCGGGAGCAGTCATACGCTCGCTAGTCTCCTGCCACCACTTGTCTCTCTCTCTCAGCAACATTACGTGCTGAAATTGCCACTCGACCTATGTCGAGCGCCGCCACATAGTCCAGCTTTATTAAATACGACTTAAGTTGCGCGCCGACTTTTAGGGGTTAACCAAAGCTTAGTAGGCTATGGTTATGAACCGAATAAGTTATATCTAAAGAAGGACTATTCATTATATATCAAGTCTTGAAAGATAATTAATTATTAAGGTAAGAATATTTCTGTCTCTTACCCTTTTTGAAATGAATAGCTAGTTTTCTTATATGTCCTTTTATTTATATTTAATGTAGTTATTATTCTTGGTTCTTGTCTTACGTTAATAGTTTTATATTATTATTATCAGGATTAATATCAAAGTCACATACAAAGTTAGATATATATTTAATAATTAGATAAATGTATTTCTTAACCACGTAACATTGAGGTTTGATTATGAGTAAATAAAGTTGCAGGATCGCTTCATAGATTGGATTCAGGTCTCACTCAAATAATATGAAAAGCAATAATAATATTTTGAAGCTAAAAGAATTTTCTTCAGCTTAGGAAATCACTAGAAGTAACATTAAAACAGCCATGTTAGTCTAAGGCGATATTACTAATATGAGACAATAGTATCACCGTTCTTGTTCTCACCAGCAATGTAAGCTTAATTAAAAGAAAATGAAAGAACTCGCAAGTATTAATATAAAACAATAGTATTACTTTTATCATAACCCAATTACTTGAAGAGTTGCTTTAGTCCACAAGTCAGTCAACTAAAATAGTTAAGCACATAATAGTAGCGTTAACGTTAATTCCCAATCACATATCTCACTAACCAACATAACGTAAGTGTTTACACCGAACACACTTAACACACACTTATATAATCTGACTGACAGTCAAAAACCCATTATAATACTTCACCCCATCTTCCTCCAGCTGCAAGTTCACCTTCCCAACTCCAAATGAGACTGATTTGAATGCCCACTACTCGGGTCTTATATACTATGCAATGATGGTGTAGGAACGAATCAGGAGGCGGGGGATGGTGCGCGCCCCAATCACAGCTCCTCTAGTTGCGTAACAGGTTCGTGGTCCAATGGAGTCTCATGGTGTCGATCATCATCATAGCGTCGGGTCATCGAAGTAGTTTGCAGGGTCCCATATGACGCACGCAGGTGTGAAGGCTTGTTTGCTGGTATGCAGACTAGCTGGTTTCTCACTCGCTGGTTCGCTCGCTGGTCTGCTTCGCCGCCTGGGTAATTCGGCACTCCTTCAACTCTTAATTCTAACTCTTAAATAAACATACAGGGCTCCGTATGTCAGACCTCCCCCCTAGAAAAGAGTTTAAGGAGTATAGTACATATTATTATACATAATACATAATTAGATTCACCACCAGATTGGCAACAGCAAGGTTAAAATGAGGATATAATAAGGATATCACCCAAAGTAGGCAACGTCTCCAGGTACCACATCAGAACATAGCCGGAATGTAGCTGGAGCGTTATTCAAACTGCAAGGCATCTCACAGCTGAAGGCTTGAAAGCGCACTACTAAAGCATGATATTTACCTCGCTACAAGGGAGAGCAAATTGCCAAAATCCTCTCATTAAATTAATCTTACTGCTGTATGAGGCCAACCCGGTAAATGTAATCTTTACTAGATGCGTGATAGGCAATCGGCTAGCACGTTCTGGACCCCCTTATTATGTTTAACATGCAGGGAGTATTCCTGCAGCAACAGACTCCACCTGGTCAGTCGTTGGTTTGTATTTTAGAACTTATGCAAACATTTTAAGGGGTGATGGTCAGTATACACAGTGATGGCACCAGAGGCAGATTGCACATAGACAGCAAAGTATTGAAGGGATAAAATTAATGCTAACAGCTCCTTCTCAATGACTGAATAGTTACGTTGAGCAGAATTTAATTTTTTACTAAAATAGCACACAGGATGCAATACTTGACAGTCGTCTTCCTGTAGCAATACTGCACCAACCCCGGTATTGCTCGCATCCACTGCTAGGGAAAAAGATCTGTTAAAATCAGGAGCTCGGAGTACAGGATAATTTGATAAAATATATTTGGTAGCATTAAAGGCCTCCTCACATTCGGAGGACCACTCAAACTTCACATCCTTACGGAGAAGAACTGTCAGGGGAGCTGTTAACCTAGAAAAGTTTAAGATGAAACGCCTATAATAACCAATCATTCCTAGGTACCTTTGGATATGTTTCTTAGTGCTAGGAGTTGGGAATTCTAGAATAGACTCTACCTTTGCTTGAGGAGGTGCAACCTGCCCCTGACCTACCGTATATCCTAGATGCTGGACCGTACTCTTTACAAAGGTGCATTTCTTAAGATTAACCACCAGATTGGCATCAGCAAGATTTAAGAACAGCAATCTAAGTTGGTAAAGGTGCTCCTCCCATGACTGTGAAAAGATAAGAATATCATCGATGTAGACAACGCATCCAGGTACCCTTTCAGTCACCAAATTCATGAGGCGCTGGAATGTAGCTGGAGCGTTTTTCAAGCTGTAGGGCATTACGTTACAGCAGAAGGCTTGATTGTTGACTACAAAGCATGATATTTCCCTCGCTCTAGGGGTGAGAGCTACTTGCCAATATCCCTTCATTAAGTCAATCTTGCTGATATAGGTGGCTGTACCAATCTGGTCAATGCAGTCGTCGATCCGTGGCAGTGGGTAGGTATCGTTCTTTGTGACAGCATTAACTTGCTATAGTCCATACATAACCAATGGCTCCCGTCTGGCTTTGGCACAAGTATGACCGGACTACTCCACTGGCTTAAGGCCCTTGTGATCAGCTCGTTTGACAACATGAAGTCAAGCTCGACCTGCAGTATACTCCTGCGTTGTGGTAAGACACGGTAGGGGGATAGTTTAATGGGAGTTGCATCCCCTACGTCGATGTCGTGCACGGCCAAAGAAGTGAGTCCTGGAGTATCACGGAACACACTGGGAGACTGAGATAAAACAGAGATTAGTTGGTTCGCTTGATCAGAGGGAAGATGACATAGTTTAGATGGTAATTCCCCCCCAAGCTACTGAGTTATACTGAAAGTTGGATAGGCTACATGACAAGTCAAAGCCTGCATGGATACCTTCAGGCTCTGGAACAGTCTGTTGCGGGTCAGTAAGAGAACTGAAGACTTCGTCCGCACCAGGCTGTCCACAGGTCCTGACATTCACTGCCACAGTGGGAGAATCTGGAGGAGAGGAATCAGGGGACCTATGGTAGGGTTTCAACATTGCGTGGGCTTTCTCCTGTCTGGGGTAGTTACTAGATAATCGGTAATGCTCACCCTCTGAATGATCTTATATGGGCCCCTGAACTTGGCGGATAAAGGTTGGCCAAAAAGGGGGAGCAGGACCAAAACCTCATCACCGGGCTGAAACTCCCTCTCATGGGCTTTTCTGTCATACCAGTTCTTCATGGAGCCTTTAGCCACTGCCAAGTTTTGAGCTGCAAACTCACATGAGGATCTCAGCCGGGTTTTGAAATCTGAAACATACTTGAGGAGGTTTTGGTTCCCCTCCTGGCCAACTAGGCTATCCTGCAATAGTTGCAAAGGACCTCTTACCTGGTGACCGAAAACTAGCTCATTAGGGGAAAAACCTTGGGATTCAGTTGGAACCTCACGAGTAGAAAATAAATGAAAAGGTACCCCCTTATCCCACTCAACTCCGGTCTCTGACAAATATTTACGCAACATTCCTTTCAAAGTCTGATGATACCGTTCGAGAACCCCTCGACTCTCTGGGTGGTAGGTGCTCGACTTAACATGCTCGATACCCAACTCCTTCAGGGACTGCTGAAAAATGTTAGAGGTAAAATTAGTTCCTTGATCACTTTGCACCTGATAGGGGAAACCCATTCTGGTGAAGCTCATTGTGTAAACTTATCATAACAAAAACAATCGCTCAGAGGCTAAATAAACTGAATAATTATAATTGCTAGCCGAACGGCAGCGTGACTAAAGGCGCCACTCAAGGGCTCGCTTAAGGGAAAGAAAGATAGCAAGGGACTAGCCTCTCCCCAGGGCTTCCTCACTGTAGGCTTTGTAATTGTAACTCACTCACAACGGACATAGGTTACAAAGCTCAGTTTGGAGTGACACCCTCACACCCAGGGGGAGTCTGTTGGTGCATCATGAAACAACAGACTACTTATACTTCAATAACACTACAAGACATACACAACTACTTTTTTTTTTCTAGTATTTTTATAGTTTTTTATATTTTTGTATTTAAATATTTTCTTCTATACAGAAACACAGCCACTCCTACTTTACGACTCTACGCTGGGCTACATACGGCAACCAACAAGCACCAGATGTAAACATGCTAATAAAACCAAAGTATGAGGCTACACCAAAACAAACTGACCACTAAGATTTCTTCTCACAACATACCCTATCTTGACAAACAATCAACCATAACATTATCAGTGCCTTTTATGTGCCGCACATCCAGACTGTGTCCCGGCAGCAAAACATCACCTGGCACTGATAAACTGCCCAGTCCACCACAAGACTGGCACTTCTCTTCACTCTCTCCGGCAATGGGACCTGCCAATAACCTTTCACTAATTCCACCTTAGTGATAAACGTGGCAGCCCCGATGCGGTCTATGGGGTCGTCAACTCTGGGTAATGGGTAGGCGTCTGTCTGGGATAATACACTAACACTACTGCAATCAACACAAAAACGGATCCTGCCACTCGGCTCAGGTTGCAAAGTCACTGGCAAAGACCACTCACGATATCCCTTATTCCTCAGACCCTTCTCCAACAGGTAGTCCAGCTTTGCTTTTAAGACAGACTGTCGAGCAGGAATTATACGGTAGGGAGCCAACTTGAGCTTTGCACTGTCTCCAGCCGCTATGTCGGGTGCCACCCCGAACATGAGGCCTGGAAAGTCACCAAACATGCGGAAGTACTGCCACAGTTTAGTGGTGCAATGCATAAGTGTGTTGATTTTCGGTGTGAGCATCCTAGGTTCGAATCCCCGGACTGCCCCATGTGTTTCTTAATTTCATTAATCGAGTTTAGGAGTAAAGTTGGTTGGTGGAGAGAACATAATAAAACAACTCCTCTTGGCACTTAGGAACAAGAAATTGCAACTTATCTCGAAGAACAACATACTCATTGCCCTCCCATAACCCAGCCGGGTCTGCAGCCTCTAAACTATAGTCTCCCTCCTTCTCCACCTCCGTCCCTAGTACAGCCAGGTCATGAGAGGGATAATCTGTACCACCTGTGCAGTCACTCCCACAGTTCATAAGTGCCAAGGCTTCCCCACTGATACCATACCTGCGCACCCCCATATTCCTTGCGGCTACACCTGCCTGCGCAGCATCACCTTCGTCAGCGCCACGGCTAGATGCAGTCGGTCTATGGTAGGGCTGTTGCATTTTGATAGGGCAGCATTGGGAGGCTATGCGACGGTCGGGCGTATCTATTAAATAGTCAACCTCACCAATCTGCCTAATGACCTGGTACTGACCACAAAACTTAGCAGCCATGGGTCGACCCTGAACTGACAACGGTGCCAAAGCCTCGTCGCCCACCTTGAACACCCTAGATTTAGCCTGTTCGTCACAATGGCCTCTCATCTTCGTGTTCATTCTGCTAACCGGGATAGCCTCCGGGTATCTAGTGGGAGTATCAATTAAAGTGTGCAAGTATTTGTCTCCCGAACTGGTGGGTGATAAGGGACCAACCACGTCAACTATGACATGAGTCAATGGCGATTCAACTGCAGGTGTAGGGATCAAAGATGCCACGGGTATTCCTTGATATGGTTCTCCGACTAGCTTACCACTATGACACATAAAAAAAGAAGCCACCGATGCATGCATATTAGGCCACCAAATATGAGAATGTAGCCTATCAGTAGTCTCACATACCCCTAAATGACCCGCCAGTGGTGCCACCTGCATTAGCGTAACCAGCTCCTCCCTGAACTGGGCAGGCACCACGTACTGCTCCTCCCCCAAACCAGAGTTCGTATCCGGCGTCCACTGCCGATACAACAATGCCCTTTGTATAATAAATTTCTCTGCTTGACCGTTCTTCCCACCAGTCGTGCCAACCTTCTTAAACAGGAGGCCCAGACTCAGGTCCTCGTGCTGCAACTTGCTCAGTTTGTTTCTAGGGAACTCCAACAAAGGCAGTTACCTCTGACCTCTCAAAAATTTCAGAAGGTTGTGTCGGCTGCACTATGTCAGACTCCTCGTCCGACACTAGGTCACCTCTACTAGTCTCGGTAGCCTCACTGGGGTCAGCCAAGCCCACAGCTGTCTCCGGACCAGTGTCATCTAGTAGTGCATCATGAGATGGCCCGCACTCATGGATGTCGGCCCCCGCATCCACTAAATCATCCACCTGTTGTGCCAAATGTGCCACTGATTGGGTCACTGCACCAACAGGGTAGATAGAGTCCATGTTATCTTCTTGCAAACAACCACCACCAGGGGGCACAAAAGCAGCCTCAGCGACGACTATGGGAGACGGGAAAACTACATCCCCTGCCAAGTCAGTCCCGAGCAAAAAGTCCACCCCCTCAACTGGCAGAGTGTCCACCATAGCCACCTTACCCTCGGCGGTCACAAGTGGGCACTCTAGGGTCACCGGGGCTAAATCACAGAATTGTTCACTGTTGATTCACCTGCATATTACAAACTCTCCCGTGCTAATAGGTCCCCCTGTCAGGTTGCGACACATGGATTGTTGCCCACCAGTATCCCTAAACACCTTGACAGGGTAAGTCTACTCCCAAACCCTTAGGCCCGAATTCTAGAACAAGGCTTGACACCGACTTGAAAATCGGTCTTAAGACCGACTCAAGTCTGGATGTTGGACTTACTCATGTCAGACTTACCAAGCATGACTTTGCCATATTCAAAGTTGTGGCTTAAGACGCGACTCCAGTAAGTCGGGCTCAAGTCGAAACTTTCTTTTGAAGTCGTGCTCAAGTCCGAACGATTACAGAGTAATTTAAGGGGTGGTTACACATGCCCGAACTTTTGCCATATGGGTGACTTTTGTCACCACTACCGACGATTCCTACGACACCTAATACAAGGGTAGTGTAGGAACAGAGTTGCTCATAGCACAGATTTTAATGGAACTAGCTCACGTATCCTACACTCTTTCGTTATCACTTCAAAATTAATTGGTCTTAATTCGGCCGTATTAGCTTCCCGTCATGCTACTAATACATCACCATCCCTATGATAAAGCTGAGCATATATACAACCCAAGGTAAGTGTGACTATATTGCTCACTATTACCTAAAACAAGCGACATGAATCCAAGTCTGTTGGTAAAAGTGAAAGTCAGTGGAAGCAGCAGCACGCTCCTGATTGGCTATCTTATCAGTACCCTCATAATTTATTTATTATCTGTATTGTTCCTTATTTATTCATTAAACTAGAAACGTTTAGGTAATTTTAATGATTACTTAATAAATTACAGAGCTATCCGAATCTAAAGAGCTATTAAATATTACAGGAAACACAATAATAACGTTTATATCATGAAGTAAACACAAGCAAGGTATACAAATGATAAATGTGAGGAGTAAGAGAGAGGGAAGACTGACTGGACTCTTCTCAAGCGGTTTAGCCAATTACAAGGTGCGCTTTACATATTGCATTTTCAAAATAGGCAGTAACATAATTTCTTCCCTTGCTTGTGTTTACTACATATGTACGATTATATGTGTTTCAATGGTATTTTATTGGTTTAAGGTTCAGATATCACCGATCACATTGCCATTAGAAATATTAAAACTTATCTAGTTTAATATATATTTATATATATGTATATATATATACTGTATATATATATATATATATATATATATATATATATATATACAGTATATAGATATATAGATATATACAGTATACAGTAGGCTACTGTATAAGGAATGTATTTCCACGACATAGCCTACTAATTCACGCCAAACACTGTATACTGATTATGTAGGCTACTAAGTTATTTAGCCTAAGAAGTGCGCATGGGGGGTTTGAGACACCACACACCTGTGCGGACGTATTTGAGGTATTCCCATCACTAACATCGTTATTTTACCATAAATATTGTTAATACTTATTCATATGCGCCTATTTTACCATTAATATGAAGATATTAACCAGTTACAACAATAAAACAAGTGGAAACAGCGTTTGGATGGTCAAAATCGTCGATAGAGGCCGGGAGTTACACAACCAAAGGCTGAGGCAGCCTCCCACTCACGAAGCTTTGAGAGACACTGGAGGAACCTCTCAATTCTCTTCCTGACTTCTCCCCTAATTCCCACACTTGGTAACACTGATGACAACGCCTGCTTGCAACTCGCTAATGTTAGCACGAAAATAGACCACAGAATAAGGGAATAACAGGGAAAATAGGTGATAATTGAAGGAGGGGGGTGAAGTGGGGAAGGAGGGGATGTGGAGGAGTAATATTTGGCACGGCCCAGGGGCAAAAAAAAAGAAAGGGGTTCAGGTTTTTTTGGGGTGTTATAAATGGATTTTTTTAGGCCCAGGATCTTAACCCGCAGAGTGCCAGACATTTATTGACCCTATGAATCTGCCAGTGCCAGAGGATTTTTGTTTTGTGGTGGGGGGGGGGGGGGGGGGCTAAATCTATCAAGATGGGTGAGAAAGGAAGGATAATGGTAAAAAAAACACTCCCCTTGTCCATTTTCGCCAGAAATCAGGTCCTTGATGGTCCCAAATGTAGCTGAAATTTTCAGAGTAAATCATCAACTTTTATGGTATCGGAACGTATAGGTAGGAGGGTGGTGGGAGTGTGGTTTGGGGGATGGTGGGGGGAAGGTAGAAGCATAATTGACTCGTGTTACAAATATGAAGCCGATTGGTGAGGTAGTTTCGCCACCACGGATTTTCCTTTTTTTCCTTTTCTTCGTACGGATACGCTGGAAGTGGGTGGTGGGAGGCGGTTGGGGTGTGGTGGGGGGAAGGCAGAAGGGTAAGGGACTTGTCACACAAATATGAAACCGATTGGTGCAGTCGTTTCGTCGCCACAGATTTTCCTTTTTTTTCCTTGTGAGGCGACCAATAGTCAGCGAGTGGGTTGGGGGAGGGGGTTGTGTTGGTGGTGGCAAGAAGCCAGAAGGGTATGGTACATGTGGTAGAAATATGAAAGCCATAGGTGCAGTCGTTTCGCTGCTACAATTTTTTTTCGGTGAGTCCGTATATATATGGACCTGGCACTGGGCGTGACAAGACCCTAGTCCGTATATATACGGACCTGGCACTCAGGGGGTTAAGAGTCTTCCTGCAGTCGCCCGGGGAAACTCTTAAGTGTCTTCCCGTACTTGTCGGGTAAAAGAGTACTATTTAGCACGTCGCATTAACCGAACCTATAGCTATATGCTTATATACATTATTTGATTAAGATAAGATTACAAAGCAAACATAATACATAATTTGTAATATTGAAGGAAGTATTAGGCTAACCATTGCAGTAACGAAGCTACTACTCATATTTAGTTATAACAAATAGTTTACTGTTTTAAATTATAATTGTAAGTTGATTACAATAACCAAAAAATTATATATTTAATAACTTAAGAGAGAATATTCTTCCCAATCTTGCCTAAAGATATTGTATTTGTAGAAACTTGAAGTTGTGTATTCGTACTTAGCCTACTCCTTAAAGATCGGGGCCGGACTTAAGTCCGCCTCCAATTTGCAGCAAGTTAGGAGCATTATTAAGGCTTTTAAAGGGTTAAAATAGAGTGCAAATGGCCGGGAGCGCAGCGGACCAGACAGCCGACTCCCAGGGCTTACCGCCGCCCATTAACTCATGTTCCCTGTGTTCTCGAGAGGCCGGCAGTGTAGCCAGTAGTGAGCATAGCTGGGAAAAATATGCCGCTATACGCTAAACTCCCATGTTACTGCTACCACTTTAGCTCGTTCTGGTCTCATTTTGAAGCTTTTAGCGCCTAGTGTTTTGCTAAATACATTTCTTTTCATGCAGATACTTGATTTATCATTCAGGAGGGCCTGAATATGCCCAAATAAGCCCAAAACCCCCCGCTAGACAAGGGTTAAACCGTTTTCTCTCATTTGAACATCATTACAACAATTATGGGACACTGCCTGTCCACTTTGTTGGCCTTTTACAAGCAGGTTTAAGTTTTATAATTGACGAAATCGTCCATCAAGTCGATCTCTGTCAAACTCCATCGTCCCACGCCCACTTTCAAGTCTGTCTCAAGCCTACTCGGAGGTGGCTTAGGCTCAGAGGCATCGGCTCGGTCTTAGATAATCTCAAGACTCGTTTTAGCATATCAGTTTTTTTAAAGCTCGTCTCAAGTCCGACTTGAGACAGACTCAAGACTCAAGTCGGTCTCAAGCCTTGTTCTAGAATTCGGGCCTTAGTAATCCATCATGTATAAATGGCCGACGCCAATCAGGGGAAGTCTGGTTATGCTCAGGTGGTGATTTCATCTGGGGCTGCAAAGTGCTTACTACCCTGCTTCGCGCTAGCCAACACTGCCTCCCAGACTCACCAGTACCTGGCTTGCCTTTCACAGGCACCTCCCCTAGTGTCGCCACCAACTGGACAGCCATGGGTTCCTGGGTAGCCTTCCATTTAACACACTGAGGTTAAATATGACCCACTTGCTTGCAAAAATAACATCTCACTTCCGTAGAAGCTCACTGATTGTCAGCCTTGGTATAATGTGTGTTATTTGTGGTAACTTGGGGTGATGATGGGCGAGCTGATACTGTGGCTGCTTGGTGCACAGGTCGGTCTTTCCTGTCACCAATGCTCCCCATGCACGTGCCACGCTGGACTAGTGCAAAGTCATCAGCCCAAACTGGTGCTTCCCTTATTGATTTAAACTGCTTTTCTTTTAATTTTACCTCAATGTCCTTTTCAACTATGCTTGTAAACTGCTCCATGAGCCAAACCTCACACACCGCCTCAATAGTACCAGCTGACTCTGAATGCAGCCACTTAGCTAGAGTATTGCGCAGGTACCTGGCACATTCCACGTGCGAGTCCCCCTGCCTCTTCCGAGCCCCCCTGAAGGCCAACCTGTAAGCCTCAGGACGAAGCTCGTAGGCTTTCAACACAGCCTCCTTAAGCACATCATACTCGAACTCTCGCACTTCTAGGCGATCGTATTCATCAAGAGCCTTGCCTTTCAAGACATTAGACACCAACACTGCCCAGCGTTGCCTCGGCCACTGATACTCGTGGGCCTTCTTCTCAAAACGCAAGAACCACTCTTGTGACCTTGAGTTCATCGAAGGCCGGCACGAGTTTCAGCCGTCGAGACAACAGCACCTCTTCTGCCTCCTCCTTATATGTATGACCAGCATTATTCCCCTGTCGTCTTTGCCCACTAGTTTCCAACTTCGTCTTCTCCAAATCTGCATGTTTTCTCTTCTCCTCTATAGCTAACTCCATCTTCCTCAACTCAATCTCTCTATCTTTCTGTCTCTCCTCTCTCTCTCTCTCTCACTCTGTCTCTCTTCCATCTCCATTCTCTTGAGCTGCAACTCAACCTCTGGACTCCTCGACCCAATCAGGATTATAGGAGGAAAGTGGGCAAAAGGGGGAACATTGTGCTGAGCAGCCACCATATGAGTGGCAGTGAAATGCTACGGTGTGGTCCACGACACATGGGGGGAAGAAGGAGGATACTGGGGATTGCTAGCATAACTTGAAACAAATGTACTGGCCAGAGGGGCATGAACATAGCCCTGTGAAAATGAAGGGGCAGTACTGATAGGGTTAAATGCTGACGGTGGAGGCATGGTGGCAGGTGCTGTGGTAATAGTAGGAGACTGCCTAAATACAGTATCACCTTGCTCCGGAGTTGTTGCTCCACTTCGGTCCCCAGTAGAATGGTAGCTAGCCTGACTGATAGGACGCTGTGGCACAAGCTGGATGGTGCCATCATCCACTACACGAGTACTAGCTTCCTGAAGACCATTAAGCTGTGCAACTACCTTACACACCTCTTGAACTAACTCTGCCTTAGCCATACCACTGCACCTCCAACACGCATCTTAATTCATCACTACTCCTGCCAGCAACCTCATCTTGACTAGGTTGGGTTCTAATAAACTGCCAAACTCCTCCCCCCTACAATATGAACAGGAATGTACTCAACATGCAACATCTTAGCAATAGTTGTGGACACGGGCTAACGAAATAAGAGTACTATGTCCGTATACTTTCAACTGCAAGAAAAATGTACTGACCAATCTAAATATAATTGCTTCACACCACAAGAACTCTATACTATCACACTATCCTGGCCTGAGGTCGCCACTGTTACGAGGGGAGCCGGGGGAAACAGATGCTCAAATAGCCTAGCCCACAGCACTGTCAAAAAGAAACCGCCATAGCAAAAAGACAACCAAAGCTGTAGACCTGCATCCTACACTGCCCACTGTACTGGACTACCCAGTACAGACACGCTCTTAACCCTTTCACGCACATATGACGCAGAGGTTGCCAGACTAGCAATAAGAAATAGAGTTCTCTCACTCTTATAATTACCTCTCCAAAATTAGTTTTCTGCCCACAGCTAACTCAAAGACAACTGCAGAGGTTGAAGTAACTAAACTAAAGGTTTCTAAATACCCCTGATGGTAATAAAGGCTTTAAAGTATCCCCTATAGGCTCAAAATCGCGTCATATATCGGAGAGGGTTAATATCTGACTCAAACACCAAGACACGCAGGTTCTCTAGGAAAAGTGATTATCTTCCTCTTTGCTCTATGAAAGTAGTAACACAAGGAGACACAACAATATCTGTTGTCTCCGAGTCTGGTTTATAGTGTGTGTAGTATGCAAGAGAACTTATACGGTTATTCTACACTGCTCAAATCAATGGTAACTAAACTGCTGTTAGACTCCCAGAACAAACCACGTAATGCCCAATCGCTTAGGAATTGAGAATCTTATGAACAAAAACCATGGGAAAGTCTAAAGCACTATCCTTACACATGAAACAAAATAGTAGGTATACATTCCAGTACGTTGGAGCAGGCTACCCAGAGCAAACACTAAACAACTGTGAATACCAACTTCAATAATAAAGAATACATACATATAATAATAATAGGCAATGCAGTAGAGGAATGGAAAAGAAATAGAAGAAAACCGTGGTGAAGCTTATAATTTAGATGCCAAGCGGCTTCAGTACTTATAGCTAACAAATGCAGAACATTCCGATATGCAAAAGAATAAGGTTAACACAATAATTGTATTCTTAACCCGACTCCAGACTCACTATGCAACGGATCAATATGAATTAAAGGAAATATGTGCGGTATTTAAGGGAAAAGCATAGCAAACCCACCACCGACGAGACTAGTGCAGTGGTCACCCCGAGAGCGAGAGCTGTAGCGGGAGTGAATCCTGAGGCTGCAGGAAACACAAGCCCTCGCGGGAAAGGGAGGAGGGAGTGTCAAATGTTGCTAGACTATATAACTAAACTATTCACTTGGGCTCTCATTAACAGTACAAAAGTAATCAAATAAATATAAGACATCATTGTGTAAACTTATGATAACGAAAACAATCGCACAGAGGCTAAATAAACTAAATAATGATAATTGCTAGCCGAACGGCAGCGTGACTAAAGGCGCCAACCAAGGGTTCGCTCAAGGGAAAGAACGATAGCAAGCGACTAGCCTCTCCCCAGGGCTCCCTCACTGTAGACTTTGTAATTGTAACTCACTCACAACGGACATAGGTTACTAAGCTCAGTTAGGAGTGACAATATATATATATACTGTATATATAGCCAGCTCAGGATGAAGACTAATAGATTCAACTTCCTCATCTATATTGGTGACTAGTTTCGGGAACATTTCCCATCATCAGACCCTTTAACGAAATATTTAAACACAAATTACTTAGTGATTTTAAAAATAAACCACAATTCACAAATATTACTTGAGCAAATGCCAACACATTAAACCTTAAACTTAATGATAAAAAGCTATCTTCGGTAAATCGTAAATAAGTAAAGTTAGGTTGAAAAAGATACAAACTATCTATCTATTAAATGAACTAACCTTTCCAGAAGATTTACGAACATAAACTAATAAATACAATCAGATAATGAATCACTGATTATATGAAACATTGAACAAATAAAACCCACGAATGGCTATTTTAACGTGTATAATTTAGTGGAAGTTTCATAGTTATTTAAAGATGGCTTCAGTTTATGAATGTAAATAGATTCTAAAATACGAAGGCTATTCCTGTCGGTGCATTTATCCAAAATACTAAAGTCAATCAAGCCACATGCATGTGTCTTTTCAGTACAGTGATTTCGTATTTCTGACATAGTTGGCTTTGAAAGGGGCAAATAAGTTCTATAAGAAAAGCCTCTATGTTCGAACACTTGAATCTTGAGATTCCTTATGAAGTTCTCAATATATCCAGCTTTACAGCTAGAACATGCAAAAGAATACACGATGTTCGAACACAGACGTTTGGGGATCTTTTCCTTACAACAACAAAAAATGAACCAATAGTAAATTAATTGTTGAAAACAAATCTAAACAAAATTTGCGAGTAAGCCTGATTTAGGATTTTTGGGAGTTGATTTATAACGCTGTAGCTTGAATGACCATAAAACGGGAGACTAATATATCTGATATCCTTAGGAACAGATACCGTTTGAGGGGATACAGTACATTTCTTGTTTAGTAATGTTGTTAAATAGTGTCGAAGGGTAGCTGTTACTAGTGAAGAAGGTGAACAACTTACAGACTTCCTCGTGAAGCAATTGCCAATTGGAGCTAAGAGCGAAATATCTATAAATGACTGTTTTAATCGAATTGATTTTGTATATTATGGAGACAAATTATAAGAAATTAAGACCTACTGTAATCCCGTGAATGTATCCTTTCTGTATATAGATGTATCAACACTAAAGTTTTTTCTAGTGATAGCAATGTCTAAGAAGGCAATAGTTGTGTTGTTCTTAGTCTCGGTTGTATATACAATATTAGAATACTTCGAATTAAGATATTCCATAAATGTATCGATATGATCCTGTTCTTTAAACAATAAGACACAATCATCTGCATACCTAAGATAAACAAGTGGCTTAAACGCAGAGGGACAATCATCTAACCATTGACTTTCATAAACACATACAAATTAGTTAGCTAATGTAGGGTCCAATGGAGAACCCATTGCTACTCCATCAACTTGTTTGTACAAAACATTATTGAAAAAGAAGACTGATTCATTGACTGCCAGTTCCATTAGTGATTTGAAGTTTTTCTTTGATAAGTTATATACCTTTTCTTGTCTTTTGAATATTTCAGAAATGCAAACATTTATTGTGGATATTAATGGAAGAAAAGAACTGTAGAATTAAAGAACACCACACAATAATATATTACCTGGTAGCTGGATCGTAGGAAACGGGTTAGATAATTGTGGAGTGGAAACAAGGCAACAAGTTGGCGGGAGAGTTGGTGAAACCAATGATAAATAAGGAGGAAATTAATGAATAGTTAATGACAGAAGAGGGCCTCAAGACTCAAATGATAACTAGGAGGATAATAGAATGATGGTAGGTGAATTGATGGGAATCTACGCTGAGGTTAGTTCTAACTGGTTAATGGAATGAGATGAGAACAAGGGAAAATTGTACTGTCGGCGGTGGTAGTTGGAGAGCAAGTGAGGGTTCCCTGTCAAATTTGAGGAGCCTCACTTTTCTGCGCATGCGCTAATCGGTCGGTAAATATCGACCCCCTTATAATTACATAAGCTTATAGGAATGGCATATTACTACTTAATATCTAATACAGAACATAATTCAATATCCTTCCCATTTATACTAAATCATATTATTATAATTCTTATTCCTACAAATGTATTACTTAAGATTACACTTACATTAGACAGCAAATGAGGAGGAGTTCTTTACCGTGAATGCATTTGTTGTGAGGGGAATCAGTATTGGGACAACAAAATTAGCTAAATTGTAATTGAACGTACCAATGGCAGAAAGAATATGTCTTATTGGATGTTAAGTTTGTGCACTTTGGGGAGTCCATATAATATTATCTGGTACTGAGCCCGAAGCAAATAGCGAATTATATAATTTTCAAGCGAAAAACAGTATTTCAAAATCCTTAGAAGTCTGTTTAATTTATCCTCCAATTTCAATACATACGTGAATGGATCTAAAGTAAGCTTAATGAATGTACTAGTGTCTGACAATATGGCGTCCATTTTACTTATATAATCCGCCTTATCTAGAACAACCACTCCTCTCCCCTTATCCGGTTTAGTTATAACAATACTGTCATCAGCTTTAAAGTCTAAAAGTGTCTTAACTTTTACTTTTCAAAAGATTGACCAGGAGCAATGTTTTGTTTGATTGAATGAATTATGAGCTATGGAGGTAACATTGTCTACAATTGTATTCCCGCTTAATAAATCACTGTTACGATTAATAATAGGAAGTTTAGACAATCTGTTAATTCATGTTTCAAAGGACAACAAATGTGATACAAATTTCGGCTTGGTAATGGGTAGTTCAAAGACAAGTACACAAATCAGTGCATCCTCTTCCTCCGGTGTTAAAACTTTATTGGAGAGATTTATAATCACCTTACTTTTATCTACTCGCGAGATAACAAGAACACCTAAATTTCCTAATTTCTTGCTATGATTAATCTTGAATAATTAGGTACTTGAGTAGGATCACTGAATTAATTAAAACAAGTCACAAATATCCAATTACAAATTTGTTATTGAATATCAAGTCAATTAAATTATTTAATGAAACAAGCATTTGACATCAAATTACTGCTGCAAAAACATAAGTCTAGAATAAAAAGTTGAAGCATTATTCGACTGCACAACCTAATTAGGTAAATCATTTCATAACTCCCGTAGAAAAATAAATCGTTGTTGTTGTTGTTAAGGGGGAGGTAGTGGCTTTTTCTGGACCCCTTTCTCCCTCATGTTTAGCCTCATTAGTTTTGACATTTTGAGACATTTGTTCCATTAGTTAGGCGGTAATTTATATGTACCGCCCAGCGGGGTGTTTTTACCCTAAATAGGGTTGTTTACGTGATCATTTTCATGCCTAAATAAGACCCAGAGCGTAAAACAAGTATCTATCTCTGAAAGGGCATAGACAGAGCTTTCCAATGACACCCGAACGATCCTTGTACGACCGCTAGTTTTCTTGCAACAATCGCGCAACACGAGTGCAAAAACCATGTAATTAGGTAGTTTCCCTACATAATTCCCTGTGTAGCGAGTGCGTGAGGGTGGGGGAGGGTGGGATACATGTCAGTAGGTCCACCGCGGTGGTCTGGAGCAGTCATACGCTCGCTACTCTCCTGCCACCACTTATCTCTCTCTCTCAGCAACATTACGTGCTGAAAATGGCACACGACATAAGTTGTGAGCCGCCACATAGTCCAAATTTCTTTCACTCGACATTTGTTGCGCACCGCCAGTTAAGGGTTAAATGCATACAAAGGAATCTATGGAAAGATCAATTAAATCACTGCAAGATTTAATACATACAAAGATGCTTCAATACAGTTACTCTAAGCAACAATAAACTCTTCACTCCTTTCTGAAAGAAAGTGAAGTATAATCCTACAGCATACACCTGGAAACTTCTGAAGAAAGTCTGATGCTCATAAGATGCTCGTATCTTAAACTATATAAAGGCAGGAGGCAGGATACCACACGTGTAAATGGAATACACCAAAAGATAGGACATATAATGTTAACTGACACGAGAATACTATAAATGCGCAACGGTAGTAATGCTCGACACTAAAAGAAGTACTTCCTCATCAACGAAACAGTCTACTATGGTTGTGCGGCTCAGCAACAACCTAGACTAATAAATGCTGTGAATAATAATGCGTACATATCAAAGAGCTTATATTAAATACTAATAAGTGTCTACTCAATTAATAATGTCTAGCTGGGATACTCTAGGTAAGGAACTGGGGTTGAGAAAGACAGGCTCGTAGCCTAGCGATGTCCTTAAGACTGCATCCTTTAAGTTACGTTAATTGACTAGGGTGCTCTCTTGATAGATCCAGATCACAAGTATCTGGTTCTATCCTGGCGACCCTCTAAAGCCAAGCAAAGAGGCAGCAAAGTGTGGAACTGGCACAGGCCAAAGCCCTCAGTCAACACAAAGCTGCACTCGCAAAGGACGCAACCGAAAAGACAACACAGGCTACCACAGGACCGGCCGAAGTCGTGTAGGTATAAGCAAACCGTACACACATCGATGACAACGACTACAGTTACCTTATCCCAGTCTAGCATTAAATAAAAGAGCAGAAACACTAAATCAATAATGAAGACACACACAGTTCATAACCTATACTAACTAAGAACGCTCAAACCTATTCTAAGTACATGTAAATATCTACGAGGACGGCGCATGCAATACAATGGGCCGGCTATGGAAACTGTATGCAGAACCCAAGGGGATACGTAAATGAATAAAGACGAGAAGTAATGGAAAAGAAGAAGTTCAGAGAGAGAAACAGTTCTAAAGGTGGTGATCGGGGGAGAGTAAGCATAGGGATGTTAGATGCACGCGCGCCTAGCCTGTCCTGACGAGGACAGCTCCTGGGAACCCTCATGTAGGAGGCAAGTTACAAAGGAGCCCGCAAAGGCGCGATGGTCGGCCAATCACGAGCCGAGACGTCACAAGACAGCAGGTGTCACGTGACACAGCGCCCGCACCTACAGACACTCACTACCATCTCGCTCTAAAAAGTTTCTCTCTTTCCATGCTGGTACTTTCATCACTACTATTGATATAAAATACAACCCGTTGTCACAGACGAAAACAAAGACCACCACTGGACTGTCTGTGACAATACAATTACTAGGAAAGAAAGAACAACATTCTCTGATAACTGTAGCCCATTTCGATGTCCCTGGCGAGCGCTAGTGGCTAACGAGAGGTGATTCTGCCAACGCTGGTAGACTTCACAACACACACATACATAGACACACACATACATACACACACACACACACATGTATTCATACAAATAAGCACACACATACATATACACACACACACATACAAATATGCACACACACATACACAAACATACATAGGCGACACACACATACATACATATACACACGCACACACACATACATACATACATTCAATTACGCACATACACACGCATACATACATACATTCATACATACACACACATACATACAAAGACGCACATACACACATACATACATGCATATACACACACATACATCCAAACACACACACACACACACACACATACTCTCTCTCTCTCGTAAATCATCCAACGCCAAGCAGAAAACAGAGGCAACCGAGGACCACCGCCAGCGATGAGGACCGAAGACAGCGAGAACCGAGGACAGCCATGAACATACATGTAGTTCCGACCAGAACCAATTTTTTTATTAAAGAGCGTTCCGTGAGTTCTAAAATAACAAATGTAAAGGTTTTCTATGCAAACGCTAGTAGCATACGCAATACATTTTCAGATTTAGAGGCACTAGTGTCTACAGAAAATTATGATGTGATTGGCATAAATGAATCTTGGCTCAATACAGAAGATAGAGACTTTTTAGCAGAGTATTCACTTCCCGGTTATGTAATGTTTGACAAAAGCCGAATAAATAGAAATGGAGGTGGCGTTTTACTCTATATCAAAGAAAGTCTTAACCCGACCTCATGTCAAAACCTCAAATTGTGAACGTCGACACATCTTTTGTGCTAATAAAGAATAATAAATGTACAAAAATAATACTTGCAAATTAATATACAGACCTCCAGGTCAATCAGTGCAAACTGACCGAGAAATTTATGAACAATTTGCAGATGTAAGTATCTCACAAGATACCTTAATTTTTGGCGACTTTAATTTACCTGTGACCAAGTGGGGCGATACTCTTACTTCACACTTCGGACATGACTTGTATGCGGATTTGCAAGAGAGTTCGCTCTATCAATTTGTTCGATCGCCGACCCGTGGTAATAATGTTCTTGACATTGTACTTGCAACAAAAGACAAATTAATAGATAATTTGAATGTTGGAGATGAATTCAGTAACAGCGACCAACGTACTTTAACTTTCACTTTAAAGTTTACTAGTAACGAACCAAATAGCAGCATCGAAAAAGTCCCTAATTTCAATTAAGCAAACTTTCATAAACTTAGAGCTATGTTTAAAGAAACTGACTGGAGCTTTTTAATTAACAATAACAACATAAATACATCTTGGGAATTATTCGAAACCACTTACTTAAAAGCAGTACAAGGCTGCATATCATCGAACATACGGCGTACAGACCATAAAAATAAGCCTAAACGGTGTAATAAAGATATTTCAAACTGTCTGCTTGCTAAAGAGTTTGCTAATGATAGATTAAAATCCTCATCAAATGACGAAGAACGGGTGAAATTTGTAGAGCTACGACGCAATGCCAAACAGTTAATTAAGCAAAGTAAAAAGACCCTGGAGTTACATGTTGCGAATCAAAGTAAAACAAACCTGAACTAATTCTATAGTTATATCAGAAAGAAAACAGTAGTTACTTCAACTGTTGGACCATTAGTCGATGAAAATGGAGAATACACCAAAGACGAAGTACAAATGAATAATGCCCTCAATACCTTCTTTGCATCAGTTTTTACAACAGAAGACCTCAGTGATACCTGTACACCATCGCCGATTCAGATTGATAATTCAGATGTTCTAAGCAATATCACCGTTACAGAGAGAGAAGTATTGAATTGTTTAGATAAACTCAAGGTAAATAAAACTCCTGGACCTGATACATTCTCACCTAGAGTTCTAAAGGAAGCTAAGGATGAGCTCTCAAAAACACTGACATTGCTATTCAATAAATCCTTGCAGTCTGGAACTATGCCTGATCAGTGGAAGCTAGCCAACATAACACCGATATTCAAAAAAGGCAGCAAATCCCTACCCAGTAATTATCGTCCAATTAGCTTAACCTCAGTTGTATGTAAAATGCAGGAAACACTCATAAGAGACAAACTCGTAAATCACTTAGAGGAAAATAACATACTTAAAGATACTCAACACGGCTTTCGTAAAAAACGTTCCAGTTTAACAAACCTCTTAGACTTCTTCCACGATATGCTCAACCTCTACGATGAGACTAAAGCTGTAGATATTATATCCCTTGATTTTCAAAAGGCCCTTGACAAAGTTCCCCACAAACGTTTAATTAGTGTTAAAACTAAAAGCGCATGGAATACAAGACAGTGTGTTGAAATGGATAGAAAATTGGCTCAGCGACAGAAAGCAAAGAGTAGTCATAAACGGTAAGGCATCTAAATGGACCAATGTAAGTAGCGGGGTACACCAGGGATCGGTACTAAGACCAATTATCTTTCTAATTTACATCAACGACATAGATGAGGGTCTCACCTGTACAATCTCAAAATTTGCTGACGATACAAAAATTGCAAATAGCGTACTCTCAAAAGAACAAGTTGACGATATGCAACAAAATCTAGATAAGTTGTCATGTTGGGCCCAAATTCGGCAAATGAGTTTCAATGCGGATTAATGTAAAGTACTATATATCGGATATCTAAATGAGAAAGCAAACTATTTGATGAACGGCACTCAGCTTAACACCTTACGAGCGGGCCCGTCAGTTTTTTTCCACTACGTGCCCAGCGCGGGTTTTTTACCCTAAATGGCCTTGATTCTGTGCTCTTTTTCATGCATAAACAAGAGCCAGAGCGTAGTACAATTATGTATCCCTGAAACGGCGTAAATTGAGCTTTCCAATGACACCAGAAGCATCATTCTACGACCACGCGTTCTCTTGCAACGATCGTGCAACACAAGTGCAAAAACACTAAAATACGGTAATTTCCTTATATAATTCCCTGTGTGGCAAGGTAGGGAGGGTGGAGTTGTGTGGAGTAGATGTCAGTAGGCGCACGGGGTCCGTGCCGAGCGGTCATGAGGTAACCTACGCTCCTCCCGTCGCTCGTCTCTCTCCCAGAGCCATTCTTGCTCAAAAAATGCACACGGACTAAAGTCGGGCCCCGCCACATAGTCCAGGTTTTTAGTTACGGACATAGGTCGGGCCCCGCTAATAAGGGATTAAAAATGTAAACAGAGAAACTGATCTGGGAGTAACAATATCGAGTAACCTAAAACCGAGTCAACAATGTTCAGAAGTTGTTAAGAAGGCAAACAAAATAATTGGCTTTATAGGCAGGTCATTTGAGCATAAATCCAAAGAAGTTATCCTAACCCTTTACAATTCCTTAGTCGGCCCTCTTCTGGAATACTGCGTTCAATCCTGGTGCCCTTATTACCAAAAAGATATAGACAAGGTAGAACGAGTTGAACGTAGAGTTACCAAAATGATACCTAGCCTAAAGAACACACCATACGAGGAGCATCTCAGAGAATTAATCTATTTCCTTTAATCCACACAGATTAAGAGGCAACTTAATTCAAGTGTTCAAAATCATCAGCCTAGAAGGGTTACTAGACCTGCTGTTTCTTGATTTTCTTTGTACTCCTTTGTACTCTGTTTATACATATGGTAGACTAAAGCAGCATTTCGTTACACTGACGTCATTCACTGCTTTAAATAGGTAACCTAAACATACAGAGGATTACAACTGACTTGGAAGGCAGTTAAAGAAAGAAAAGTTTGTTACAATAATAATAACTATTCCGTAATTGTATATATTGGAATATGTTTTCACTTTATCTATTTATGAGAGGGAACTGTCCCAAAGCTGTGACGTTTGCTAGAAACCGGGTTCATTAATGTTGTCATACATTGATTATAATTATGTTCTAACAAATGTATTAATGTTATGATTTTGGAAAATGTGTCAATGTGTTGTTCCTACAACTGTCCCCTTTGGAATTGTTAGGTGTTTTGACAGTATATTCTGGCTGTCATTAGACGATTTAAATCAGTTTTGGAAGGCCCTCTGGCATTGACAGGGGTAATCTCAATCATCCCTCTGACTCCCACTGTCTAAAATCGTCTAATATCAGCCAGGATTAACTAGCCAAGACCAAGAGTGAGAGGGGTGGAAATGAGTTACTTGAGAAGTGCGTGCAAAGTTACATAGAGGGATAGACAGACGAATGAGGAAGTAAGAAGGAAGTGTGGTTTGGAAGTAGATGTGCTGGAAAGTGTGAAAAGGAACACCCTGAGATGGTTTGGCCATATGGAATGTATGGGAAGCGAGAGAATGACTAAGAAGGTGTACGAGAGCGAGGTGGAACAACAGAGAGGGAGAGGTAAACCGAAGGAGAGGTGGAAGGATGGAGTGAGAAGTATTGCATCGACTGACTGGGGACAGAGGTGCATGTGGGCGGTTCGTTCGTGGCCACCCCTTCGGGGATCACGGCGTCAGGCAATAGATAGATGATTAACTGACATCATGCGTCATGATCCTCAAGGGGTTAAGCTGTCCTTATTTCAGTGTCAACTATCTCAAACCTAACCTCTTCCTGGTTTGATGTCTGCAACTTGACCATGTTTATTTTTGTTTTGGAATGGCTTCAATGCCCAAATGAATCATCCTATCCAGAGTGGGGTTTCCCAATCTCTACCCAACCTTAGCCGATGTTATCTGTCTTGTTAACTGTCCTACTTTTCCTTCTGGTGCTAGATGGGTAGGAATCCTACTCCCCTTGTAAAATTCACCGACTACACAGAGCAAAGTAAGGGGCGAGGAACACCAAAGTGGTCCCAGACCCTAAGAATTGGATCTTTAAATGTTATTTTTGTTCGGGTTCTGTCTCGAGTCGTCCACCCCCAGTTATTTGGTATGTGCCACAGTATATACATACATACATACAATACCAATAGGTTCACTGAGGTATACAGTATATAGACTAACACTAGATGCATTTATTCATCTTAATGAGGATTTTCTATCTATCTATCTATCTATATGCTTAGGCCCAATCCCCATTCTTCCTATTTTTATTTTTATTTTCTATTTCATTCTATTTTATTATTTTGTTTCCTTTTTTCTTGGGGGTGGCCGACTCAAGACAGAGCAAGAACAGGGAAAACACAAAAACAACATAAAACAACGAACAAGCACAGATAAAAAACACAAACTCACACACATCTAGGTCACCCAGGAGAAGACCCAGAGACCAGGGTCACCAAGGTCACTCCAGCACACACCCGGCCCCCGACCACCCGGAGAGGCTCCGATCTCGGCAGGCAGACATGCAGCGGAGCCGAAGCCACAAGCCCGCCCACCACACTTACAGGCGCACCCTTCATATTAATCATCTCCTCGGCCAGGTGCCTGATGAACTATTATCAAGTCCAACTTGCACCTGACCGCTTCCCCAAAATGACCACGTATTCACTCAAGTATTCACAAGCATTCTCCATTAACTCCTGTCCACCACCACTTCCCCTGCCTGATCTATAGTCATTCCTCTATCATCCAAAGCTTTTATTACAGTCTCTCCATCTCAATGGGGGTCTTCCTGCCCTTCTTTCTCTCCTTGTATCTGACTCATATATTCTCTTTGTAAGCCTTTCATCTCCCATTCGTAAGGATCTTACACTTCTAAATTATTAGCCAAATATGTATAACAGCAATATATATGGCTGAAGTACTTATTATATAATTAAACTTTAGTTTATAAATATGGATTCCAATATTGATCATCGGTATTTAGAAGTAATATGTGCAGTCAAAGAACAAAATATATCTTATAATGGATCTCTCTCTCTCTCTCTCTCTCTCTTAAGTTATACTTTTGAGATAATGATATAAATATTTCTTAATATCACGGTTATGGTATTATTGTGGCTATGCATACACCGATTTAATATTATGAATATAATAGCAATAATTGTAATATCATTTTGTAATGGTATTAAAAGACTGTAACATCGCCTCTCTCTCATCGTTGGTGTAAACAAGTGTTCCAGAATTGATAGCAACATAATTATGCCTTACTCCATTCACGCCATACATTTGCAAAGGATTGTTAAGGGGATCTTTTAAAATATATATATTTATTATTTAATTAATGATTGTGTTGTCTTTCCCCTAGCCTCCAACAATCTCGGATAAAATAAACAAGACCCTCCTTGGAGAAAAAGTTGTGCATTTATAACCAGAAAAGTGCCCCGGCCGAAGGCCGATTCCTCCTCTCGCCATATCATTTTAGCTACCTAAATGGGACGAATGGTATTAACCCATTCTATACATACGATCTCAATTATTCCTTTTATCAACCATATATCTGTCTTATGATTTAAGAAATCATGTAAATGTAGCTGAAATCAAATACAGGAGACGTCACCGGTACTGTAAGGGTTAAAATCTCCAAACTAATGGAGCAAAAGTCTTAAATTTTAAAGTCGATTGGGGCTAAATATGAGTGAGAAGGGGCTATATAAATCCTCCCTTAATACAATCATTGATCGCACCTCAACAACTAAGGTTTTCAAAAATATTGCATTAACAAATTTGTAATTCAATTGTCCATTATCTTCCCACATTTAAACCCCTTGAGTATTGTGACGCATTTTGACAGTTTGTTATGGCTATCATTCTAAGATTGTATTCAATTTAGGAAGGAATTGTGGAAGTCAGAGGGTTGACTGAAATAGCATTTAACCCATCAACTGCTAGAGGGCCTTCCTAAATTGAACAAAATCGTGTATTGATTGCCAGAATAAAGTATCACAACCCGTCATCATGATATTCAAGGTGTTAATGATATTCATTCAGTGTTAATATTCAATAACTGAAGACAACCTGGTTCACTGTCATATCCTGTTTAACCCATTCAGTTCCGGTCACGTCCTTTTCATCATATTCTGGACAATATTAGACGACTTTGTTCGGCTTTGGAAGGATCTATGGTCTCTAGGAGGATGAAATGAGATAGTCCTTAGCCTATTAATTGTTAGAGGTCCTTCCTAAGCGAAATCAAATCTTCTAATAGGTGCCATAATGTCATTAAAGGGACGTCACCTGTACTGACAGGGTTAAACCGGTGACACACGAGAGCTTCTTCCGGAAATTTTCCTAGAGTAAGTTTTATCCGGCAATATGTTGAGGCTGTTTGACATTGGAATCGGAAACTAGACTGAGGTTAGATTATGGTTGGTGGTTGATTTATTAAATTAATATGTTCCCTCCACCAACCGACTTTACTCCTAAACTCAATTCATGAAATCATCAAATACATATGGCAGTCCAGGGAGTAGGAAGGAGGTGGTGTCCGACCGTCGCGGTAATAAATCCCGCAACCTCAGCCAGGTACAACCACAACGGCACTGGCACTTGCCTACGAGAGGTTCAGCCTAACCCAGGAGGTCAAACGGTAGTCCGAGATACCACATTAATTGGGTTGCCTCAGACTACTCATCTACCCCCGGTAGCTTGGGAGAGGCTTAGCCAAACGGTGGAGCCGCCGTGCCCTGGCCGCCTAGCTCCTCCCCACTCTATGCATCACTCCCTTAGTTAAAATCACACTTACTACTATGCTGGTTGATGCAGTCACCTTGGTGGCTGCATCACACAGCACTTCTCAATGTTTATGAATGTCTTGGGGTATAAACAGCTGTCCATAGAGCCCATCGTTTGTCAAGTTAGGTCTATGATTAGTTTGGTCAAGCACTGTACTCTCCTGCTGGGAGTACAAGACCCCCAGCAACAAAGTCAATACTCAGAGACCATGAGTTATTTAATAATAGGTTAGTCAAGAACTGTACTCTACTGCTGGGAGAGGAAGACCCCCAGCAGCAAAGTCAATACTCGAGACCATGAGTTATTTAATAATAGGTTAGTCAAGAACTGTACTCTACTGCTGGGAGAGGAAGACCCCCAGCAGCAAAGTCAGTACTCTGAATTCATGGTTGATTTTATATATAATTAGTCAAATACTGTACTCCGCTGCTGAGAGTGCAAACCTCGCAGCAACAGAGTCAATACCCTGGGACTATGTTTCTATTTGCTGTTTTAGTGCTGGAAATAAATTCACAAGTAAAGTTACCCAGCCAGACCTCACAGAAGGATCAATGCATCAACTAAGTGATACACCAACACCCCTGCCGGTGCCGAGCTGAACAACTAAAGCTTGTTACTGTACTTAATATCTATAGATTGGTATAGGATCTCCGTTAGTAATAGAGTCTTGGCTACTTTTGAAGGCTTTACTTACTATTCTCTCCTGTTCCTGGTCCCTAATTAATTTTTCTCTTTGATTTGATATAATAGTTGGTCTATTGTGTTCCATATATCTTTAGCTTGATTATTTATTACTATATTTAGTGATTGCATGTTTGCATTTAGATGCAGTTCTTCATTTGTGATAGTTTCAGGAAAATTCATGTCAAAAATAAATCTTAGAGCCTTGTTCTGAACTATTTGTAATTTATAAGATGTTGGGACTGAAGTTGTATTTATAGGAACAGAGGGATAAGTAAGAATAGGGTGTATCAATGCCATGTATAGCTTTCTCTTTATTTCCATTGAAGCATCTCTAAATCTATTTAACTTAGCTAGGATTGTTTTTGCGCGATGATATTATGTTTGAGTTATGTGAGATGTATATCCATACTTGGTAATTGTCAATCCTAGAATGTTTCCTTCGTTGCTATATTCAATTATGTTGTTATCTATTACCAAATCAGGGTAAACCATTTTATTTAGTGGAATTACCTTAAATTTTCTCATATTAGTTTTAATCTTCCATTTTCGTTCGTACTCATTTATGGATAAGATGGCTCTTTTAATTGTACGAACTGCAATATTTTTGGATTTTCCAGGAGGCAAGACTATTTGTGTGATGTCGTCAGCAAACTGAACATATTCACTATGGGGTGTTGGTTCTGGAAGATCTGAGGTGTAAATGGCATAAAGGGTTGGTGATAAACACCCCCCTTGAGGCACTCCACTTAATAATGGTATTGTTGGTCCTAAGGTATTGTTTATTGATATTTGTGCATATCTATCGTCAAGATAATTACATAAAAGCCTTTCATATTGATTTGGTATATTAAGTTGTAGTAATTTATATTTTAGCCCCGTATGCCAGACTTTATCAAAGGCTTTGGCTACATCTCGAAGCACTATTACTGGTTGTTGTCCCTTTGCCTTGGCTCTAGCAATAATTTATGTTAACCCTATTGCTGTATGGGTACCTCTTTTCCGCCTAAAACAGTGTTGCCTAGGGTTTATTCTGTTGTCTATTATGTCCAGAAGGCGATGATTGATTATTTTTTCAAAAATGTTACCAAGCATTTCCAGTAGGGATATTGGTCGATAGTTGGTTATTTCGCTTCTGTCTTTGCCTGGTTTAGGTATAAATATAATTTTAGCTGTTTTAAAGGGCTTTGGATAGTGGCCCGTGCTTAGAGAGGCATTTCATATGTGAATATATCCATTAATTATGTTTTGGGGTAGATTCAGTACCATATTTCTTGTAATGCCTGAGATACCTGGTGCTTTCTCTTTAAAACTTCTTATGTGATGCAATAATTCTCCCTCAGTGAAGGATTGACTTCCATATCATTGATGTTTATTATATCTAAGCTTGATATTCTATTCCCTTCTGCTTGCATAATTCTAGTTATTGTATCGTCATGTTTTTGCTCAAATTCCTGGTTTTCCTCATCGCTAATTTTAAATATGTTGCTCCATTCCCGTCTAAAAGCTTGTTCTGTCATTGTCTTCAGTTAACTCTATTCCGTTATGATCTTTAATATTTTTCATTGTATTGTCAGAGCCACCCATTATTCTTTTGATGTTGTCCCAGAAACATTTTGGTTCTTTGATTCTACTAAGATTGTCAAGTATTTCCTCCCACTTTTCTCTATTAATTTTTATACATTCATCCTTCAACTGCTCTTGAATGATCCTAATATTGTTAATCAATTTAGCAGTTGTTCCATTCTGATTTATATAGATTTGAATGTCTCGATACATTATTTGTAGTGTTCTTATTTTGTTGTTTATTAGGTTGTGTGGAATAGTTTTGTATTTGCTTTTAGGTATGTTATTATTAACAGCAGTTTTTATTTGCGTAGTAAGTCTCTCTATCTCTGTATCTATTTCAACTTTGTTCTTATTATTTAGGTCATGAATTGAGTAGGT
Source organism: Paralithodes platypus (assembly GCA_032716605.1). Classification (NCBI taxonomy): domain Eukaryota; kingdom Metazoa; phylum Arthropoda; class Malacostraca; order Decapoda; family Lithodidae; genus Paralithodes; species Paralithodes platypus. The sequence continues at coordinate 18,396,342 of CM064499.1, forward strand.
GGATAACTCATTCCTAAAATTGGTCCAGTCCGCTTTGCTCATTACACGTCTCTCCTTACATTCTATTTGTATTGGTGAAGTTGATAATGTCATAATTATTGGCATATTGATTGACAATATCAAACAATTGATATTGTGTATGAGGTACCTTATATAGATTGTCTATAACACCTCGGGAGCTTGTTGCCAATTTGATACGTGATCATGTTGAAAACCCCAGGTAAATATCAATATAAATAATTGGGCCAATTTCCTATCCTAAATATATAATTTGAGTATGCAAAATATGGCTCTAGTGGGAGTATAGAATGTCAGATGTGGACATTTTATGGTTCCCATGATAGTACAGTATTATAGGAAGCTTAAAAAAATAAAAACAAAAACACGGAAATTTCAATATAATTCATGAATATTCCTGGAGTCTCCCCTTAAAATCTCAAACCTAATATGGCTAAATATGAGGCACAGGTAGACTCTGACTATAAAGTATTACAAAGGAGTACAAAGGAATTTAAGCAACAACAGGTCTAGCGACCCCTCGCCTCGAGGTTGCTTGCCCTATAAAAAAATGCTGTTCAATGCATTCAACAATGATTTAGAGTACGGCCATCATTATCATGTTTAAAGACAAATAGGAATCATTTAATTTGTTGAGTCTAACCATGGTACTCGGCTGTGATATTATTATAGTTTTGATGTATGTCTATAATGATATCAACACGAGAGAGAGAGAGAGAGAGAGATATGTCGTCATAATTACCGTATCCTGCTTTTGATATCTGGGTTCGTCAGAGTAAATGTACTTGTTGGCAACCACTACCACTACCACATCCACTACCACAAACACTCATCACATCCACAACCATTCATCACAACCACAACCAAACATCACTACCACAACAACAACCAAACATCCCTATCACAACCACAACCAAACATCACAACCACAACCAAACATCACAACCACAACCATTCATCACAACCACAACCAAACATCCCTACCACAACCACAACCAAACATCACAACCACAACCAAACATCACAACCACAATCATTCATCACAACCACAATCAAACATCACTACCACAACAACAACCAAACATCCCTATCACAACCACAACCAAACATCACAACCACAACCAAACATCACAACCACAACCATTCATCACAACCACAACCATTCACCACTACCACAAACACTCATCACTACCACAACCATTCATCACAACCACAACCATTCATCACAACCACAACCATTCATCACTACCACAACCATCCATCAAAGCCGCAAACAAACATCACAGCTACAACCAAACATCACAACCACAACCACTCATCACAGCCAAAACCAAACATATCAACCAAAACTTCTTGTGACCACTCACCACAACCACACATCACTGCCACAACCACTCATTACAGCCACAACCACTACCACAACCAGAACTTCTCATCATAACCACATCCACTTACCACATCAACTCATCACAACCACAACCTCTCAGTGCAACTACAACCACTTACAACCACATCAACTCATCACAACCACAACCACTCACTGCAACCACAACTGGTCATCACAACCATTTGTCACAGCCACACACCACAGCCACTCACTCATCGCAACAACACATCACAACCATTCATAACAACCACAACCACTCATCAAAACCACACCCCACAACCAATCTTCACAACCACACAACACGACCACTAACAACCACAACCACTTATCATAAGCATAGGCACTCATCACATCCACAATCACTCAGTGCACCACACAACACAAATGAACCACCTTCCACAAAAAAACTACGTCATTGGGGCATTCTTATATATGTATTCATTTACGATTTATTATAGGTTCATCCCTAGACTTCCATCAAACATAAACATTATAACCAAGACCCCCTTCGAGTGAAAGTTGTGCATTGTTTGTAGATAAATGCACTGGCCGGTTCCTCCGAAATTGAATGCTCCCAATCGTCCCCCAGGAAATAAAAGTAGACACCTAGCTAGCACGAAAGGCCTTAAAATCGCCAAACTAAAGAGACGAATGTCTTGAATGTGTAAAACTAATGGGGCTAAACATGAGGGACAAGGGGGTCCAGGAAATCGCCCTTGTTATTTTATTCAACTTAGGAAGGATTTGCCGAAGAAGTGGGGCAAAATGTGATACACACATATTGTAGGTAGTAGGGGTAGGCAGCCCCGCCCAGGGAAGTACTACCGCCAAGGTTTCGGGAGACTCAGGGAATAGCCTGAATTCCATTTTCTCTCCCAGGCCTTGGTAGCTGGATACATATCTTTCTGCCTCACACATCAGGGGTATCAGGAAAACCCTCTTTATATAACATACACATCCAACTTCACGACATTGCCCTACATCGCTATCCTCTATCCATAAAACACTACTCTTCCCACTACATATCATACATGTAACACCGTACACCTTTACCTAACAAATATGGCAGTACAATTGTTAAGAGCAAACCTGGTGGTCCCTCGGATATCCACCCCCGGCAGAGTTGGGTCATTGACACAGGGCCCTCCTGGTCGTCATCATGCGACTGTGTCAAGAGCATTGCAACGTCCCAAAGCTGCTCATTCGTGCAGCTTCTTCTTTAGCAATATAAGGGGACTTCACTCTAACATCAATTCTGTACACCAATTTCTTCTCCTTTTTTTTGACAGAGACTCAAGTAACATCCACATCTGACACGTCTAGATTTAATTTTCCAGGTTATCAACTGCTCCAAAATTTCAGACATAAAGGAGGTGCATGTTGCTTCGCAAAATCTGAAATTGCCCTGGAGGAGGTTACTAGTTTCAATTGTCCCTATTTTGATTATTCTATATACAAATTAATTTCTGCTGGTAAATTTAAATACATATGTTGCATCTATCGTTCCCCAAATACTCCTCCAGAGCAAAGTCTTTTTGATTCTCTGTCCTCACAACTCAGTGTCCTCAACTTAAATGCTTCTTCTGAAATCACTGTGTTGGGTGATTTTAATGTCCATAATGTTGAATGGCTCACTCATTCAGCCAGGGCTGATGATGCTGGTTTTGAATGTGAGCTATTTGCAGAATCATTTAATCTCGCTCAACTAGTCAACCAACCCACCCGTGAACCAGATAATCCTAATCATAATTCCCACCTACTGGACTTATTTTTAACAACCAATTCAGAAAATTATGATGTTACAGTGAGGTCCCCGCTTGGATCTTCTGATCACTGTCTGATACAGGCCACCTGTCTATCACCTACCACACCTTCCCACTCTGAACCTGTTTTGGTGACTAAATGGCATTACGATAGGGCAGACTGGGAGGGTCTTCAAGGTTTCTTTATTGACATTCCCTGGACCTCTTTCTTTTCTAATGATGCACACTCCACCTTGAGCCACATACAATATTTTGTAAAAATTGGAATGGAAACTTTTATTCCTCATCAAAAGTACAGTAAAAGATCTAATTCACCTAAATGGTTTGACCATAATTGTGCTAGAGTAACTGAACAAAAAGCAATAGCCTACAATTCATGCACAAGATCAAAAACACATGAAGCCTTTAATTACTTTAGAAACATCAGAAATCATGCCAAAACTGTATTAAACCTAACTAAATCAAACTTTCTCCACAAGCAGGCAAATAAACTTCTAAATAATCCAAATGATAACATCATATTTTGGTCTACTCTTAACTCATTCAAATCCAACTTCACTACTGCTTCATCCATTCCACCATTGGAACGCCGACCCGTGGTAATAACGTTCTTGACATTGTACTTGCAACAAAAGAAGAATTAATAGAGAATTTGAATGTTGGTGATGAATTCAGTAACAGCGACCATCATACGATAACTTTCACTTTAAAGTTTACTAGTAACGAACCAAATAGTAGCATCGAAAAAGTCCCTAATTTCAAGAAAGCAAACTTCCATAAACTTAGAGCTATGTTTAAAGAAACTGACTGGAGCTTTTTAATTCACAATAACGACATAAATACATCTTGGAAGTTATTCGAAGCCACTTACCTAAAAGCAGTGCAAGACTGCATACCATCGAAAACTCGGCGTCCAGGCCATAATAATAAGCCCAAATGGTGGAATAAAGATATTTCAAACTGCCTGCTTGCTAAAAAATTTGCTAATGATAGATTAAAATCCTCACAAAATGACGAAGAACGGCTGAAATTTGTAGAGCTACGACGCAAAGCCAAAAAGTTAATTAAGCAAAGTAAAAAGACCTTAGAGTTACATATTGCGAATCAAAGTAAAACAAACCCGAAAGAATTCTATAGTTATATCAGAAAGAAAAAAGTAGTTACTTCAACTGTTGGACCGTTAGTCGATGAAAATGGAGAATACACCAAAGACGAAGAACAAATGAGTAATGCCCTCAATACCTTCTTTGCATCAGTTTTTACAACAGAAGACCTCAGTGATATCCCTACACCATCGCCGATTCAGATTGATAATTCAGATGTTTTAAGCAATATCACCGTTACAGAGAGAGAAGTATTGAATTGTTTAGATAAACTCAAGGTAAATAAAACGCCTGGACCTGATACAATCTCGCCTAGAGTTCTAAAGGAAGCTAAGGATGAGCTCTCTAAACCACTGACATTACTATTCAATAAATCCTTGCAGTCTGGAACTATGCCCGATCAGTGGAAGCTAGCCAACGTAACACCGATATTCAAAAAAGGCAGCAAATCCCTATCCAGTAACTATCGTCCAATTAGCTTAACCTCAGTTGTATGTAAAATGCTAGAAACGGTCATACGAGACAGACTCGTAAATCACTTAGAGGAAAATAACATACTTAAAGATACTCAACACGGCTTTCGTAAAAAACGTTCCTGTTTAACAAACCTCTTAGACTTCTTCCACGATATCCTCAACCTCTACGATGAGAGTAAAGCTGTAGATATTATATACCTTGATTTTCAAAAGGCCTTTGACAAAGTTCCCCACAAACGTTTACTGCTAAAACTAAAAGCGCATGGAATACAAGACGGTGTGTTGAAATGGATAGAAAATTGGCTCAGCGACAGAAAGCAAAGAGTAGTCATAAACGGTAAGGCATCAAAATGGACCAATGTAAGTAGCGGGGTACCCCAGGGATCGGTACTAGGACCAATTCTCTTTCTAATTTACATCAACGACATAGATGAGGGTCTCACCTGTACAATCTCAAAATTTGCTGACGATACAAAAATTGCAAATAGCGTACTCTCAAAAGAACAAGTTGACGATATGCAACACAATCTAGATAAATTGTCATGTTGGGCCCAAATTTGGCAAATGAGTTTCAATGCGGATAAATGTAAAGTACTACATATCGGATACCTAAATGAGAAAGCAAACTATTCGATGAATGGCACTCAGCTTAAGAATGTAAACAGAGAAACCGATCTGGGAGTAACAATATCGAGTAACCTAAAACCGAGTCAACAATGTTCAGAAGTTGTTAAGAAGGCAAACAAAATAATTGGCTTTATAGGCAGGTCATTTGAGCATAAATCCAAAGAAGTTATCCTAACCCTTTACAATTCCTTAGTCCGCCCTCTTCTGGAATACTGCGTTCAATCCTGGTGCCCTTATTACCAAAAAGATATAAACAAGCTAGAACGAGTTCAACGTAGAGTTACCAAAATGATACCTAGCCTAAAGAACAAACCATACGAAGAGCGTCTTAGAGAATTAAATCTATTTCCTTTAACCCAGCGCAGATTAAGAGGCGACTTAATTCAAGTGTTCAAAATCATCAAAGGCATCGACAATATGAACTGTAGTAAGTACTTCACTATCGACCAATCTAATTACACGCGGGGAAACGGTTGCAAAATTATTGGTAAATCTTTTAACTCGCACGAATCTAAGAATTTCTTCTTCAATCGAGTTGTCAACTTGTGGAATGGGCTTCCCCGAAACGTTATAGACTGCATCACCGTTGATTCATTTAAACTCCGCCTAGACAAATATCTCGCATCAAACCCGCGACTGACTGCGTTTGTAAATGAATAACTTTATTTTATCCCCCCCTCAGTTACTAACCCATCTGTCCCCTACTAACTTCCTAATCCTGCCACGGACATTAGTTCCAGGGCAGTAATTCCCTTTCCAATGTTCCCTTACCCACTCTAAACCACTGTTTGGACACTTGATCCTCAGTGTTTTGGAGGACAAGCAACCTAGAAGGGTCACTGGATCTGTTGTTGCTTGATTTCCTTTGTACTCCTTTGTACTCCTTTGTACCATTAAAATCTCCGACTGGCAATCTTGTAAGTGACCCACGAGGTAAAGCTAACCTTCTTGCGGATATTTTCTCCACCAACTCAACCTTAGATGAAATAAATCAAGATGTCCCTGTACTTAATTTTAATTCGCCTGAAATTCCCTCAATTAAGATCCACACCAGACATGTCAAAACTAGTTTGCAGAATCTCTCAGTAGATAAGGCTCCTGGTCCAGATGAAATTCCTCCAATAGTACTTAAGAATTGTTCCTTGGTGCTCGCTCCTGTATTGGCAAATTGTTTCCGTCTGTGTACTCATACCTCAAATGGTGTTTGGTTGTTAGTTGATAGATGATGTTATTAGTTGAAGTTTTGGTTGTGTTTGGTTGTTAGTTGATAGATGATGTTATTAGTTGAAGTTTTGGTTGTGTTTGGTTGTTAGTTGATAGATGATGTTATTAGTTGAAGTTTTGGTTGTGTTTGGTTGTTAGTTGATAGATGATGTTATTAGTTGAAGTTTCGGTTGTGTTTGGTTGTTAGGATAGATGATGTTATTAGTTGAAGTTTCGGTTGTGTTTGGTTGTTAGTTGATAGATGATGTTATTAGTTGAAGTTTCGGTTGTGTTTGGTTGTTAGTTGATAGATGATGTTATTAGTTGAAGTTTTGGTTGTGTTTGGTTGTTAGTTGATAGATGATGTTATTAGTTGAAGTTTCGGTTGTGTTTGGTTGTTAGGTGATAGATGATGTTATTAGTTGAAGTTTCGGTTGTGTTTGGTTGTTAGGTGATAGATGATGTTATTAGTTGAAGTTTTGGTTGTGTTTGGTTGTTAGTTGATAGATGATGTTTTTAGTTGAAGTTTCGGTTGTTAGTTGATAGATTGTATACTATTATATATTTTAGTTTCCTCCCTAGACCTCCATCAAACTTTAGAAATATCATCCCCAAGATCCCCCTTTAGTGTACATTAGTCATTTTTTGGCAACGAACAATATCCTGGCCGAAGGTCGGTTCCTCCAAAATTACAAGCTTGCTTTCACGCGCAACTATATAATTGACTCTTATATGGAACGAAAAACGTAACATTGACACGGAAATGGGGTGAAAGTTTTTCAAATCGACAAACTAATGGGGACTAATGTCTTATATTATCAAAACTAATGGGCTAAGCATGAAGAAAAAGGGGGTCAAGAAATGCCAAATAACTCCCCTTAAGAAAACTATCAGAATATAAAAAACAAACTTCGTCTCTAACTTCTGAAAGGCTAGACAGATAATGTAACAATTAATGAGACATATTGATTTTTCTGAACAACCGTCTCCCTCATGTGGAGTCCATTTATTTATGCGATCTAAAGACGTTCGCCCCATTAGTTTGGCGATTGTATGACATTTTGCCCCCCTTCTTCGGCAATATTAAGACTCCTCGTACCATTTAGGTGTTAATTATGTAATGGCAACCGACGGCGAGCATGTAAGTTAGTAAAAACCAGCCTTCAGCCCGGACTTTTTTTTCCCAATTTTTGTATAAATGTATATCGAAGGGGGATCTTGGGCGCGTTTTATAAGTTTGATTGAGGTCAAAGGAGAAACCAAAGAAATATACTGTACAGTATATCTATGTATCTATCTGTCTATCTATCTATATATCTATCTATCTATCCATCTCTCTATCTTTCTATATATCTATCTATATATATATACAATATAATATATATATATATATATATATATATATATATATATATACAATATAATATATATATATATATATATATATATATATATATATGTATTGACAATCATCTACATTAAGCTGTTTCCTGTCACTCACTATACACTGTCCACAAATTATGGCTACGATACGGGAATAGTAAAGTGCCCATAATAAACTAAACATTGCAAGAGATATTTTAACTTCAGAGTTCTTTTTTTGGACCCCTTTTTCCTTCATGTTAGCCTCATTTTTTAAACATATTCTATGTTCAGTCTTGTTGTCGACACCAATGCAAATGAGCGCCAAAATATTGCGAGGAATAACTTGCTCATTTAAAATTGCCGGATTTTTTTTTTGTGTGACATTGCTTTGCCAAATCTGGTGACAGGACAACTCAACTAACTTGAGCCAATAGTTCTGTAGCAGTGTAACCTCAACCAATAGTAATTTTTTTTTTTTTTTTCATGTGAATGAGGGAGGCAAAAGGCAGAACTGCCTATAGCGAGTGCCTCCCCCATAGTTGAAAGAGTGATAGGGCCAAAATCAAGGGACGTTCGAGCCAAAATGCCTGGACACACAGAGTTTGAAGCAATTTAAGTCATAGGAAGAGGGAAAGACTGATTCTGGGAGAGAGTTCCAGAGCTCAGCTGTTGAGTAGAAGAAAGGTTAGGTTAGGTTGGTAGAGTTGACCTGGTTTGGTTTGGTACCTGTTGAGATAATCATACAAGTTACAATGGTATACTGGTTATTTACCGAAGATCCGTGGAACCGAATATAGTATATCTGCTGAATCTCTCTCTCTCTGAAAAGGTTCAGCACTAGCATTTGTGGAATTTTGTCACATATACATATAAGATCTGTTCTACGTGGAACAAACTGCCCTCCGAAGTTGTAAACAGTTCTTTAGTAGAGCAGTTCAATAAGAGAGTAGATAGTATTTTGCCCACTCTGTAAAAATTGTAGTGCACTAAACAGTCTCTCTCCTTCCACTTGGAATATCTCCTATGAATGAACTGCAAGGTCTCTGAGATACTAACTGTTCCTTATAACGCTTACGAGGTTGAAAGAGAAACATATCAACTCCGGAAGTTACCAATGATAAAATGTTACATCCCTCATAACGCTGCTTGGTCTATAGTCTATACTAAGGATGGGATAATGAAGGACTGCCACAGAAACTAACTGAAGGAGTATTAATCCCTGCAGTACTGGCGACGTGTTTTTTGTTTTAATTATTCTAGCTATATTGTTAGACGCTCTTATGCAGTTTATGAAGGATATGCTGTGGTCAAAATGGTTAAGTGGTTAAGTTAATTGCTGGAGGCCCTTTTTAAACTGAATAATATCGTCTAATAGTATCCGGAATGAAAAGTGGATGGAAGTGAGAGAGATGGAAGAGAGAGAACTAGAGGTTGAATGGTAACAGTTTAGGGAAGGAGTGAAAGCAAGTGCAGAGGTAGTGTGCGGCAAAAGGAAAGTAGGAGGAAGAAGTACTTGGAAGGGAAGCGAGTGGTGTAATGATACGGTGAGAAAGGCAGTTGAGGAAAAGAGACAGGGTTTTGAGAGGGTTTTACAGGATGGTAGTGTTGAGGTATGGGAGAGGTACAAGGAGAAAAGGAGAGAGGCAAAACGGAAAATTAGAGAAGCGAAAAAAGATGCAAACGAAAGGTGGGGTCAAAGGATGAGTGAAAATTTTGAAGAACGAAAGAAGATGTTCTGGAAGGAGGTAAATAAAGTAAGGAAAGGAGGACGAAAGAGTGAAGAGTCAGTACAAGATGCAAATGGAAAATTACTAGTGGAAACAGTTGAAGTGAGGAAAAGATACCGAGTATTTTGAATCTTTGTTAAACGCAAGAGATGGAAGAGAAGCAGTGATTGAAGCAGTGGTGGATGGAGATAGGTTACCCATGCCACCCAGGTGGTAGGGAATGAATGAAAGGATTGAGGAAAATGAGGTGAAAGAAGCAGTGAAACAAATGAGAGCGGGAAAAGCAGAAGGTTTGGATGGTATTGTTGTGGAGTGTATAAAGAAGGGTGGAAATGTGATAATAGATTGGTTGGTGATACTTTTTCAATGTGTGCTTTGCTGGGTCAATGGTACAGTCGTCAGGATTAAATTCGTTTCAGTTTCCATGGACTGAGGCGTTAGTAGCACTGCACGATGGAGAGGTATCCCCTCCACCTCCTCTCCTTGTTGTTACCATACCCCCACCGAAACCCTCCCATTTTCTTTCCAACCCAAGAACTACACCCACCTTCCCTTCTCTCGCTCTCACCCAGTTAGTGGCTACTTCTGGACCTCACCAATTGCATGTATTCCGAACACCTATTGCAGGAATGCAATGTATCATAGGCAGAGTCACATATTAGCTCTACTAAATTTGAAAATAAAGAAAGAAAGAGAGATAGAGATAGAGAGGGAGAAAGAGAGAAAGCGGGGGAGGGGGATTGTTCGCCGAAAACCTTACATATAATTCGAGTGATTCATACCGATACATTTACCATTGACCCCTGAAAGGTTCATACCGATGTACTGATGGTTTAGTACTGTATCATACTCTAATATAGCTACCAAACTAACCTATGTGAAGTTGCATTTAATTGTCATCGTTGTAATGGCTCAGTCTGGGCTACGTAACAAGCTTGAGACAACGAGGACCGTCTGTGTCAATTCCACCATGAGTCTCTCCCATCAATGAACACACAAAGTAAACCATTCAAGTATTTTGAATTATTTATGTTAATACAATTATTAATTACTAATATTACTACTTAATAGCACCGTATACAAGAACAAAACATTTGATTAATCATATTCACCACAACCCTGCTTCCAGACAGTTCAGGACTCATTGAGTGAAAACAGGCAATTTTACAATAAATGCTATCAATCATTGCCGAGAATGTGCTCAGTGAGTCGTCCATGTGACTTCATTACGCTTACTCAACACTCATCCTCTTAACGAAGTTATCTACCAAATCATTAGGCCATAAATTATTGTTTTCCTAATTGGCCATAATGTAAAACTACTGTATATAAACAGGACACGAACTACCCTCGGGCAAGGTACTGGGGTTTTCGAAAAGAGGTTCCAGGCTTGAAAATATGACTTGACATAAACAGGCTTAATAATCCTGAAGGGTTGATTACCAATATTATATGCCCTATTTTAATGAACTACCCCTCGGGTACTCTTACGTTCATCTATCCATTAGGGAGGGTCTTATTTTACAGTTCCCATGCCCACAACACTTACGCTCACCCATACATTAGGGAAGGACTTATTCATTTTGTCACCATACCCTTAACACCTTGCCATAAGGCTACTCTATTTGATCAGGCATCTTGTTTTGTAACCAAGTTAAGGGGGGCGTTCACTATGGCTATGTAACAATATGGGTTGAAACATAGCAAATTGCGTTAAATACTCCCTGAGTAATTTCAAGACGTAGGGTATCTACTCCACATAATAGGCTACTATTGAAAACTTCACGCCTATTCAAGCTTATTCCCTTGAGATAACTTTCAAGATCATCTTAATTCACACTTGTTAAGAATAATTACTAAATATCTATATAAAACCCATTTATTAAATCCCAGATTAACTACAAGAGTTATAATATTGAACTGATCAATAATTCTTCGACTACAATACCACTCTGTATAACAGTTCCGTGTATAACCAAATAATCTCATTATACCTTATAATTATATAATTATACAAGTGTGTATTTCTACCCCTCATACCTGGTATATACATATCATTATACAGTTAACCCTACTAGTAACGGTAGTAATTAGCAGCTTCAGGTTAGGTTTTGTTTAATTCATATGTGTAATGTGCAGGAGATGGTCGAGAGATGTGTGTGAAATACTTCATTCCTTCATTAGGTGTTCAGAATGAATTTAATCGGTGAGGTGCCAGAAGTAGCTCCTAGCTGAGTGAGATCGAGAGAAGGGAGGGTGGGTGTAGTTCTGGGGTCGGAGAGAAAATGGGAAGGTTTAGGTGGGGGTATGGTAACAACAAGGAGAGGAGGTGGAGGGGATACTTCTCCACCGTGTAGTGCTACTAACTGGGAAAATGAAACAAATTAATACTGACGACTGTACCAATAGACTGGAAGATTGCATGTATTGTGCCGTTGTACAAGGGGAAGGGAGATCGGCAGGAGTGTTCAAGTTATAGAGGTATTAGTTGATTGTCAGTGGTTGGAAAGCTGTATGGCAGGGTGTTGTTAGAGAGGATAATAAAGTGTACGGAAGTTGCAATAGGAGAAGAACAGTGTGGTTTTAGGAGGGGAAGAGGGTGCGTGGATCAGATGTTTGCAGTAAGACAGTTATGCAAGAAGTATTTAGAGAAGCATAAGGAGATATTTTAGGCTTTTATGGATTTGGAAAAAGTGTATGATAGCGTGGATCGTGAAGCAATGTGGAAGGTGTTAAGCATTTATGAAATTGGAGGAAATTTGTTAGAAGAGTTAAGAGTTTTTATGAAGGGAGCAGAGCATGTGTTAGAGTAGGAAATGGTGAGTTGAGTGAATGGTTTGAGGTAAAGGTAGGTTTTCGACAGGGTTGTGTAATGTCACCATGGCTGTTTAATATGTTTATGGATGGTGTGGTGAGGGAAGTGAAAAGGAGAACTATTGGAAGAGGATTAGGTTTAGTAGGAAAGAATGGTAGAGATTGGGAGTTCAATCAGTTGCTGTTCGCTGATGACACAGCATAACAGGCCATAACATCGCCAAGCTAATGAGGAGAATGTCTTGAATGTGTAACAATAATGAGGCTAAACATGAAGGATAAGGGGATCCAGGAAATTCCCCTTAATATTTTATTCAACTTGGGAAGGAATTGTGGGAGTCAGAAGCATAATAATTGAGTTGGCTTTACTAATCTGCACAACCTAGTTTAATGATACCCAAAATAAGCTGCTAATTCTTCTCATACTCCTCAAGGGGTTGAGTTCTTAGTTGTGTCTGGTTGTTAGTTGTTAGATGTTATTAGATGAAGTTTTGGTTGTGTTTGGTTGTTAGTTGATAGATGTTGTTATTAGTTGAGGTTTTGGTTGTGTTTGATTGTTAGTTGATAGATGTTGTTATTAGTTGAAGTTTTGGTTGTGTT
>CM064499.1:18414424-18475719 GCA_032716605.1 Paralithodes platypus
CTTGGGGACTGACCTCACCAAAACGGTCAGAGATCAACACAAGATTACGGGTGTCTGCAGAGCGCCGATTGGCCCACATCCGGCAGATTCCACTTCATACCCAACCCATCTCGTCCATATGCCTATCTAATTGTATCTTAAAGCTCCCTATCGTTCTTGATCCTACCATATCACTCGGTAGCCTATTCTACATGTCTACAACTCGGTACACCAAACAAATATTTGCTTATATATTTTCTGAAACTAAATTGATCTAATTTGAAACCATTTGTTCGAGTTATTTCGCTATCACTGAGCTTCAGTTCATTTTGCATGTCCCCTTCATTAATCCCACTAACCCACTTGAACACTTCTATCATATCCCCTCTAACTCTGCGTCTTTCTAACGAATGTAAGCCTAATTTTGTCAACCTTTCTTCATATGGTAGATTTCTAATATTATGAATCAAGTTTGTCATTCTTCGCTATACTCTCTCCAACGAATCTATGTCCATTCTGTAATAACGACACCACAATTGGACAGCATAATCCACGTGAGGTCTCACTAATGATAAGTAAAGTTTTAAGATAACATCGGCAATTCTGTTACTCACACTCCTTGAGATGAACCCGAGAATCCTGTTTGCCTTGTTACGAACGCTTATACACTGTTTTCTAGGCTTCAAATCGTTGCTAACAAACACACCCAAATCTTTCTCGCAATCTGAGTTTTCTAATTCCGTAATAGCTACTTTATATTTTGCATTAGTATTCGTTTTCCCTATCTTTAATTAATACCTTACATATGGCAATGTTAAAATTACTCTGCCAATTTACTGACCATTTGTGTAAGGTATCTAGATCCCTTTGGAGGCACTCTATGTCGCTATCTGAATCTATTATTCTCCCCACTTTGGTATGGTCTGCGAATTTACTTATCCTTCTGGTTATACCTAAATCAAGGTCAATTTTGTATATAACAAACAACAGAGGACCCAATTATCGATTGCTTACCTCTTTCTTTGCAACGCTAAGACTCCTCACTGAAAAGAGGTAAACCAGAATGTAATATATACTCAACTATTAGCCCAAATAATATATAAGTTAATTGAAGAAATTATTGTTTCATTATCTTAGAAATGCTAAATTCTTGGAATAACTTACGGGGGAATTTGTATAATATGTTTAGCTGTGTAAAGCAAGAGGGGAAGATATAAGAGGAGAGACAGAGACAGAAGAGTTTGCCTACTCTCTTAATCTACTCTCAGATTTCCAGCATCGATTCCTTAGGGGCCGCTCTACTGGGGATCTCCTTTCATATGTTGCTAACTCTTGGTCTTCCTTTTTCCGGGACTTCGGTGAGACCTATTATATTGGGCTAGATATATCTAAGGCCTTTGATGGAGTCTGACACAAATATATAATTTATAAACTACCCTACTTCAGTTTCTATCCCTGTATCTAAGCCTTTATTTCTAGTTTCCTTTTTGGCCGTTCCAAAGCTGCGGTTGTGGATGGCCACCGTTCACTTCTTCTGCATATAATGAACTATAGGCTCACACACTCACACCAGTCAAATGTTTCTCAACAATAATTTCGTTGTCTGATTTATGTACTAATTCACTAAATTATGTGTCAACTACCTCACCTGTTCCTATGCGTTTAATTTCCTTTAGGTATAGAGTCGTGAGTGACTGAATATCAAGCCTTTTGGAAGTCCAATGACTAATGTTTAGTTATCTCTGATCCATCCTGTCCAAGAATGATCTAGATCTCGTTATCAGTACAAATGAAAACTTGATATCTAAGCTTGACATCGGAGAACATCTATCCACCTTTGATCACAAGCTCATTAGAATCGACATAAATTGCAAACATACTATTGGAAAAAGGAAATTAAGATACCAGATTATTGTAAATGCGAATTACAACGGAGTAAGAAAAACCCTCAGTGGCTTGCATTTACAGCTTAGCAATATTGACAAAACAAGTGAAGTATGGGACAAATTTAAAGATATATTCATGCTTTCTAAAAACAAAAACAAAAACGAACCCACGAAACTTAAATGTAATGCTTGTATAAACAAACCTCCCTGGTTCAATAAGAATATTTGCAAGACGCTAAGGGAAAGGCATAAATATCATACACTAATAAAAAATGCCACAAATAATGAACACTGGAGCTATTTATACAAAATAAGCGGATACAAAGTGAAGACATTAATTAGGACAGATAAATGTAATTATGACAATTATATAGCAAAGGAAAGTGTAAAACATCCAAAGTAATTTTACGGTTACGTTATTGGTAAATGAATAATACAAACCGGAATAGGGCCATTAACAATGTAAATACAGATACAACTCCAGGGTCGGATAATATTCACCCAATAATTCTGAAAAACGTGAAAGAAGAAATAGCTCAGTCCTTGACTAGCATATTTAACTTGTCACACAAGCAGGAAACCGTACCTAGTGTTTGGAAAACTGCAACTATTACACCAATATTTTAAAAAAAGTAAATAAATCCCAAGCAAGTAATTATAGACCAATTAGTAAAACGTCAATCATAGGAAAATATATGGAAAGAATTATAAGAGACAAGATAGTAGATTATCTTGAGTAAAACAAGTTGATCAGAGATAGCTAACATTGCTTTAGATCCAGTAAGTCATGCTTAACAAATTTGATCGAATTTTTGTATAAACTATTTACATTTAAAGCTCAACGAAATGAAGAGACACACAAGAGCGAGATTTGCAGAAGGCTTTCGATAAGGTACCACAAGGAAACTTGTTGAATACATTGGAAATCTTAGGCATTAATGTACAAATTAATGCTTGGATAAGGAGCTGGCTCACAAACAGAAGGCAGAGAGTTGTGATAAATGGAGTAGAATCTGAGTGGGAGCCAGTTTATAGTGGAGTGCCTCAGGGAACGGCCCTGGGGACAGTTTTGTTTCTTATCTATATAAATGACATCGATGTAGAACTAAATAATACTATCTCAATGTTCGCTGATGACGCAAAGATAGGACATTAAGTATTAACCGAAAAATACAAAGATAAACTGCAAACTGATTTAAATAAAATAGTTGAGTGGTCAGAAAATTGGCAGATGCCATTCAATGCTGATAAATGCCAGGTCTGGCAAATAGGTAATACATATACAAAATAAATGAATACATCAAAAGAGGCTAGCCAATCAAAACAAGTGCACTAGTTAAAGGCATGGGGGTTCTTATATCGGAACTAAAGACCTCAGATCAATGTGCAGCAGCTGCGAACTTGGCCAATCGAGCATTGGGATATATTTAAAGACACTTTACTTATACAAATTAAAACATAGTACCATTATTTAAAAGCATAGAGAGGCCCCATCTTGAATATGGCGTTCAATTTCACCTTATCTGAACAAGGATATTGAGAAACTCGAGTCGGTGCATGCGTAGAGCGACACAGTTGAAACTATCGCTAAGAAATAAATCATTTCATGACAGATTAAAAACACTAAATTTGTTTTCACTTGAGAACAGAAGAGTGTGAGGTCAATTAATCATGTATTTCAAGATAAAAAAGAGTTTTGACAAAATTTATGTAGATTCACTTTTCAATATCGATAACAATTCGTTAACTCGGGGAAATGGAATGAAATAAAAAAAACAGGAGGAAAATCTCGATGTCACAAAGCACTCCTTCACCTACAGCGTCATCAATGAGTAGAACAAACTGCCAGAGAAAGTGTTACAATGTAAGACAATTGGCACATTCAAAACGATTATAAGCATCCATTTTGAGGAGGCTGGAATAATATAGGTAAACAAAAAATAAAAACATAAAATTTCCCAGCATAAATTGTTCTCATTCTGCTGGGGGACTTGTTTCCCAAATTATAATTTCATGCCGAGCAACGGTTGGAGAGAGTGGTGGGTTCAGAGAGAGCATTTTGCTTTGCTTTCCTTGCCTTCCACTTTGTAGCAAATTCTATTTTTAGCTTTAAGTCCGGACTGCCTAGTAGGGACCGCACAGTTGGTGCAGTCTGTGCATCTAAGTAACTATATGTAACTCTCTCTCTCTCTATGTGGTAATACTGGAAGTATTTTCTGATGGAGATTCCTGGATGGTGGTGAGTCATTGTTTTTCACTGCTTTCTTTCTTTGTTTATATCTCTCATATTACATAATTATTTCAAGCAGGTCATATGAATATATATTGCGTGATTATTTGTTTTTAACTGCATTATAATTATATGAGTAATACTAGTGGCGAGAATAATATTATGATCATTAAACATATTATTTTCTTCTATAGGTTGTAAGACAATTAATTAATATGTGGTCATTATTCCTACAGGGATGACTCCGTTCGGACAGAGGATGTGGGTGGCACTCATCATAGGTAAGTTACTAACTCACCTGCTAATATTCCACACAAAATCATGGATACAACCCATGGATATAACCCCTGTATTATATTTACAGTAGTATATTTATATATTAGATAATACAGTATATATAATGTGTTTCCTAATACTATATATACCCACAATATTATTCAGTAATATTAGTTTAATCAAAATGTAGAATCACTTACCCCCCCCCCCCCCCCACCAAAAAAGGGTTCGGATCTCGGCCACAGAAGAAAACAGTTTTGTATTTTTAACTCACTTTTACTAATGAATACTGTATATACTGTATTTATATATATTTTCTTTAATACATACGAGGTTGAAAGAAATGGCAATTTCTGCGTTGGAAATTTTATTATTCAAAGTTTCCAGGTCTCTGATGAGTTTTCGCTGGGTGGCAGGAAGTAGATGAATGAGATAAGCAAAATTCATGGTGGTACAGGGTTACATTAATGTACATGATGATACAGGATATACAACGCGTTTCACTGGACAACCAGCATTATCAAGTAAGGATAGAATGATATAAAAGGTAAACAGGAAGGGTATATATAGACGGTGAAGGATCAGAGGAGGCGAAAATCAGGGGGCAAAAGTCTGCTATTGGTGGAGGGGTATTCTAGGAGAGAGAAAGATAGAACCGCTTCACGCATGCTCACTGGATGCGGGAAGGTGGTGGTCGGTTGGCGGGGTCGAAACTGATTGGCTGCGTGTCGAGGGGCGTGGCCTAAGTTGAGTAGTACTTGTGGCGCCGGCAGAAGACGAAGCTGAAGGAGGTAGCGCGAGGGGCTGCGTCAAGGGCACCGGGGGGCGAGGGGGGGCGTTAGGTCCTGTAGGAAAGTGCTTTTTGGCGGAAGGAAGGATCTGAAGGTCCAGAGTTTGGTTGTTGATGTTGGGATGTAAGGCTTGGATATATAATGCTTCGAGTATAGGTAATCTCCTTGGGTCACTTTCTTTATCGAGTATGGTGGTGTGTTTCTCTAACTCGTTGCGTGTGAGGGGGGGGTTGTTAGGGGTGAGATAGTGGTCTTTGATGGCTCCAGCCTGAAGGTGAAGAGTTAACCGACGTGAAAGACGAGTCTGCGTCATACCAATATAGGAATGAGGTCCACAGTCCTCATAATTACAGGTATGTTGGTAAATGAAGTGATCGTCGGTCATCGGGCTCTTTATGTTGGTGGAAGCTGGTTTGTTGCGGAGAACGGAGATCGAGGTTGAAGGTCTTGGGGGATTTGTAATAAATTATTATTTTGATTTTGTTTTCCGGGTTGGTTGGGTGGACATGCTTGGAGATTATTTCTTTTAAGACGACCTCGTCATTTTTGTGTTCAGAGGACATAAAATTGTGGTAGAAGATCTTAATTTCATTGGGGGGGGGGGGGGGGTCAACGTTGGGAGGGCTTTGGGTGTACCATTTTTCAAGATGGTGGTTGATGGTGCTGGAGATGTCGGAGATGGAGTATCCGTTATTCACTAAAACTTGGGATAGTCTTTGATATTTGATATTAGATATTGGGAACAGTATCCTTTATTCGAAAAAATAGCTAATTTTCGCTAATTTTTTCGAATAAAGGATACTGTTCCCAATAACTTATGTTCCAATGTTGTTTATGCATTTAACTGTCCCAGCTGCCTTGCTGGGTATGTGGGATGTTCGTCTCGTTCATTCCGCGCTAGAATATTGGAGCATTTGGGGAAAAGTATCCGAACAGGTCAATATTTAACGAAAATGCCTTTTTCAGCAGTAAGGAAACACATTTTCGAATTGGACCACAGATTTAATGAAAACGATTTTAAGATATTGGCTAAATTCAGAAACAAGAACGATACTTTCATTGGGGAGAAATATTTCATAGACAAACTCAAACCGAACCTAAACTGAGTGGTCAGGTAGTTGATAGCTTGGGGCTTTAGGATCCCTTGCTATATATAATGTCTATAGTCAGTTAATCTAGTTAGTTCTCCCGGAATAGTCGTAAGGTGCAGGTCGAAATGGTTTGTTGCATGTTATTTTATATTTTGTATTACATGTTCAGGTTTATGAAGTTAGGATTATGTAATATTCTTGTAAATCTTGTTATTGTTTTCAATTATTAACTTATAGTCTAGCAGTTTTAAGTAAAGTATTATGTAGAATTGTCACATTAAACTTGTTTAAATAGATCCATATATTAAATACAAAGTTTTAACAGATATCATGTTTGTTTTCTAGGATCGTTGGTGTTTCACCTGATGATGAACAGAGTTGTTCGAAATATTGTCAAAGCTTAATTAATAAACAATGAAAATGGAGTTGATGTTTGCTCTCGTCATCTTATGTATTCTCTCTCTCTCTATATATATATATATATATATATATATATATATATATATACAGTCTCTATATATATTTTTTTCTTCACTTTCTTCAGTTGGAGGTCTACAGCTCATGAGCACTCTGACTACGTAAGTATTTTACTAATATTCAATGTTGTTCACTTTCATTGGAGAATATTGAAATGTGTTATTTCATTATGAGCTTGTTATATATAGGTATAAGTAAGCTAAATATAACACTAAGAAGGTTATTCTCAATATTCCTCTCAGTATAAAAGGCTGCCTTATATATATATATATATATATATATATATATATATATATATATATGTATACTAGGTGAAGTACGTTATGTTGATAGCAAAGCTAAAATTCAGTGTGTACAGTAATTATGACAAACTTTCATTGACTGATGGATGCTACTCATATGCTCCCTTCTACGTTATGATATATTTAATTGAATGCATCTATCTATCTATCAATTGCCGGACGCCGTGATTCCCGAAGGGCTGACCACGAACGAAACAGCCCCATGCACCTCTGTCCCCAGTCAGTTGACGCCCCTCCTCCCATCCAGCACCGCCTTCGACGTCACTCATATACTTCTTCACTCCATCCTTTCACCTCTCATTCGATTTACCTCTCCCTCTATGTCCCTCCACCTCACTCTCGTACACTCTCTTAGTCATTCTCTCGCTTCCCATTCGCTAAACATAGCCGAACCATCTCCAAGTGTTCTTTTTCACACTTTTCAGCACATTCATATCCACACCACACCCCTCTCGCATTCCCCCATTCGTCGGTCTATCCCTCCATGCAACTCTGCACGCACTTCCCAGGCAATTCACTTCCACCCATCCCACTCCTGGTTTGAGTCTTCTCACCAACGTCCATGCCTCGCTCCCGCAAGTCAATGTCGGGACCACCACACCGCCATGCAAGGACCTCTTTAGTTCCATGCTGACTACCCCATTTCTTGTTACTGCCTTCAGCGTTCCCACCACCCTCCTCCCCCGTTACACCCTCTCCCGCACCTCTTCATCCATACTCCCATCCCCACTCAACACACTGCTTAGATACTTGAATGAGCTCACATTCGGTATAGCCTGACCGTTCAACCTCATCTCACACTCTGTGGCTGCACCCCTTTCAAAGACCATAACCCTGCTCTTCCCCGCAGATTCCGTTTTTCACACACTGTTTCAAACATATTTACCAGCCCACCCCTGCAACTCCCATTCACTTTCGCTAATCAGAACTGTATCATCAGCAAGCAGCAGAACAGACAACTTCCACTCGTTTCCCTCCCTTATCAGAGGTACACCAACTTCCACTGCTCTTACTTGTATTTATTTCATGACTCCATTCATATGTATGGACTGGTAAACGGTTTACAGTAGCTCTGGCTACGATAATGCTCCAGGTTTTATATATAATACTCCATCTGAGCAATGACAAATATGTTTTACATTTACTATAGCACAGCCTAAGCCAATTTGTTTTAGTTTTTTGCTATTGTTGATTATTTCACAACTTGTTTACAAAAAACTGTATATATATATATATATATATATATATATATATATATATATATATATATATATATATATATATATATATATATATATATTGAGAATATATCACAAATACACGTGAGCCACTAAATGTTTCTAGTCTCTCAGTGGGGATCGAACCATCGACCATCAGGATGATAGCCGACGCTTTAATCAATTACACCACGGCAGTCTATTAAAGCGTCGGCTATCATCCTGATGGTCGATGGTTCGATCCCCACTGAGAGACTAGAAACATTTAGTGACTCACGTGTATTTGTGATATATTCTCAATATTTGTAACTCTCATGCTTTGTGGGTTAGAATTAAATTAAATCAATTTCTACCCGAGTTGCGTCGGGACACTCAAAAATCCGTGTATGGTATTCTGGAAATATGGATCCTACAACTAGGTTTGAATTGACATATATTCGCCTAGTGGGTTTCCCTTCTCCCTAACATAAATAGGATAGAAGGCTGAGTGTCTTTTAGACTGCCGTGGTGTAATTGATTAAAGCGTCGGCTATCATCCTGATGGTCGATGGTTCGATCCCCACTGAGAGACTAGAAACATATATATATATATATATATATATATATATATATATATATATATATATATATATATGTACAGTATAATATACATTTTGTATATATATATATATATATATATATATATATATATATATATATATATATATATATATATATATATATATATATATATATATATATATATGTAACTCTATCAAGCTAAGCCAAACACAATTGCTCCATAATCCACCTTTTAGATCCATTTTTAAATTTTTCGGTAGAGAAATATCCCAGCCGAAGGCCGAATTCTGCTAAATTACTGGCTCGCTATCACTCGCCAGAAAACAATTTGACAGGTGAATGACACAAAAGGTGTCAATATTGTCAAATAAATGGTGCGAAAGGTCTTGAATTCACCAAACTAATGGGGCGAACATTGAAAAACCTCCCAACTAATAGGGGTCCAAAAAACACAATAACCTCCCTTAAAGGTTTTGTGGTGATATATTATACAATATGTCCGTTGGTGACTTTATTGGTGTGGTGATAAGGTTCTCATCTGATCAAATGAACAATACTTTACAGTGCTGATGATGTCCCGGACTTATCGGCCATTATCACATTGAAGAGCTTCCTTGATGATAGGTGGAAGAAGGACCCGATGTTGTACTGCATCACCGGTGACAAGAATACAGCCATCACCACCCACAACATCCCGGACAGCTTTGATCATATACGCTTCACAGGTACGTATTGGTTTGACTCACACATACATCACCGGTGACAAGAATACAACCATCACCACCCACAACATCCCGGACAGCTTTGATCATATACGCTTCACAGGTACGTATTGGTTTGACTCACACATACATCACCGGTGACAAGAATACAGCCATCACCACCCACAACATCCCGGACAGCTTTGATCATATACGCTTCACAGGTACGTATTGGTTTGACTCACACATACATCACCGGTGACAAGAATACAGCCATCACCACCCACAACATCCCGGACAGCTTTGATCATATACGCTTCACAGGTACGTATTGGTTTGACTCACACATACAGCACACATCAACATACTATTGCACACAACAAATACTCACAGTTACCCACATAATATTACAAACAATAACTGACACGCACATGTACAGAAACTTACATACACACACGTACACATATATACGCATACCCAAACATACATGTACTGTACACAGTGAAGTGACTTCGAAACGGCACCATACAATTGTTGCCGACATTACATTGACACACAATTACATTTTACCAATCACATCCGAACTGCGTCTCATGCGGAAATTCGCCCCAAATGTTTTTTTTGGGCGCGGCCCGGCCGAGATTCGAACTCGGGCCCGCCACGTGGGAGGCGAGCGCCAAAGCCACAACACCAAGAGAAGTACTCCACTTGGCATGATAGCTCAAACAGATTTCAGCATCGAATGCAGTTACAGATACTTGGCCACAATCCAGGCATTACAACACACACATACGAATGTTCATTACACACACGCACACACACACATACACATTTACATTAACATGATGCATACACACATGCACATTTCATCACCCATACACACACACACTCACACACACAAACCCACACACACACACACACACATTATCAATTAAGCACATTAATACACATAAACACACACGGACGATCATCACCACAATCATTCAAACACCAAATGTAGTCAAATATAATATTTGGCCAACAATCTTGATGATAATTGTGTATACTGTAGACAAATTAACATTAACTCATTACATATATGACATAACACATATAGTACTAACCATAGTACTAAACATAGACTATTACATATAAGACATAACCCATATAGTACTAACCATAGACTATTACATATAAGACATAACCCATATAGTACTAACCATAGACTATTACATATAAGACATAACCCATATAGTACTAACCATAGACTATTACATATAAGACATAACCCATATAGTACTAACCATAGACTATTACATATAAGACATAACCCATATAGTACTAACCATAGACTATTACATATAAGACATAACCCATATAGTACTATCCATAGACTATTACAAACAAGAGTACAGTCAACAACAACTCCATACCAACCAATATATTGCATAATTTATGAATACCATTATCGTCATTTGTTAATGTTGACTGTACAAAACAACACAGACATACACACACATAATCATACTATACACACATATTGTACTCAATCATACATATATCCAAACATTGCACATACATTCATTGTGTACGCACACATACACATTCATGATGTACACTCACAAATGTTGTACACTCACATACACAAACACATACTTTGCACACACAAATGCTGTATATAGAACACATTGCACAACACACATACACATACACACACATCCTGTATACGCACATACATATACATTATTATTTAAAACACACACAAATATACATACACACGATCATTCTGCACACACACATACACACACACACACACACACACACACACACACACACACACACACACACACACACACACGCACAGCAACGTATGAACAATACACATACACGTTGTGAACATTGACTATGGGCACTTATTTTCGATGTAAATGTGCATACAATAATATAGTACTGTATATTTTTAGGTATTGTTAACGACGAGCAAAGTACATACACATTGAGAATGATAGGTCCAAGAGTGTTTACAAAGGAGTACAAAGGAATACAAAGGAAATCAAGCAACAACATATCTAGTGACCCTTCTAGGTTGCTTGTCCTCCAAAACACTGAGGATCAAGTGTCCAAACAGTGGTTTAGAGTGGGTAAGGGAACATTGGAAAGGGAATTACTGCCCTGGAACTAATGTCCGTGGCAGGATTAAGAAGTTAGTAGGGGACAGATAGGTTAGTAACTGAGGGGGGGATAAAATAAAGTTATTCAAAGGAGTACAAAGGAGTACAAAGGAGTACAAAGGAAATCAAGCAACAACAGATCTAGTGACCCTTCTAGGTTGCTTGTCCTCCAAAACACTGAGGATCAAGTGTCCAAACAGTGGTTTAGAGTGGGTAAGGGAACATTGGAAAGGGAATTACTGCCCTGGAACTAATGTCCGTGGCAGGATTAGGAAGTTAGTAGGGGACAGATGGGTTAGTAACTGAGGGGGGGATAAAATAAAGTTATTCATTTACAAACGCAGTCAGTCGCGGGTTTGAAGCGAGATATTTGTCTAGGCGGAGTTTAAATGAATCAACGGTGATGCAGTCTATAACGTTTCGGGGAAGCCCATTCCACAAGTTGACAACTCGATTGAAGAAGAAATTCTTAGATTCGTGTGAGTTAAAAGATTTACCAATAATTTTGCAACCGTTTCCCTGCGTGTAATTAGATTGGTCGATAGTGAAGTACTTACTACAGTTCATATTGTCGATGCCTTTGATGATTTTGAACACTTGAATTAAGTCACCTCTTAATCTGCGCTGGGTTAAAGGAAATAGATTTAATTCTCTAAGACGCTCTTCGTATGGTTTGTTTTTAGGCTAGGTATCATTTTGGTAACTCTACGTTGAACTCGTTCTAGCTTGTTTATATCTTTTTGGTAATAAGGGCACCAGGATTGAACGCAGTATTCCAGAAGAGGGCGGACTAAGGAATTGTAAAGGGTTAGGATAACTTCCTTGGATTTATGCTCAAATGACCTGCCTATAAAGCCAATTATTTTGTTTGCCTTCTTAACAACTTCTGAACATTGTTGACTCGGTTTTAGGTTACTCGATATTGTTACTCCCAGATCGGTTTCTCTGTTTACATTCTTAAGCTGAGTGCCATTCATCGAATAGTTTGCTTTCTCATTTAGGTATCCGATATGTAGTACTTTACATTTATCCGCATTGAAACTCATTTGCCAAATTTGGGCCCAACATGACAATTTATCTAGATTGTGTTGCATATCGTCAACTTGTTCTTTTGAGAGTACGCTATTTGCAATTTTTGTATCGTCAGCAAATTTTGAGATTGTACAGGTGAGGCCCTCATCTATGTCGTTGATGTAAATTAGAAAGAGAATTGGTCCTAGTACCGATCCCTGGGGTACCCCGCTACTTACATTGGTCCATTTAGATGCCTTACCGTTTATGACTACTCTTTGCTTTCTGTCGCTGAGCCAATTTTCTATCCATTTCAACACACCGTCTTGTATTCCATGCGCTTTTAGTTTTAGCAGTAAACGTTTGTGGGGAACTTTGTCAAAGGCCTTTTGAAAATCAAGGTATATAATATCTACAGCTTTACTCTCATCGTAGAGGTTGAGGATATCGTGGAAGAAGTCTAAGAGGTTTGTTAAACAGGAACGTTTTTTACGAAAGCCGTGTTGAGTATCTTTAAGTATGTTATTTTCCTCTAAGTGATTTACGAGTCTGTCTCGTATGACCGTTTCTAGCATTTTACATACAACTGAGGTTAAGCTAATTGGACGATAGTTACTGGGTAGGGATTTGCTGCCTTTTTTGAATATCGGTGTTACATTGGCTAGCTTCCACTGATCAGGCATAGTTCCAGACTGCAAGGATTTATTGAATAGTAATGTCAGTGGTTTGGAGAGCTCATCCTTAGCTTCCTTCAGAACTCTAGGCGAGATTGTATCAGGTCCAGGAGTTTTATTTACCTTGAGTTTATCTAAACAATTCAATACTTCTCTCTCTGTAACGGTGATATTGCTTAGAACATCTGAATTATCAATCTGAATCGGCGATGGTGTAGGGATATCACTGAGGTCTTCTGTTGTAAAAACTGATGCAAAGAAGGTATTGAGGGCATTACTCTTCGTCTTTGGTGTATTCTCCATTTTCATCGACTAACGGTCCAACAGTTGAAGTAACTACTTTTTTCTTTCTGATATAACTATAGAATTCTTTCGGGTTTGTTTTACTTTGATTCGCAATATGTAACTCTAAGGTCTTTTTACTTTGCTTAATTAACTTTTTGGCTTTGCGTCGTAGCTCTACAAATTTCACCCGTTCTTCGTCATTTTGTGAGGATTTTAATCTATCATTAGCAAATTTTTTAGCAAGCAGGCAGTTTGAAATATCTTTATTCCACCATTTGGGCTTATTATTATGGCCTGGACGCCGTATTTTCGATGGTATGCAGTCTTGCACTGCTTTTAGGTAAGTGGTTTCGAATAACTTCCAAGATGTATTTATGTCATTATTGTTAATTAAAAAGCTCCAGTCAGTTTCTTTAAACATAGCTCTAAGTTTATGGAAGTTTGCTTTCTTGAAATTAGGGACTTTTTCGATGCTACTATTTGGTTCGTTACTAGTAAACTTTAAAGTGAAAGTTATCGTACGATGGTCGCTCTTACTGAATTCATCACCAACATTCAAATTCTCTATTAATTCTTCTTTTGTTGCAAGTACAATGTCAAGAACGTTATTACCACGGGTCGGCGTTCGAACAAATTGATAAAGCGAACTCTCTTGCAAGTTCGTATACAAGTCATGTCCGGAGTGTGAAGTAAGAGTATCGCCCCACTTGGTCACAGGTTAATTAAAGTCGCCAAAAATTACGGTATCTTGTGAGTTACTTACATCTGCAATTTGTTCATAAATTTCTCGGTCAGTTTGCACTGATTGAGCTGGAGGTCTGTATATTAATGCAAGTATTATTTTTGTACCTTTATTATTCTTTATTAGCACAAAAGATGCGTCGACGTTCACAATTTGAGGTTTTGACAAGAGGGTAGGGTTAAGACTTTCTTTGATATAAAGTAAAACGCCACCTCCATTTCGATTTATTCGGCTTTTCTCAAACATTACATAACCGGGAAGTGAATACTCTGCTAAAAAGTCTCTATCTTCTGTATTGAGCCAAGATTCTGTTATGCCAATCACATCATAATTTTCTGTAAACACTAGCTCCTCTAAATCTGAAAATTTATTGCGTATGCTATGAGCGTTTGCATAGAAAACCTTTAAATTTTTTATTTTAGAACTCACGGAACGCTCTTTAATAATATTTTTGGTTCTTGTCGGATCTACATTTATGTTCATGGCTGTCCTCGGTCCTCGCTGTCTTCGGTCCTTATTGCTGGTGGTCCTCGGTTGCCTCTGTTTTTTTCTTGGCGTTGGATGATTAATGTCACTGCTGCTTCTTCTCTGATGGCGTTTTTTGATCCATGGCTGCGGACTGCTTCGTGTAGGAGACGACCCATGCGTGCTGAACCCACAGGGTTTAGATGAGTGCCATCCTTGCGGAACAGAGTAGGCTGGTTGTAGAAGTTGTCCCAGAGGTTGATGAATTCAACTTCTTCCCTCAGACACAAATATTTTAGTCGGCTATTTGTGCTGAAGGCCTTGTCGTAGAATTTATCAGGTGCGTCGATCTTGGGGAGAATGCCTGAGATGATGATATTCCTTGACTTGTTTTTGTAGTGCTGGATCATCTTGCGATATTTCTCCATCAACTCTTCGGATCTGGTGCGCATGACGTCATTTGAACCAGCATGGATGACAAAAAGGGTATTTTCATTTGCATCCTTTGTGGTATCTTCGAAGGCTTCCACAATGTCGTCCAGTCCAGCTCCTGGGATGCAAAATCTTTTTCGTTGATTTGGGACTCTGTCACAGAACTCTTCGACCTGTCCTCGTAGGATGGAATCCCCAACGAGCCTGGTCTCTTCTGGTTCGTCTTCCATCTCTACCAATATCTCAAATCTGTTTGACATTGTGACTGGTAGATGAGACCTTTTCTGCGTTGGCCGTGCACCCTTTCCTCACTGGTGTAAATCCGGAAACCTGTGGTGGCGGGACTCTACGTACAGGTCGGGGAGAGGAGTGGTTAGAACGGGGGCGAGGGGTTGGTACTGTTCGTGCTAGCAGGCTTCTTGCACGAGGAGTGCAGTCAGTCGCGGGTTTGATGCGAGATATTTGTCTAGGCGGAGTTTAAATGAATCAACGGTGATGCAGTCTATAACGTTTCGGGGAAGCCCATTCCACAAGTTGACAACTCGATTGAAGAAGAAATTCTTAGATTCGTGTGAGTTAAAAGATTTACCAATAATTTTGCAACCGTTTCCCAGCGTGTAATTAGATTGGTCGATAGTGAAGTACTTACTACAGTTCATATTGTCGATGCCTTTGATGATTTTGAACACTTGAATTAAGTCACCTCTTAATCTGCGCTGGGTTAAAGGAAATATATTTAATTCTCTAAGACGCTCTTCGTATGGTTTGTTCTTTAGGCTAGGTATCATTTTGGTAACTCTACGTTGAACTCGTTCTAGCTTGTTTATATCTTTTTGGTAATAAGGGCACCAGGATTGAACGCAGTATTCCAGAAGAGGGCGGACTAAGGAATTGTAAAGGGTTAGGATAACTTCTTTGGATTTATGCTCAAATGACCTGCCTATAAAGCCAATTATTTTGTTTGCCTTCTTAACAACTTCTGAACATTGTTGACTCGGTTTTAGGTTACTCGATATTGTTACTCCCAGATCGGTTTCTCTGTTTACATTCCTAAGCTGAGTGCCATTCATCAAATAGTTTGCTTTCTCATTTAGGTATCCGATATGTAGTACTTTACATTTATCCGCATTGAAACTCATTTGCCAAATTTGGGCCCAACATGACAATTTATCTAGATTGTGTTGCATATCGTCAATTTGTTCTTTTGAGAGTACGCTATTTGCAATTTTTGTATCGTCAGCAAATTTTGAGATTGTACAGGTGAGACCCTCATCTATGTCGTTGATGTAAATTAGAAAGATAATTGGTCCTAGTACCGATCCCTGGGGTACCCCGCTACTTACATTGGTCCATTTAGATGCCTTACCGTTTATGACTACTCTTTGCTTTCTGTCGCTGAGCCAATTTTCTATCCATTTCAACACACCGTCTTGTATTCCATGCGCTTTTAGTTTTAGCAGTAAACGTTTGTGGGGAACTTTGTCAAAGGCCTTTTGAAAATCAAGGTGTATAATATCTACAGCTTTACTCTCACCGTAGAGGTTGAGGATATCGTGGAAGAAGTCTAAGAGGTTTGTTAAACAGGAACGTTTTTTACGAAAGCCGTGTTGAGTATCTTTAAGTATGTTATTTTTCTCTAAGTGATTTACGAGTCTGTCTCGTATGACCGTTTCTAGCATTTTACATACAACTGAGGTTAAGCTAATTGGACGATAGTTACGGGGTAGGGATTTGCTGCCTTTTTTGAATATCGGTGTTACGTTGGCTAGCTTCCACTGATCGGGCATAGTTCCAGACTGCAAGGATTTATTGAATAGTAATGTCAGTGGTTTGGAAAGCTCATCCTTAGCTTCCTTTAGAACTCTAGGCGAGATTGTATCAGGTCCAGGTGTTTTATTTACCTTGAGTTATCTAAACAATTCAATACTTCTCTCTCTGTAACGGTGATATTGCTTAGAACATCTGAATTATCAATCTGAATCGGCGATGGTGTAGGGATATCACTGAGGTCTTCTGTTGTAAAAACTGATGCAAAGAAGGTATTGAGGGCATTACTAATTTGTACTTCGTCTTTGGTGTATTCTCTATTTTCATTTACAGGTGACTGTATCTACATACGCACATATATACATGTATACATGTATACCATACGGTCAACCGCAGACATAGAGAGAGAGAGAGAGAGAGTGGGGGGGCGGGATTAACATTAAACGGAAAAGAAGGGGGGAGGGACACATATAATATTTGTACACACATTAATATAACTTTCTTTTAACAGTTACGAGACCTCAATCATACACTAATGAAATATCTCTTAGCACGCAACTTATTCCATTTTAACATTTAAATCTTAAATTAGCCATGTAGTTATTGCAGAGTTATTGATAATACATAATGCAAT
This sequence comes from Paralithodes platypus, assembly GCA_032716605.1. Classification (NCBI taxonomy): domain Eukaryota; kingdom Metazoa; phylum Arthropoda; class Malacostraca; order Decapoda; family Lithodidae; genus Paralithodes; species Paralithodes platypus. The sequence goes on from CM064499.1 coordinate 18,432,096, forward strand.
GCCTATATAGTTGCTGCAAGTGATAATATTATGGTACACTAATATTTATACAGGACCAGCTGTGAACAAGACTGCCGAGTACAATGCTGAGTACAATGCTGATGATTTTGATTGGCCCTGGGGTGTGGTATGCAAGCAATTGGGCAACCACAACAACTACGATGTCGCAGTATCACTTCGCTACTATAACGGTAATATCCTTCACTATATAAGCCTTCAATAACGGTGGCGCCATATCCTTATACTCTGGATAACACTAGACAATTTTACATCACGTATGAAGCACCTCGTGGTATCAAAGGGGTGAACATTATATCAACTTGCAATCTGACTCCTTCAGATCCTTCCCAGTCTGAAAAGGTTAAAACTATTTGGTCCGAGTTTTGTTTGTATCACTCTTATTGCACTCCATTAGTTTTGAGACAAAGACTTTTCACCCCATTAGTTTGGCGAGAATAAGATGCTTCACCCAATTCCGGTATCAATATTGTTTATTGGCGAACAAAAGCTAGCCTGTAACTTTGAAGAGATTGGCCATCGGCCGGGACATTTTGTTATCGACAAATTGTACAAATTTAGCTTTAACTGGGTCTGGATGGGGATTTTCTAGTTTGAAGGAAGTCGGGGAAGGTGTTTGTTTAGCCTAAGGGACAAACTAAAATACATTGTTCAAAAAAGACAAACTATAGCAAAATATATAATAATACTAATATAATATAATATACTAATAATCCACAAGATGTCGGATCAGAGTCATGTGAGGCTCAAACATTGTTAAAGACTAGTTTGATGTTGGAGTGAGCGTGTATGTGAGTGGCTTAACAGTTTGTGGAGGACAACACTAAACACCGTTATTGTTAAAGACTAGTTTGATGTTGGAGTGAGCGTGTATGTGAGTGGCTTAACAGTTTGTGCAGGACAACACTAAACACCGTTATTGTTAAAGACTAGTTTGATGTTGGAGTGAGCGTGTATGTGAGTGGCTTAACAGTTTGTGCAGGACAACACTAAACACCGTTATTGTTAAAGACTAGTTTGATGTTGGAGTGAGCGTGTATGTGAGTGGCTTAACAGTTTGTGCAGGACAACACTAAACACCGTTATTTGTTCCTTATAATAATTGACTGAAGTGATCGACTGTGGCAGCCTTAATTTAAGGGGAGATGGTAGTATTTATTTGCTTATTGTTTTATCTATTAAGTTTTAGTTGCATCCCTAGATGGTAGTATTTATTTGCTTATTGTTTTATCTATTAAGTTTTAGTTTCATCCCTAGATGGTAGTATTTATTTGCTTATTGTTTTATCTATTAAGTTTTAGTTTCATCCCTAGATGGTAGTATTTATTTGCTTATTGTTTTATCGATTAAGTTTTAGTTGCATCCCTAGATGGTAGTATTTATTTGCTTATTGTATTATCTATTAAGTTTTAGTTTCATCCCTAGATGGTTGTTGTTGTTGTTGTTCCCCAAGCTGCCTGGCCGAACAGCCCCAAGGCCCCGAGCAAGGCCAAGGCCATAACCGAGCGCCCCCACAGAACCCTCCCCGCCGACCACAATAAAGCCTGGGTGACCGAAGCCACTCCATGGCGGGGAGCTGAGGAGGGTGCGGAAATGCCCGGGAAACCAAAGCCCCACCCAGGGCCCTGTGTCCCTCAGCAATTATGAAGAGAAAGTTGAGGGGCAAGGGAAAAATCCCTAGATGGTAGTATTTATTTGCTAATTGTTTTATCTATTAAGTTTTAGTTTCATCCCTAGATGGTAGTATTTGCTAATTGTTTTATCTATTAAGTTTTAGTTTCATCCCTAGATGGTAGTATTTATTTGCTTATTGTTTTATCTATTAAGTTTTAGTTTCATCCCTAGATGGTAGTATTTATTTGCTTATTGTTTTATCTATTAAGTTTTAGTTTCATCCCTAGACCTCCATCAAGTTGTAAAAAACACCCGTAGACCCTCCTTCAAGATAACATTGTAAGTTTATTGGTAGAAAAATGTCCCGGCTGAAGGCCGGTTACTCTTAAAATTACAGGTTCGCTCTTGCTCTAAGAACCAATTGGTCTAAACACGAGGGAAAAGCGGGACCAGAAAACCCTGCCCCTTCCCCTTAACCCTTTCAGTATGATAACGCCTTCTGTTGTTGGTGTACTGTAATACCACCGATGTATTCACTTTAGGCAGGACCTGTGAGAGTTCATTATCACTATCACTATATTGATGACCACTGTTGTCATATTGTTGGTGTACTGTAATACCACCGATGTATTCACTTTAGGCAGGACCTGTGAGAGTTAATTATCACTATCACTATATTGATGACCACTGTTGTCATATTGTTGGTGTACTGTAATACCACCGATGTATTCACTTTAGGCAGGACCTGTGAGAGTTAATTATCACTATCACTATATTGATGACCACTGTTGTCATATTGTTGGTGTACTGTAATACCACCGATGTATTCACTTTAGGCAGGACCTGTGAGAGTTAATTATCACTATCACTATATTGATGACCACTGTTGTCATATTGTTGGTGTACTGTAATACCACCGATGTATTCACTTTAGGCAGGACCTGTGAGAGTTAATTATCACTATCACTATATTGATGACCACTGTTGTCATATTGTTGGTGTACTGTAATACCACCGATGTATTCACTTTAGGCAGGACCTGTGAGAGTTAATTATCACTATCACTATATTGATGACCACTGTTGTCATATTGTTGGTGTACTGTAATACCACCGATGTATTCACTTTAGGCAGGACCTGTGAGAGTTAATTATCACTATCACTATATTGATGACCACTGTTGTCATATTGTTGGTGTACTGTAATACCACCGATGTATTCACTTTAGGCAGGACCTGTGAGAGTTAATTATCACTATCACTATATTGATGACCACTGTTGTCATATTGTTGGTGTACTGTAATACCACCGATGTATTCACTTTAGGCAGGACCTGTGAGAGTTAATTATCACTATCACTATATTGATGACCACTGTTGTCATATTGTTGGTGTACTGTAATACCACCGATGTATTCACTTTAGGCAGGACCTGTGAGAGTTAATTATCACTATCACAATATTGATGACTGTTGTCATATTGTTGGTGTACTGTAATACCACCGATGTATTCACTTTAGGCAGGACTTGTGAGAGTTAATTATCACTATCACTATATTGATGACCACTGTTGTCATATTGTTGGTGTACTGTAATACCACCGATGTATTCACTTTAGGCAGGACCTGTGAGAGTTAATTATCACTATCACTATATTGATGACCACTGTTGTCATATTGTTGGTGTACTGTAATACCACCGATGTATTCACTTTAGGCAGGACCTGTGAGAGTTAATTATCACTATCACTATATTGATGACCACTGTTGTCATATTGTTGGTGTACTGTAATAACACCGATGTATTCACTTTATGAAGGACCTGTGGGAGTTCATTATCACTATCACTATATTGATGACCACTGTTGTCATATGTGTTTACCTATCATTACAAGATTCATCACCTCCGACAAATACTGAGGGAGTCAAAGAGTTATTTGAGATAATGTTATCTCATTCTTATAAACTTCCATGAAACTGTTAAGTAGTAGCCGGGATCTGAGCATAACCACACCACCATCGTATATTTAATGTGTTACGGGAGCGCACCTCACTTTTTTTCTCTTTCTCTCCCTCTCACTTTGGCTTGTATCCATTCGGCCCCATTCAGCCTACTGTTTTAAGACGTTTACCCCCATCCAGATGTCAATATTTTCATGGCGAGCGATAGCTAATTTTGTACATTTTTCGATAGAAAAATGTCTCCAACGAAGCCGGATTTCTCCATACAATTCTGGCTGGCTATCGCCTGCCAGGAATAAATCGACAACTGGATGGGGATAAACGTCGTAAACAGTTGGCTGAATGAGGCCGGTGACCCTCCTTAAGTTAATTATAACCCTGTAATGTCTGCCTTGTCATATTTTAGACTTACCGTACCGAAGGCTGTACATTTGAAGCATGTTGTTTTATAGTATAACTTTATTTCCAAAGTTATATATATTACATTATTATCTAATATCTTACAGTAGTCGATTGTAGTCAACATACGAGGAATATTTTGTAGTCAATGACATACTATCATTCTCCGGTATAAAGTTATCTGTATGTGATCAGTTCTGGCTGCCACTAGATGATTTCAGTAACCATCCGTATGACCCACCTTAGTTACGGAGTAATACAATAATGATCACACTAACTATTTGTGAGTTTCTAGATGTAATTTGGTACACATTAGAGGTTAGCTGTAGTATATTGGTTAGCATCGCTTGGCTCACGACCACAAAGAGCGGGGTTAATTTCCCGAACTTAACACCCGATGCCTCTGTTCCCTTCACAGTAAATAGTAACCTGGTGGTAACAGACATATAATATTATGATGTTTGGGGTAGGTTATACAGTGTTCCCTTCACAGTAAATAGTAACCTGGTGGTAACAGACATATAATATTATGATGTTTGGGGTAGGTTATACAGTGTTCAGAGCACTAGTAAAAGCGTCTTTATTATTATTATTATTATTATTATTATTATTATTATATTATTATTAGAATTATTATTAATAATATTATTAGTATTAGTAGTAGTAGTAGCAGTAGTAGTAGTTGCTGTTTTTATTGTTGTTGTTGTTTTTTGTTAATCAATTCCACTAATTACCAAAGTGTAGAGTTTCACCTTCCTTATAGCCTTTAACTAACAGATGGTATATTGTTCCCCCGCCAGCATCGGACACACCAACCAAGCTGAGCTACACCTTGGACCCAGACCAAGACTTGGTTATTAACGTGAGGGATGTAAGCGACGGTTTCAACTACACGTTGTGGAAGGCCGATGTTGGTGGTCAACCCATCAACATCAGTAACGGACGGGCGACCATCCCACACCAACAACTGCAGGGTTCAGGGATCTATAGTCTCCGTTACTACAGAACAAGCTTCTCCCTGTTAGTACGTGGTAAGCTTAAGAGGAAACATTTATTGATTTTATTTACTTATTTACTTGTTTATTTGTTTTAGTTTCTTCTCTAGACTTCCACCAAGCTTAAACAAAAATATATGTGTACAACAATTAATAATAGTACCAAGAGCCCCCTTAGAAGTAATATTTATATATACTAAATACTATATATATAATATATATATATGTTGTAGTTCCTGTATAGATATCCATGAAACAATAACAAAATTTCCCAAAGTGCCGCGTTCCAGATAAATTTGTGAGATAATCGGTAGAAAAAAGCCCCGGCCGAAGGCCACCTCCTGCTATATTCCAGGCTCGCTATCACTCGCCAGGGAAAAAATTACCGCCTAAATCGCACGAAAGGTCATAAAATCGTCAAACGAATGGGGCTACACCTGAGGGAGAAGGGGTCTCGAAACCTTCCCTCAACCATGTTAACCCATTACACCGGTCTCCATTTTACGGTGGTTGTCATGAAGCGATGTGTTCTGGTTATAAAGAACCAGGATTCAATGGATTATATTATGATATAGTATATTTTACGGTGGTTGTCATGAAGCGATGTGTTCTGGTTATAAAGAACCAGGATTCAATGGATTATATTATGATATAGTATGTTGACCCCTTGTATTACTAGCGGTCCATACTACAATATATAATTATATTATGATATAGTATGTTGACCCCTTGTATTACTAGCGGTCCATACTACAATATATAATTATATTATGATATAGTATGTTGACCCCTTGTATTACTAGCGGTCCATACTACAATATATAATTATATTATGATATAGTATGTTGACCCCTTGTATTACTAGCGGTCCATACTACAATATATAATTATATTATGATATAGTATGTTGACCCCTTGTATTACTAGCGGTCCATACTACAATATATAATTATATTATGATATGTTGACCCCTTGTATTACTAGCGGTCCATACTACATATATAATTATATTATGATATAGTATGTTGACCCCTTGTATTACTAGCGGTCCATACTACAATATATAATTATATTATGATAGTATGTTGACCCCTTGTATTACTAGCGGTCCATACTACAATATATATATTATGATATAGTATGTTGACCCCTTGTATTACTAGCGGTCCATACTACAATATATAATTATATTATGATATAGTATGTTGACCCCTTGTATTACTAGCGGTCCATACTACAATATATAATTATATATAGTATGTTGACCCCTTGTATTACTAGCGGTCCATACTACAATATATAATTATATTATGATATAGTATGTTGACCCCTTGTATTACTAGCGGTCCATACTACAATATATAATTATATTATGATATAGTATGTTGACCCCTTGTATTACTAGCGGTCCATACTACAATATATAATTATATTATGATATAGTATGTTGACCCCTTGTATTACTAGCGGTCCATACTACAATATATAATTATATTATGATATAGTATGTTGACCCCTTGTATTACTAGCGGTCCATACTACAATATATAATTATATTATGATATAGTATGTTGACCCCTTGTATTACTAGCGGTCCATACTACAATATATAATTATATTATGATATAGTATGTTGACCCCTTGTATTACTAGCGGTCCATACTACAATATATAATTATATTATGATATAGTATGTTGACCCCTTGTATTACTAGCGGTCCATACTACAATATATAATTATATTATGATATAGTATGTTGACCCCTTGTATTACTAGCGGTCCATACTACAATATATAATTATATTATGATATAGTATGTTGACCCCTTGTATTACTAGCGGTCCATACTACAATATATAATTATATTATGATATAGTATGTTGACCCCTTGTATTACTAGCGGTCCATACTACAATATATAATTATATTATGATATAGTATGTTGACCCCTTGTATTACTAGCGGTCCATACTACAATATATAATTATATTATGATATAGTATGTTGACCCCTTGTATTACTAGCGGTCCATACTACAATATATAATTATATTATGATATAGTATGTTGACCCCTTGTATTACTAGCGGTCCATACTACAATATATAATTATATTATGATATAGTATGTTGACCCCTTGTATTACTAGCGGTCCATACTACAATATATAATTATATTATGATATAGTATGTTGACCCCTTGTATTACTAGCGGTCCATACTACAATATATAATTATATTATGATATAGTATGTTGACCCCTTGTATTACTAGCGGTCCATACTACAATATATAATTATATTATGATATAGTATGTTGACCCCTTGTATTACTAGCGGTCCATACTACAATATATAATTATATTATGATATAGTATGTTGACCCCTTGTATTACTAGCGGTCCATACTACAATATATAATTATATTATGATATAGTATGTTGACCCCTTGTATTACTAGCGGTCCATACTACAATATATAATTATATTATGATATAGTATGTTGACCCCTTGTATTACTAGCGGTCCATACTACAATATTTTATTATGATATAGTATGTTGACCCCTTGTATTACTAGCGGTCCATACTACAATATATAATTATATTATGATATAGTATGTTGACCCCTTGTATTACTAGCGGTCCATACTACAATATATAATTATATTATGATATAGTATGTTGACCCCTTGTATTACTAGCGGTCCATACAATATATAATTATATTATGATAGTATGTTGACCCCTTGTATTACTAGCGGTCCATACTACAATATAATTATATTATGATATAGTATGTTGACCCCTTGTATTACTAGCGGTCCATACTACAATATAATTATATTATGATATAGTATGTTGACCCCTTGTATTACTAGCGGTCCATACTACAATATATAATTATATTATGATATAGTATGTTGACCCCTTGTATTACTAGCGGTCCATACTACAATATATAATTATATTATGATATAGTATGTTGACCCCTTGTATTACTAGCGGTCCATACTACAATATAATTATATTATGATATAGTATGTTGACCCCTTGTATTACTAGCGGTCCATACTACAATATATATATTATGATATAATATGTTGGCCCCTTGTATTACTAGCGGTCCATACAACAATATAATTATATTATGATATAGTATGTTGACCCCTTGTATTACTAGCGGTCCATACTACAATATATAATTATATTATGATATAGTATGTTGACCCCTTGTATTACTAGCGGTCCATACTACAATATAATTATATTATGATATAGTATGTTGACCCCTTGTATTACTAGCGGTCCATACTACAATATATAATTATATTATGATATAGTATGTTGACCCCTTGTATTACTAGCGGTCCATACTACAATATATAATTATATTATGATATAGTATGTTGACCCCTTGTATTACTAGCGGTCCATACTACAATATATAATTATATTATGATAGTATGTTGACCCCTTGTATTACTAGCGGTCCATACTACAATATATAATTATATTATGATATAGTATGTTGACCCCTTGTATTACTAGCGGTCCATACTACAATATATAATTATATTATGATAGTATGTTGACCCCTTGTATTACTAGCGGTCCATACTACAATATATAATTATATTATGATATAGTATGTTGACCCCTTGTATTACTAGCGGTCCATACTACAATATATAATTATATTATGATATAGTATGTTGACCCCTTGTATTACTAGCGGTCCATACTACAATATATAATTATATTATGATATAGTATGTTGACCCCTTGTATTACTAGCGGTCCATACTACAATATATAATTATATTATGATATAGTATTTTGACCCCTTGTATTACTAGCGGTCCTTACTACAATATATAATTATATTATGATATAGTATGTTGACCCCTTGTATTACTAGCGGTCCATACTACAATATATAATTATATTATGATATAGTATGTTGACCCTTATTACTAGCGGTCCATACTACAATATATAATTATATTATGATATAGTATGTTGACCCCTTGTATTACTAGCGGTCCATACTACAATATATATTATATTATGATATAGTATGTTGACCCCTTGTATTACTAGCGGTCCATACTACAATATATAATTATATTATGATATAGTATGTTGACCCCTTGTATTACTAGCGGTCCATACTACAATATATAATTATATTATGATATAGTATGTTGACCCCTTGTATTACTAGCGGTCCATACTACAATATAATTATATTATGATATAGTATGTTGACCCCTTGTATTACTAGCGGTCCATACTACAATATATAATTATATTATGATATAGTATGTTGACCCCTTGTATTACTAGCGGTCCATACTACAATATATAATTATATTATGATATAGTATGTTGACCCCTTGTATTACTAGCGGTCCATACTACAATATATAATTATATTATGATATAGTATGTTGACCCCTTGTATTACTAGCGGTCCATACTACAATATATATTATATTATGATATAGTATGTTGACCCCTTGTATTACTAGCGGTCCATACTACAATATATAATTATATTATGATATAGTATGTTGACCCCTTGTATTACTAGCGGTCCATACTACAATATATAATTATATTATGATATAGTATGTTGACCCCTTGTATTACTAGCGGTCCATACTACAATATATAATTATATTATGATATAGTATGTTGACCCCTTGTATTACTAGCGGTCCATACTACAATATATAATTATATGATATAGTATGTTGACCCCTTGTATTACTAGCGGTCCATACTACAATATATAATTATATTATGATATAGTATGTTGACCCCTTGTATTACTAGCGGTCCATACTACAATATATAATTATATTATGATATAGTATGTTGACCCCTTGTATTACTAGCGGTCCATACTACAATATATAATTATATTATGATATAGTATGTTGACCCCTTGTATTACTAGCGGTCCATACTACAATATATAATTATATTATGATATAGTATGTTGACCCCTTGTATTACTAGCGGTCCATACTACAATATATAATTATATTATGATATAGTATGTTGACCCCTTGTATTACTAGCGGTCCATACTACAATATATAATTATATTATGATATAGTATGTTGACCCCTTGTATTACTAGCGGTCCATACTACAATATATAATTATATTATGATATAGTATGTTGACCCCTTGTATTACTAGCGGTCCATACTACAATATATAATTATATTATGATATAGTATGTTGACCCCTTGTATTACTAGCGGTCCATACTACAATATAATTATATTATGATATAGTATGTTGACCCCTTGTATTACTAGCGGTCCATACTACAATATATAATTATATTATGATATAGTATGTTGACCCCTTGTATTACTAGCGGTCCATACTACAATATATAATTATATTATGATATAGTATGTTGACCCCTTGTATTACTAGCGGTCCATACTACAATATATAATTATATTATGATATAGTATGTTGACCCCTTGTATTACTAGCGGTCCATACTACAATATATAATTATATTATGATATAGTATGTTGACCCCTTGTATTACTAGCGGTCCATACTACAATATATAATTATATTGATATAGTATGTTGACCCCTTGTATTACTAGCGGTCCATACTACAATATATAATTATATTATGATATAGTATGTTGACCCCTTGTATTACTAGCGGTCCATACTACAATATATATATTATGATATAGTATGTTGACCCCTTGTATTACTAGCGGTCCATACTACAATATATAATTATATTATGATATAGTATGTTGACCCCTTGTATTACTAGCGGTCCATACTACAATATATAATTATATTATGATATAGTATGTTGACCCCTTGTATTACTAGCGGTCCATACTACAATATATAATTATTATGATATAGTATGTTGACCCCTTGTATTACTAGCGGTCCATACTACAATATATAATTATTATGATATAGTATGTTGACCCCTTGTATTACTAGCGGTCCATACTACAATATATAATTATATTATGATATAGTATGTTGACCCCTTGTATTACTAGCGGTCCATACTACAATATATAATTATATTATGATATAGTATGTTGACCCCTTGTATTACTAGCGGTCCATACTACAATATATAATTATATTATGATATAGTATGTTGACCCCTTGTATTACTAGCGGTCCATACTACAATATATAATTATATTATGATATAGTATGTTGACCCCTTGTATTACTAGCGGTCCATACTACAATTTATTATTGAACTATGATATAGTATGTTGACCCCTTGTATTACTAGCGGTCCATACTACAATATATAATTATATTATGATATAGTATGTTGACCCCTTGTATTACTAGCGGTCCATACTACAATATATAATTATATTATGATATAGTATGTTGACCCCTTGTATTACTAGCGGTCCATACTACAATATATAATTATATTATGATATAGTATGTTGACCCCTTGTATTACTAGCGGTCCATACTACAATATATAATTATATTATGATATAGTATGTTGACCCCTTGTATTACTAGCGGTCCATACTACAATATATAATTATTATGATATAGTATGTTGACCCCTTGTATTACTAGCGGTCCATACTACAATATATAATTATATTATGATATAGTATGTTGACCCCTTGTATTACTAGCGGTCCATACTACAATATATAATTATATTATGATATAGTATGTTGACCCCTTGTATTACTAGCGGTCCATACTACAATATATAATTATATTATGATATAGTATGTTGACCCCTTGTATTACTAGCGGTCCATACTACAATATATAATTATATTATGATATAGTATGTTGACCCCTTGTATTACTAGCGGTCCATACTACAATATATAATTATATTATGATATAGTATGTTGACCCCTTGTATTACTAGCGGTCCATACTACAATATATAATTATATTATGATATAGTATGTTGACCCCTTGTATTACTAGCGGTCCATACTACAATATATAATTATATTATGATATAGTATGTTGACCCCTTGTATTACTAGCGGTCCATACTACAATATATAATTATATTATGATATAGTATGTTGACCCCTTGTATTACTAGCGGTCCATACTACAATATATAATTATATTATGATATAGTATGTTGACCCCTTGTATTACTAGCGGTCCATACTACAATATATAATTATATTATGATATAGTATGTTGACCCCTTGTATTACTAGCGGTCCATACTACAATATATAATTATATTATGATATAGTATGTTGACCCCTTGTATTACTAGCGGTCCATACTACAATATATAATTATATTATGATATAGTATGTTGACCCCTTGTATTACTAGCGGTCCATACTACAATATATAATTATATTATGATATAGTATGTTGACCCCTTGTATTACTAGCGGTCCATACTACAATATATAATTATATTATGATATAGTATGTTGACCCCTTGTATTACTAGCGGTCCATACTACAATATATAATTATATTATGATATAGTATGTTGACCCCTTGTATTACTAGCGGTCCATACTACAATATATAATTATATTATGATATAGTATGTTGACCCCTTGTATTACTAGCGGTCCATACTACAATATATAATTATATTATGATATAGTATGTTGACCCCTTGTATTACTAGCGGTCCATACTACAATATATAATTATATTATGATATAGTATGTTGACCCCTTGTATTACTAGCGGTCCATACTACAATATATAATTATATTATGATATAGTATGTTGACCCCTTGTATTACTAGCGGTCCATACTACAATATATAATTATATTATGATATAGTATGTGGCCCCTTGTATTACTAGCGGTCCATACTACAATATATAATTATATTATGATATAGTATGTTCACCCCTTGTATTACTAGCGGTCCATACTACAATATATAATTATATTATGATATAGTATGTTCACCCCTTGTATTACTAGCGGTCCATACTACAATATATAATTATATTATGATATAGTATGTTGACCCCTTGTATTACTAGCGGTCCATACTACAATATATAATTATATTATGATATAGTATGTTGACCCCTTGTATTACTAGCGGTCCATACTACAATATATAATTATATTATGATATAGTATGTTGACCCCTTGTATTACTAGCGGTCCATACTACAATATATAATTATATTATGATATAGTATGTTGACCCCTTGTATTACTAGCGGTCCATACTACAATATATAATTATATTATGATATAGTATGTTGACCCCTTGTATTACTAGCGGTCCATACTACAATATATAATTATATTATGATATAGTATGTTGACCCCTTGTATTACTAGCGGTCCATACTACAATATATAATTATATTATGATATAGTATGTTGACCCCTTGTATTACTAGCGGTCCATACTACAATATATAATTATATTATGATATAGTATGTTGACCCCTTGTATTACTAGCGGTCCATACTACAATATATAATTATATTATGATATAGTATGTTGACCCCTTGTATTACTAGCGGTCCATACTACAATATATAATTATATTATGATATAGTATGTTGACCCCTTGTATTACTAGCGGTCCATACTACAATATATAATTATATTATGATATAGTATGTTGACCCCTTGTATTACTAGCGGTCCATACTACAATATATAATTATATTATGATATAGTATGTTGACCCCTTGTATTACTAGCGGTCCATACTACAATATATAATTATATTATGAACCCCTTGTATTACTAGCGGTCCATACTACAATATATAATTATATTATGATATAGTATGTTGACCCCTTGTATTACTAGCGGTCCATACTACAATATATAATTATATTATGATATAGTATGTTGACCCCTTGTATTACTAGCGGTCCATACTACAATATATAATTATATTATGATATAGTATGTTGACCCCTTGTATTACTAGCGGTCCATACTACAATATATAATTATATTATGATATAGTATGTTGACCCCTTGTATTACTAGCGGTCCATACTACAATATATAATTATATTATGATATAGTATGTTGACCCCTTGTATTACTAGCGGTCCATACTACAATATATAATTATATTATGATATAGTATGTTCACCCCTTGTATTACTAGCGGTCCATACTACAATATATAATTATATTATGATATAGTATGTTGACCCCTTGTATTACTAGCGGTCCATACTACAATATATAATTATATTATGATATAGTATGTTGACCCCTTGTATTACTAGCGGTCCATACTACAATATATAATTATATTATGATATAGTATGTTGACCCCTTGTATTACTAGCGGTCCATACTACAATATATAATTATATTATGATATAGTATGTTGACCCCTTGTATTACTAGCGGTCCATACTACAATATATAATTATATTATGATATAGTATGTTGACCCCTTGTATTACTAGCGGTCCATACTACAATATATAATTATATTATGATATAGTATGTTGACCCCTTGTATTACTAGCGGTCCATACTACAATATATAATTATATTATGATATAGTATGTTGACCCCTTGTATTACTAGCGGTCCATACTACAATATATAATTATATTATGATATAGTATGTTGACCCCTTGTATTACTAGCGGTCCATACTACAATATATAATTATATTATGATATAGTATGTTGACCCCTTGTATTACTAGCGGTCCATACTACAATATATAATTATATTATGATATAGTATGTTGACCCCTTGTATTACTAGCGGTCCATACTACAATATATAATTATATTATGATATAGTATGTTGACCCCTTGTATTACTAGCGGTCCATACTACAATATATAATTATATTATGATATAGTATGTTGACCCCTTGTATTACTAGCGGTCCATACTACAATATATAATTATATTATGATATAGTATGTTGACCCCTTGTATTACTAGCGGTCCATACTACAATATATAATTATATTATGATATAGTATGTACCCACCTTGTATTACTAGCGGTCCATACTACAATATATAATTATATTATGATATAGTATGTTGACCCCTTGTATTACTAGCGGTCCATACTACAATATAATTATATTATGATATAGTATGTTCACCCCTTGTATTACTAGCGGTCCATACTACAATATATAATTATATTATGATATAGTATGTTCACCCCTTGTATTACTAGCGGTCCATACTACAATATATAATTATATTATGATATAGTATGTTCACCCCTTGTATTACTAGCGGTCCATACTACAATATATAATTATATTATGATATAGTATGTTGACCCCTTGTATTACTAGCGGTCCATACTACAATATATAATTATTATTGTATCCTAAAAGTGGGATAATTCACCACACCGTACTGGTTTGGTTATAACAAGGGAATTATATATACTGTATATATACAGTACATACTGTATATATATATATATATATATATATATATATATATATATATATATATATATATATAATATCTGGTTCCTGACTCAAATGTTAAAACATTAACCGGTTAAATCTGGTTCTTGACTCACATCTTAATTCATTAACCGGTTATATCCGGTTACTGACTCACATGTAAATATAATGTCTAAGGTTATTATAGCTGATTCCTCATTCATATTATACTTCCTTATCCGGTTATAAGATGTGCTTTATTACTTACAGACAAATCCTTAACTTGTTATATCTCAACCATCACTTACAGGTCATTGTGTACACCGGTAATAAGTGGTTAACGACTTGCAGGCTAACAAACAAATAAATAAAATAGTAAGTCGAAAATAATTAAATAGCTATATTACTATTCTCTCTCTCTCTCTATCTCTCCTACTCTCTCTCTCTATCTATCTACCTATATATCTATCTAAATATATATATATATATATATATATATATCGCTATTCTATCGCTACTATAATAATCAGTGTTCCTCGGAGCTTTCCCAGGGTATACCACCTCCTCTACGTAGGGTCCGTAGTACCCGACTTGCAACACAATCCCACCCCTACTCTCTGCAACTCTCCAACCCAAGAGGGAAACGCTATTCTCAGACTTTCTTCTCTTCAAATGCTGAGCTTTGGAACTCTCCCGGAATCAGTCTTTCCCTCTTCCTATGACTTAAATTGCTTCAAGCTCCGTGTGTCCAGGCATTTTAGCTCGAAAGTCCCTTGATTTTGGCCCTGTCACCCTTTCAAATCTGGGGGAGGCACTCACTGCAGGCAGTTATGACTTTTGTCACCCTTATTCACATAGAAAAAAAAAAATATATATATACAGTATAATATATGTAAATATACAGTATATATATATATATATATATATATATATATATATATATATATATATATATATATATATATATATATATATATATATATATATATTTGATTTGTTTTGTCTATCCATATATTTATTTTGTGTAGCGTTAGTTAAATCAGTAAGATTCCTCCAAACATTTCATTATCGCCACTCACACATTATAATGCAGAACTGGGCATAATTATTTCATCAGCGAAGGTGTGACCAAGTGGATATTGGAATTATTTGGTAATGACAGTCTCACGCAAACAATATGGTATAATGAATAGCTTGCTTCACTTGTACGTCTGTGTAGAGCATATCTACTGTAAGTGTATAATGTTGTCCCCCACAGAGTGTACCAGTGGTCGTTATAGTCCAGACTGTGCCAAACACTGCCCAGACTGTAGCAGTGTATAATGTTGTCCCCCACAGAGTGTACCAGTGGTCGTTATGGTCCAGACTGTACCAAACACTGCCCAGACTGTAACAGTGTATAATGTTGTCCCCCACAGAGTGTACCAGTGGTCGTTATGGTCCAGACTGTACCAAACACTGCCCAGACTGTAACAGTGTATAATGTTGTCCCCCACAGAGTGTACCAGTGGTCGTTATGGTCCAGACTGTACCAAACACTGCCCAGACTGTAACAGTGTATAATGTTGTCCCCCACAGAGTGTACCAGTGGTCGTTATGGTCCAGACTGTACCAAACACTGCCCAGACTGTAACAGTGTATAATGTTGTCCCCCACAGAGTGTACCAGTGGTCGTTATGGTCCAGACTGTACCAAACACTGCCCAGACTGTAACAGTGTATAATGTTGTCCCCCACAGAGTGTACCAGTGGTCGTTATGGTCCAGACTGCACCAAACACTGCCCAGACTGTAACAGTGTATAATGTTGTCCCCCACAGAGTGTACCAGTGGTCGTTATGGTCCAGACTGTACCAAACACTGCCCAGACTGTAACAGTGTATAATGTTGTCCCCCACAGAGTGTACCAGTGGTCGTTATGGTCCAGAGTGTACCAAACACTGCCCATACTGTAAGAACGGTGGGGAGTGTCACTCCCAGACAGGACATTGTGTGTGTCCTCCTGGGGTGATGGGCTCACTCTGCCAGACTCGTAAGTTATGTGTCAAGGTTCCAGTTGCATAATTGCTAGATGCCTAGTGGCATACATAGAAGCTTCAAACAAATATATTCTAGAATATTGCCCACAACACAGATACGTCCATGTCATAAATGTACATTTCCTATTTAACTCGAGGTTAAAATTGATACTAACACTTAGGTTTAATTAACGGTTGACCATACCATAAGTCCTCATGAAATATTTCCACTTTGCTTTTAGCTTGTCCTTTGAACCTGATTGGCAAGTACTGCACTGTGAGTGTACCATACACAGCAGGTGTGGCCGTGTGCGTCCCCCACCCCGTCGGCTGCACCTGCCTCCCGGGATACCGGGGAACGTGGTGTGAGGAAGGTAAGTCCCCTCTATACAAAGATGACATACTCACATGTTTTACGTTGATGTTTACCCTTTATGCTTTATATATTATTAATTCAATCCATACCAAATATAACTTTGCACTATATTGGCTAATGCAGACAATATTTGCTATAGCTCCATATAAGTGATACAAAGAGTTAAAGTTATAATACAAGTTAATAAATTAATGTGTATTGAATCAAGCTTATAAATTATATTAAACTCCACACGGATGTATTGGCTGGTACTCTCCCTTTTTCCTATCTGCCTGTTTCTACGAATATGTAATGCCACAATGTGCTCAGGCTTGAGAATCAATAAGTAACAGCCCAGTCTGCAATTTGCAACGTACACATTCTCATACTAACATATTAAGAAACACAATATTTATAAGTCATATACAAAACATGTATATTGAAGGTTGCCTTATAGGTCAGAACCCAGCTCAAGTGGTTCCTTTAATTACAGTCACAATATTCATAGAATAACTTCCCCTTCATTGCGACATTCAGTAAATCAGGATTCCTGGTAAACCATTTCAAATTAGTTGAAGATAATGCATAAACCATATTAACTTCTCATGTTTTTACCTACTACAAAGTGTATCTAATATCAATACCAAAAATCAGTGAATAACAAGACCTAGACTAGAATCCTACTACTAAATAATTTACTATAATTGTAATACAATACATTAAGATGATTCTATAATTTTCAGAATGCAACCGTGGTCGTTGGGGGGCAAACTGCAAAGGGGAGTGCCAATGCAGCGATGACGACGGTGACAAGGCAACTGGCTTCTGCAACCAAGGTAATTTTAGATATATATTTGTTTACATTTCATTAACCCTCAAAGTTTGAGAGACGAATATGTATTTTCTGTTGAAATCATTAGGAGACGTACATACAAAATGTTCCGAGGTCTGAATGGGAGTTGCTAACTATTATGATAATATTTAGAATGATTTGATAATATATATATATATATATATATATATATATATATATATATATATATATATATATATATATATATATATATATATATATATATATATATATATATATATATATATATATATATATATATATATATATATATATATATATATATATATATATATATATAACTGTATATATATATATTTTCAACTAACCCAAACACTGCAACATGTTTCCTATACAACCGTAGTCGTTTAGTGATGGTATCAATAAAAGGATAAAAGTAAAATGTTAGTGAATGTAGTAATGGTTTATTACAGAAAATGGAGAGTTTGTGTACCAGGTGATCGTGGGAGTGTTGGTGTTGGTCTTGGTGGGTGTCATTGGTCGTGGTCTGTGGTCCTGGTGGACCAAGAGGAATCAACAAGTGGCTCCCAGACCGACAGGTGAGTACAACAGATATGTGCTAGTCATATGTGCTAGAAGGTTACAAAGATTAATTTAGGTTGAGCAGGGTTAGGACATTCAAATATATTATGTTTGTTGGCGGTGTGTTAGGTTAGAACAATATTAACTTGATTAGGATGCAAACAGAATTTGCTAGTAGACGAAGTATATGTTAGTAGTATATATATATATATATATATATATATATATATATATATATATATATAAACAAATTTGTGTGTGTGTTACTCAGTTACTTGTTCGTCAAGGGGAATCCACGCAATGCGAGCTAAGCTCATTATTATCGCGCCTCCTTAACTTGGAATGTATTGCGTGAAATGCATGTTAAGTGTTTATGTATCGTTGGAATGGCTGTGGATGTGTGTGTAATCTGTATTTTAGCCAATTGGCGACATCTGGATACGAAGACTTAGGGTTAACCTGTACGGTACCATTATCACTACGGTACCAGTCTCACCTGAAGGCTTAGGTTGACCAGTAGCTTAGGTTGACCAGTACGATACCCATCTCACCTTGTAACCGATCACCAACCCCAGATGGGACGTCACAACTTCGTCCACTTATACCAGGTTCCTATTTATACTGCTAGGTGAACAGAGGCTACACTGTTAGGAGACTTGCCCAAATGTCTCTTCCCCGCCCGGGTCTCGTACCCGGGACCTTCTGGTTGTGAGCCAGACGCGCTATCAGTTACGCCACGGGGATGTGTGTGTGTGTGTGTGTGTGTGTGTGTGTGTGTGTGTATGTGTGCGTATGTGTGTGTGTGTGCAGGGTGTCCCATAATAGACATGCCAAACTTCTAACTACAGAATTAGGTTAGGACAATATTTACTTGATTAGGATGCAAACAGACTGTGCTAGTAGACTAAGTAATTGTTAATAATATACAGTATATCTATTATTATATATATATATATATATATATATATATATATATATATATATATATATATATATATATATATATATATATATATATATGCTATTCACACACAAGTTGTGCATCACCAACTTTTAAATTTGTTTTAGACAAAATTATTCATCCAATGACAATATTAAGTTTATGAATTAACTGATGGTTTAACAGTCTGAGGATAAAGGATGCACTGCTTTTTTGTGTTTCAGCTAATTGTAGACGATTTTTTGTATAGAGTAGGAAGGGTATATGGAAGTCAGAGGGTTAATTGAGATAGCCTTTACCCATTTAATTGCCACATATTCTTCCTAAGCTGTATAAAACAGTCTACTGATAGCCAGAGTATTCTGCTAAAATGGGTTGTATCCTCAATGGGTTAAATGTGTATGATGATAACTATTTGTCATTAAAAGTATATTATAATTCACATTGCAGTTTATTACTCGAGGGAATTACTGTTTCTAAGTTAATTTCATGGCATGATTTAATATTAGAAGATTCTTGTTTGCTCATCTGTAGAGAACAAACGAGCCTGCGTCCAGTACCGACACTCCCGACGGGACCAGTCCCAGTCACCATCCGTAACCCTGTTTGGACCACTACGGAGCAACACTACGATGACGTCCGCACGGCCAGCGTCCTTGAACTCCAGGCCAACAAAGAAGAGCACATCTACGAGGAAGTAGAAGACTTCCTCGTAGATGTGCAAGCCGGAACAGATACTGCTAGTGCCCATTATCAAATTGTGCCTTAGCAGGAAACTGCTCCGTGTGATGTTGAGTATAGTTGTCTGCAGAAGAAGCTGGTAAACTAATTTATATAATACGAAAACTTAACATTGATTAGAATTGTATTGACTCGGTTGTTGTTGTTGTTGTTGTTCCCTAAGCTGCCTGGCCGAACAGCCCCGAGTCCCTGAGAAAGGCCATGGCCACGATCGGGCTTTCCCACAGAGCTCTCATTGAGTGTAGATTGTGTTGTTGGCGTAAGTGGTTGTGTGAAATGCAGTCTTCTATGATGTGTTTAATGGTATGGGGTGCTGTGTTACATCCCGGGCAGGTGTCGACAACGGAGTCATCCAGTCTCTTCTGATAGCTCAGGAGAGCTGGATGGTGTCCGCATCTCAGCCTGGCCAGGTGGACTCTGTCCTCGCGAGGAAGGGAGGATTCGGAAGGATGGATTTCGGGAGGTCGTGCATGCAGCTGCGTGTTGTCTGTGAGTGAGTGGATGGATCGGTGAGAGATATGAGTATGGATGTGCTTCTGGAAGTTGGTTCGGGGTGGGCAGGGAGGGAGAGAGGACAATAATTGTGTGTGATACCGTGTGCTGGGTGTTGTTTTGATATTTCTTGGTGTCTGTGGGTGTGTTGCCATGTAGTTTAGTGGGTGGTCTTGGTTCGTGAGGCTGCTGCCAGGAATTGAGTGCCTCTCATGTCCAGATGGTCTTTGACTTTGAGGATTTTGGTTTCTTGATGTAGGTGATCTGTGGGTGCAGTAGCTGTGCAGCCTGTAATGATCTTCAGGGCTTTGTTTTGAATAGTCTGTAAGGTCTTATGATGTGTTTCAGCTAGGTTAGAAGCCCAGGCTGGGCTTGCGTATTCCATCACTGATCTTATGTATTGTTTATATACTGTGGTGGTAGTTTCTTTGTTGTGTCCAAATTTTGTGTGAGCAAGTGACCTGAGGGCGTTAAGTCTGGGTGTCAGTTTCTTTTTAATGTTTGTGGTGTGCTGTTTGAATGTCATATGAGTATCATATGTTACTCCTAGGATTTTGGGTGTGTGTGTATGTGTTAGGGGTGTGTTGTTTATGGTGAGTTGAGGGATGTATTCGTGTTCTCCTGTCCAACTTGTGAGCAGGGTTGCGGTGGATTTGGCTGGGGCTAGATTAAGTCTGTTTGTAGTGCACCAGCCATGTAGTGTGTTGAGATAGGGTTGAAGGAGATCTGTTGCTCTTTTTGGGTTATGGTGTGTGCATGTGAGTGTTATGTCATCTGCATAGGAGGCTAAGTTTATTTGGGGCGTATTGGGTGTAGTTATATCGTGCATGTACAGATTGAAGAGTGCGGGCGATAGGACGGATCCTTGTGGGACTCCGTTTGGAAAGTTTCTGATTTTAGATGACTGACCGGCAAAAGATACGTGTGCACATCTGCCTGCTAGGAAGTTGGCCAGCCACCGTTTTGTGTTGTTGTGCATGTTTGTGTTGTAGATTTTGTTTGTTAGGTTGTGGCGGGGGATGGCATCGAAGGCTTTACTAATGTCGAGTGTGGCTAATAGTGATCTGTGTGGTGGTCTAGCTGAATTGATGCCGTCGAAAGCTCTTTGTGTAAGGTCTGTGAGAAGAGTGTTTGTGGAGTGCAGTGACCTAAAGCCATGTTGTGTTGGAGCTAGGGGTAGGTCAGGTGTAATTAGTTGTAATACTAGGCGTTCCATGACTTTGGAGGGGGAGCAAAGGAGTGTGATGGGGCGGTGCGAGGAGGGTAGCGTGGGGTCTTTGTTGGGTTTGGGGAATGTGATGATGATACCATGCTTCCAAATGTCTGGTATTGTGTTGTGTGAATAGCTGTAGTTTGATATGTTAGTGAGTGCTTGTATGCCTTGTGGTCCCAGGTGTCTGAGGTGTATGTTGCTTATGTTGTCTAGGCCACAGGCGGGTGAGTGCTTGAGATTGTTGATGATATGCTTTGTCTGGTGATTGGTGAAGGGTGTATAGTCAGGGTCTGTGGGGAATTGTCTCTTACGTCGGATGACACGTCGGTCGTCTTTGTGAGGTTTTAGGTGGCTGACATGTGAAAAGTGATTGATGAGAGTGTTTGCTTGTTGTTTACATGAAGGAGTAGAGCCCTGTTGTTGTGATTGCAGCATGTGATTGTGTTGTGTTGCTGTTGGAAAGTGTGATGCTGTTTAGTGTTTTGTATAGTTTTTTGGGGTTTGTTTTGTGATCAAGTGTTTGTAGGAAGTTATTCCAATTTAGTTTTTGTTGTTCTTGTATTTTGTTGTTAGTTTGGGTGTTGAGTGCTTGAATTTGTTGTGTGATGTCTTGTGTGTGGGGTGCTGGGGAGTGTTTCAGTATGTCGCGTTGTCTGATGAGGTTTTGAATTTCTGGTGTGAAGTTGGGGTTGTGTCTTTTTCTGTTACCTCTTGGAATGTGTTTCTTGCCAGCGTTTTGGATAGTTTTATTGAGTATGTGTACAGCATTGTTGATGTTAGTGATGGGTGTACTGTTTAGAGTTGTGAAGTGTTGTTCTGTCTCATTTGTGAATGCTTCCCAGTTAGCTCTTTTATAATTGGTGTATGTGTGTTTGTGGCTAGCTGGGGTGAGTCTGGTTTTGGTGGTGATAATGATCGGGAGGTGGTCAGAGCCTAAGGTTCTGACCACCCTCCAGGATGTTGTGGGGGCGAGTTCTGGGGAGCAAAAGGTGATGTCTGGAGATGATGGGTTATAGAGGGCTTGGTGAGGAATATGGGTATGTTGATGGATGTCGTTAAGGATGATGAGGTTATCGGTTTGGTTTTGTAGTACCAGCCCTCTGTCTGTGTCGGGGTTGTCGACAAACCAGGCCGACGTCTTGGCGTTGAAGTCACCACCCAGGATGATGTGTGGGGTGTGTGGGGTGTTTGTGATGTGTTGTAAGTGTGGTCTGTATTCATTTGGTACTGTAGGGGATGTTTGGGGAGGGATGTATGTGTTTATGATGGTTATGTTTGAGTTGTTGCCAGTGCGTATTTTAATTGACTGTATTTCTGTTGTGTTATCATTTGGGGGGAGGAGTGATTTGGTTTGTACACTGGTTACTATGTATGATATTTCTTTGTGTACCAGGGTGATGAGTCCACCGCCCCCGCCGACAGCCCGGTCTTGTCTGATGGTGGTGAAATTATGAAATGTGGGTGTTTTTTTGTGTTGTGCGGAGTTTTGTTTCTTGTAAGATGGCAATGTGTATGTTGTGTTGTTTGATGAAGTGTGAGAGTTTCGTGTTTCTTTGTGTTGATGCCATCTATGTTCAGTTGAAGAATGTTAATGTTATGTGCACGATGTATGTTGGGTGCTGCTGCACGAGGATGGGGTGGGGGTGGGGGTGGGGGTGATGGTGGGGGTGGGGGTGAGGGAGGGGCTGGGGGTTGGGATGGGTGAGGTGGGGGTGGGGATTGGGGAGCAGGAGATGGGGGTTGGAATGGATTAGGATGGGGTGTGGTGTGTTGAGTTGAGGATGTGGATGGTATGGGAAGGTTAGGTGGGTTAGGGAGGAGAGGTGGACGGGTTTTAGGGGGGGGAGTGGATGATATGGGAAGGTTAGGTGGGTTGGGGAGGAGAGGTGGACGGGTTTTAGGTGAGGGATTTGACTGGGAGAGGGAGGGGCATGAGGAACAGGTCCAGGTGTTTGTGTAGTGTTTCTTGGAGGCAAGTGTTGTGCAGGTCAAGTGGGTCCAGTTCCCGCATGAATTGCAGAGAACTGAACCCTTAGTATGGCGACTCGAAGTGATGGGTTTTGAGCAAGTTGGACATATGTATGTGAACGTGGGTCCTGGGTTGCTCTCAATGTCTCCGGCTAGAAGAAGTCTTCGAGAAATGACAGCCGGAGAGTCATTTCTCGGTGTAGGAAAAACTGTGTGATGTGTGTGTGTGGTGTGAGAGGTGTGGAAATTCCCGGCGCGACCGAAGCCGCTCCAAGGACCCGTGCCCCCAGGGAGGGGGCAGGGGATGGTTGTGACGGTTTGGCTCCCGAAACTGCTCCCCGCGGCCGGCATCCGGTTTTCCTCCACTGGTCGTTGATTTTGTCTTCGGCTGTGGAGGGTCGGCAGCCATCCGCGGTTGGCAGCCTCGGGAGGTGGCCCCACGGCGTAGACGCCGCCACATCAGGACTCGGTACTTCATATTAGTAAATATATATAACATCATTATTCACTTAAATTATATACCAGTTACCACTGCACGTGGATGTACCTGACCATCACACTCAACTCTCCTATTACACAGAAGCATTAATAATTTCATCAACAAAAGTCAATAATTCGGCTAGGTAACTAATACATATTATTATTCACCCACACAACATGTACTTTGTTTACTAATCCTGACTGAGCTGTACTGATCTTTGGATTCCGAAAGCAAATTTGTTTAGTTGAATCTTAGATAAAGTTTGAGTAATTCCGTCTATTTAAACTAAATTAATAATTATAAACAACACTCAGACCTAGGAGAGGACCCTGACAATTTGTTTCTGTATACCACAGTAATTGCTATTTAGCTAAGGCTTGGGCAAACTATATGGCGTTATATGTTAAAGTGTATATCAATGTTACTTATAAATACTATGCCGAAAAATAGTATTTACTAATGCTGACATATTTATTCAGTGACATAAAGTAAAACCTGCTTAAGGCAGTTTTGAGTATTACAATATAAGTATTTAAATATATCAGAGCTAATTCTAAGAAATCCAAAGATAACCCTATTAAAGATAAAGTTTTATCCACTTTAAATTATTCCTCTAAAATTTTAGACAAAATTAATGTTAATAGTCTTATTAATTCAAAGAAAGTTAAGTCCATATTACCAGATGGTTGTAAAGATTTCAAACCATTAATAGTGTATTCATATGAACGAACTGTTGGGTCTATTATTTGTAATTATAATAAAGTTTTAGGAAATCTTTCAGATAATGATATTTTCAATAATAATAATTGCGTATGTGAAAGAGTCATGGATATGCCAGCTAGCAGACGTGATGCACTAGCAAAGTTCATTTATAGTTCGATATGTCACATATTAACAGGTGATGTAGAACTAGTTAAATATTTTGCAAACGACAAATTAGCGGATCTATGTCGTAAAGGGTTTAAATTTAGAATAGGGAATAATAAAGTAACATGGGACAACATTTTAAAATATATTGTTTTTTCAGTCAATAAATTAAAAAATAAATTGTTAAAAATTGTGCGCTGCGATGCGAGAGAGCTAGAAGCATGGTCTAAATTATTAATTAAGTTAATTAAACTAAAATGTTCTCGCTTAAAACATTATTTAATCTTTCAGATTGTGTAGACTATAATTACAATAAGCTTAAAGCTGATTTAATAAATTTACATAAACATTTTGTAATCACTACAGTAGATAAAGCTAGCAATAATTATAGCTTCACATGTAAGAAGTTTTATCTTGAAAACATGAAGAAAGAATTAGGCATTAAAGGTAACATATTACGTAAAAATATTTGTAATTCTATTAATGAAATTCAAAATCATTTGAATATTGATAAATAATCGATGAACATAACAAGAAAAATGTACCATTTGATACTAAACTTTCCGATAAGAACAAGTGCATTGCAAAATTATACATGTTACCTAAATTTCATAAAAGACCTTATAAATATCGCTTTATTGCCGGAGGAAAATTTGGTACCACTAAAACTCTGTCAGAACAAGTCGTAAATTGCTTAAAATACATTATAAGTACTCATAAACGATATTGTAATACCATCATGAGAAGAACTAGCATTAACTATTATTGGAGTGTTGACAATTTTAGAAGTTATTGATAAAATAAATACCATGCCGAAAGTTACCTCTACATAGCTTCGACTTTTCAACTTTGTATACCAATTTGCCTTTAGATTTAGTATATTCAGAGCTTTGCTTTATTATAGATTTGCACTTTGACAAATTCGTTAGGAATGGTAATTATTTAACCCTTAACCCGTACAGCCCCAGCGACGCGTCTGACGTGTCGGCGATGTATGTAACGCACAGCCCCAGAGACGCGCCTGACGCGTCACCCTAATTGCGCCGACCGTAACCTCAGGTGTAGCCACTCAAAAGGGCTCAGATTTGTATGGGAACTGTGTACGTATCCCACGCAACCATGCCGATGGTTGAAAACTCTCAAAGTCCACGTGCGTGCGCGTGAGCGCGTAATAACCCATTTTTTGGGGGTAATTGCCTTCAATGTTTTACTCTTGTAAAGTACGTTTTCGGGGGCTCTGTAGGACCATTTTTTAAGCTTTTTGAGCGGTTTTTCGTGGTTTTTCCTTCATTCCTAACCTATTCGCTATTGTTTCTGGAATAAAACAATTTTTTGAAAACCCGCCGGGTTCTGGTGAACAAACATTACAAAACTAGCCGGGGCTCCACGGGTTAAAGATCGGGGCACGACTTAAGTCCGAATCGAGAAAATTGGACTAAATGGCGGGGCCCGACTTAAGTCCGTGGGCGTATTCCCGCCCTAATATAGGTGGAAAGCGAAACCTGGTGGTCAAGCGGTGTACTACAAGGTCCCACCCACACATCCCCACTGTGTGACCATGACTCAGTAACCCTCAAGCAGCCGTAATGGAAGGTCAAGATTTGCCCGTGTCCGATTCGGTGGCCGCCACCCCTACTTATCACGCCCGGCTCACCGCCCAGGAACTAGATAGCATGCTAAACTCTTCAGAACTTTCTAATAGGCTGTTGAATGAAACCATGGAAGGTCTGGGTGAGAGTTTTGATAGTGTTTGACTCGGAAGACGAAAATATGCCGATCATAGGCGTTCACCCCAAGCATAATTTGCGTGTCACAAATGTTGTGGTTGATGTTGCACAGACCATTGAGCAAAATGGAGACGTTCCTGACGAAAAACATACTGGTGTGGGTGTTGGTAAGTACAATTTACATTTTATAATTGCTTGAAAGTTTGATTGCAAGCATTTTATTGCGTATTATTTCAGGCGTTCGGTAAATTTCTCACGATTACCAGGGTATACGGTACATTTCTCACAATAATACAAGCAACAACGAAGCTTGGCGAAGATTGTGGTCTACAATATACCTTTTTATAATTGCATGTGACCTTGTAATTACTTGAAAGTTTGATTGCAAGCATTTTATAGCGTATTATTTTCAGGCGTTCGGTAAATTTCTTACGGTAATACAAACAACGAAAGATTGAATATTTGTGCTTGGCATTATATGATTGTGGGGAACATATGTACCGTATATATTATTTGATCATATATATGATACATATGTAAAATAGTTATATTATCACGACACTCTCTCTCTCTCTGTCTCTTCCTCTCTGGGTCTACCTATACATTTAAAATTGCATGTGACCTTGAAATTGATTGAGAGTTTGATTGCAAGCATTTTATAGCGTATTATTCTCAGGCGTTCGGTAAATTTCTCACGATAACCAGGGTGTACGGTACATTTCTCACGATAGAGAGAGAGAGACAGAGCCCGCGAGAGAGGGAAAGCGAGCGAGCCAGAGAGAGAAATAAAGAGAGAGAGAGAGAGAATACAGAGAATACAGAAATAAGGAGAAATAAGAGAAAAATAAGACCGATTACCGAAGGAATAGTAGACGCGCGGGAGGCCGAAATCAGGGCAAAGCGAACGCATCCGAACGCGCCCGGGAAATAGACCAAAAAGTACCGCCTCTTCCTCACCTCTTCCCACCCTCCACACTCGCTCATAACATCCATAATAGACTTATATGGGGAGACGAAGAGTTGCTCTTTCCAAAAATGACCGTTTCGTTCGCATTGGAGCCATAGTAACGGCGCTAGGGCGAGTGAAAGTGAGCGAATATTTCGGGATTATGCCCGCTGGGCGGCACGGTGTAAAATACCTTACCACCCGCTAAATAAGGGTTAATAAATGTTTATACATATTTTAATAATGCATCACTTAGCTCTACTCCCACTAGTTCAGTATATTTTGATAGAACTAAACTTAAAGATGCCCTTAAATTCCTCCTTTTCAATACTTATGTTAGATTCGGGCCTTACATTTTCAAACAAATATTAGGAATTCCTATGGGTGGAAATGCTAGCCCTTTAATTGCAGATTTATTCTTGATTGCTTTAGAATTTAAATATATAAAAGACTTAGTCGACAGTAGCAAGAAAAATAAAATCCCAGAAAAATTAGCACTTGCTAAATTGTTAAGTAATAATAGTAGATATATTGATAATATTCTCGTTTGCAATTTGTTAAATTTTAATCAAGTTACAAAACTTATTTATCCTAATTCTATTCCCCTCACACATTGTAACGTAAATGATTAAGTTGAACATGTTCTTGATTTAAATATAGACATTGTAAATGAACAGTGCATACTTAAAGTATATCACAAAGTTGGTGATTTTAATTTTAACGTAATAAACTTTCCTTTCCCTAGTACTCACATTCAACCTGTCCCAAAGAAGGGTGACCGCTCTCAACCCTCCAACTATCGTCCAATTGCTCTTGTCTCTTGTCTTTCTAAAGTTTTTGAAACTATTCTTGCTTCCAAATTTCTTAAGCATTTCTCTTCTCATAATCTGCTCTCAGATCGCCAGTATGGCTTCCTTAAGGGTCGCTCTACTGGTGATCTTCTTTCATATCTTACTAACTCTTGGTCATCCTCCTTTCGGGACTTCGGTGAGACTTTTTCTATTGCACTAGACATATCGAAAGCCTTCGATAGAGTCTGGCATAAATCTTTAATTTCTAAACTACCCTCCTTCGGTTTCTATCCCTCCATCTGTGTCTTTGTCTCTAATTTCCTTTCCGGCCGTTCCATAGCCGTGGTTGTGGACGGCCATTGTTCACTTCCTCACCCTATAAACTCCGGTGTTCCTCAGGGCTCTGTCCTATCTCCTATTCTCTTTCTAATTTTTATAAATTATCTCCTTAACTGTACCTTAATTCCCATCCATTCATAGGCAGACGACTCAACCTTACACTACTCCATTAGTTTTTCAGAACGCCCCAGCCAGCAATCCCTCAACGACAAATGTAATGAAGCCATAGAACTCTTAAATTCTGATCTAAATACTATTTCCAATTGGGGCAGAGAAAACCTTGTTAACTTTAATGCTTCCAAAACCCAATTTCTCCATCTATCTACCCGTCAGGATCTCCCAGCAGACTATCCCTTATTCTTCAACAATACAAAAATCAATCCTTCATCTTCTCTCAATATTCTTGGTGTCTCTTTTTCTTCTGCTCTCATTTGGAAGGACCATATTACCAGTCTTGCTAAGGCAGCCTCCTAGAAGCTGGGTGTGCTCAACTGCCTTAGGGGGTTCTTTTCCCCTGCACAGCTTCTTGCTCTGTACAGGGGCATAGTGCGCCCTTGTATTGAGTATTGTTCACATGTGTGGGGAGGTTCCTCTCACACCGCTCTCCTAGACAAAGTTGAAAGGAAGGCCTTTCGTATCATTAACTCCCGTCCACTCACCAACTCTCTGCAATCTCTCTCTCTCCGCCGCAATGTTGCATCTCTCTCGCTATTCTAATCGCTACTATAATAATCAGTGTTCCTCAGAGCTATCCCAGTGCATACCACCTCCTTTACGTAGGGCACATGGTACCCGTCTTGCAACTCAATCCCACCCCTACTCTGTGCAACTCTCCAACCCAAGAGTGAAACGTTACTCTCAAACTTTCTTCTACTCAACAGCTGAGCTCTGGAACTCTCTCCCAGAATCAGTCTTTCCCTCTTCCTATGACTTAAATTGCTTCAAACTCCGTGTGTCCAGGCATTTTGGCTCGAACGTCCCTTGATTTTGGCCCTGTCACTCTTTCAACTATGGGGGAGGCACTCGCTATAGGCAGTTATGCCTTTTGCCTCCCTCAATCACATAGAAAAAAAACAAAAATAATATCGATAGTAAGATAACTTATTATTGTTTTTATTCTCAGTTAATAAGGTTTTGTAAAATTTGCACTAAAGTAGATGACTTTTGGGCTAGAGTTAGGTTACTATACAGACTCATAGTAGACAGGTTATGAGGCAAGTAAATTGTTACATAAATGTAATCTTTTTAGGGTCAATTACAGTACTGTGACTGTAAAATTTGACATAAATAATTTTATTCAAGCATTTTTAACGTGAAGTTTCTTGTATAACCTCAGCTTACTTTATGTCTGTTTGTATCTATCTTTAACTTTTTCTATTATTAATATTGATGCAATTTTTTTAAATTAATTGTTCTTGTTAAAAGAGTACTCTTTGTTTAAATCTGTTGTTACTTTTTCATATTTTGTAATTATTTGTCTTTATATTATATCTATTCATTGTCGATAGAATCAATTACTTGCTTTTGCGATTTCCTTAGTTTATTTGTACGATAAATGTAGGTTATTTGTAGGGTAGTTATTGATAGGGGTCACTTGAGGCATGCTATGCTTACAGGTACCTACCCGATAGCACTATCGTTAGTGTGTGCTATATATGTATTTTGTGTAATATTTTATATATCTTATTAATTTTTATTTTGTACTATTGTTAATGTCTTGTCAAGTTGCAAATTTGATTTGAATACAACATTTTAACACTAATTGTAGTTTCTTTTATTCATGCAGAGTTTAGTAATATTTGCCAGAACGTCCCGGACTTCCCAAATTGATTAATTCCCTGAACGTGACGATAGCGCGTTGCTATGTGTACAATTAGTTTGCTTGGGGACCAGATTAACTTGCTCATGTAGTAATGTACACCCTATGTGGTGGATTGTGTTCTTTCATTTCATAAATTTCATTTTAGTAAGCGTTGTTTCCACATAGAGATTTTGCTATTTTGTTTTGACTTCATATTGTCTTTGTCCCAGTTTTGGTTTGACTTTGTTTGCAAGTTTTACATTTTAATAGTTACCATTGTATTGCTAAATAATTATAAATGTACGACAGTCTAAAACAGTTACCATTCCAACATTGAAAGCTTACTTGGATAATTAATTATCCTTAAATATAGACTGGCCGTAGTTGTAGGATATGTCTGCATTATATTACTATCATGTTTACTGCCATAATATAGACTGGCCGTAGTTGTAGGATATGTCTGCATTATATTACTATCATGTTTACTGCCATAACTCCTGCTATTTTCTTTTTTCTTTTCTTTTTTTCTTTTCTTTTTTCACTTAATAAAGCCTTGTATCTGCAATATATATGGGTATCATTTATCCTAAAATATTATTACATTTGTGAGTCTTTGCATGTTCAAATATTGTATACTAGTGATTCTGAAACTATAAATCTAATACCATATGCTGTACTCATAAACCTTGCAATTACCTATATGTTAACTACATAATTATGAAAGCCATGTATAACTCACATTTGTGATTCACTCATATTTCAAGTACAGAATAATGTTGAAACAAACATATTTAAAACGTTAATCAATTGATTTACAAATATAAAACTGTGTAATGAGTGAGTGTTTCAAGCAGTAGTTCTCAACCAGTACAGCTAGGTTAGCTAAATTTAGGCTAACTTAAGCTGGTATCACACTAGAGCTTTTATAGTCGACATTCGCTGATCAACATTTTTGGAATAATTTACACAGGTATTGGAAACTAGACTGATGATAGATGAATTTAGGTTACCGAAATATATTAAATGTTGACTTCATAAGCTGCCAGACCAGTGTTGAGGATAAATGTTGAGGGAAAAAGCTCTCGTGTGATACCGGTTTTAGGTCACAACTTGGAGTTTAACACACAAAGAGCGGGTGGTAGGGTATTTTACACTGTGCCGCCCAGCGTTTTTTTTTTTACCCTAAATAGGGTCGTTTCCGTGCTCATTTTCATGCATAAACAAGACCCAGAGTGTAAAACAATTATCTATCCCTGAAATGGCGTAAACAGAGCTTTCCAATGACACCCGAACCATCCTTGTACGACCACTTGTTCTCCTGCAACGATCGTGCAACACGAGTGCAAAAACATAAAATAAGGTAATTTCCGTACATAATTCCCTGTGTAGCGAGTGAGAGGAGGGGGAGGAAAGTAGAATACAGTTCAGTACGTCCACGGTGGTCGTGGAGAGCGGTCATAAGGTTACTACGCTCGTCCCACCGCTCAGCTCTCTCTCTCAGCAACATTACGTGCTGAAAATGGCACACGACAGCTGTCGTGCACTGTCACATAGTCTAAATTTATTTAACTCGACAGATGTCGTGCGCCGTTGGTTAAGGGTTAACTGGTCTAATTGGCACTGGCTGAGTTAACACTGGTTGAGAGTTAACGGCAGTAGTGGTTCAGATAAGGGCTAGTATATTTGACCCACTTCCCTCTCATGTTTAGCCCTATTAATTTTGAAAGTTTAAGATGTTTGCCCCATAATCTTGATGATTTTAAGACCTCTTGTGGCATTTAGATGTGGACTTTTTCCTGGTGAGAGATATCAAGCTTGCTAGCAACCTTCAGCTGGGGTCATTTATCTACCGAAAGAAGGCACAAATGAGTCATACGGGGGTATTCGATTGAAGCTTGATGTAAGTCTATGGAGGAAATAACAACATAATGTTTTATAAATATTTAAATAAATATACAAAAATAGAATCAGTTGGTTGGGACTAGTGACCCTATAGTAACAGAGATAGGCCAACCTTCGCCATCTTGGTACCGTTGGTTATATGTTTGTTTGTTTACACTTAAATATATCCATTACCATAATAAACATTTGGGAATATCGGTACAGGATATATAGTTTGGTCGTTAGTGATACATAATCAAACATAAAATATATCCTCGTTCTGTGATAATTGAGGTACCAAAATGAAGCCTTAATATATATATATATATATATATATATATATATATATATATATATATATAGATATATATATATATATACTGTATATATATATATATATATATAGTTTGGTCGTTAGTGATACATAATCAAACAAAATATATCCTCGTTCTGTGATAATTGAGGTACCAAATGGAGCCTAAATATATAATATATATATATATATATATATATATATATATATATATATATATATATATATATATATATATATAAACTGTATATATATATAAATAAATATAGCCCGTCTCTCTCTAGTTGATTAGTAAGACAAACTATCGGATGACACAGGCGCTCTCAAAAACAATTGCTATTATAAACATGTGGATACATTAATTACCCAGTTCATACCCATGTTGTTTAACAGTGCTCTACATTATAAAAGTAAGATAATTCCATTCATGATCCAGTGAGGCACTCGGTAGAGCACATACCTCTGCCTACGCTGGCTGGTTCTTTACCAATAATATTACAGACAAAAAAATTCTTTTGGATCTGGGTTCAAGGATTTGATCCTGATCACTTAACCCCCTCAGACTGGAATAGTTAACTTACTGACGGGTTGGCAGACCACCCGGTATTTCCCCCACAATAGTCAATCCCACACTGGGGACCCTTAGGAGTCGGAGGAACTTTGGGTTGCCATCAATCGACAAATTATGATGTAACTTACCTAACTTACTGAGCTCAAAATGACGCAGAAGCGTCATATAACTTATTATTGAGATATTTCACCAAGTTCATATGACGCGGTAGCGTCATTTGATAGTTTTGGGCGGAACCGTCATATGAGGCGGTCGCGTCATATGAGACGGAGGGGGTTAAATGTATTAACTTAATCCTTGGTGCATATCCTATCTGCCCACCAAATTTTGTGAACATCTTTGGATCGCTTCCTTGGCGCACATCGTAGCTGCCCACCAATTTTTTTGAATATCGGTTAATAATTTTGAGAGATATCTTGCTTACAGACAAACATGGACAGATAGACAAACGGAGACAAAAACATAACCTCCGTCCAACTTCGTTAGTGGAGTTAACAACTGAGAACAATTGAGGCAAAGGAGATAAGTCTGAAGTCTGTTAACTATGAAATTTATTGGTTTTGTCTCTGTGTATGAAAGAGGCAAAATGTAGTCTCCTTCTCACCTAAAATAGACAAGTGTTGGGGAGCCAAATTCAAAGTATGTTACAGTCAAAGTGCCTGATCATGCCAAACTTCAAGCAGTTTAAGTCATAGGATGAGGGAAAGATGACTGTGGGGAAAGTTACAGAGTGTATTTGTTGAGTGGAAGAAAGCCTGAGAAAATCGGTTTACTCTTAGGTTAAAGAGAGGGATGGGAATATGTTGTAAGGTGTTTGGCATCAAATTTCCGCGAGGGAGAATGTTTACACCGAGAAATCTCTGAAAAAGAAAAAAACACTGATTATTGCATTAACGGTAGAAAAGTGAGAGATGCAACATTGCAGTGTGTACATAGAGATTGTAGGGAAGTAGTAAGAGGAAGTGAGTTTACATTGCAGTGTGTACATAGAGATTGTAGGGAAGTAGTAAGAGGAAGTGAGTTTACATTGCAGTGTGTACATAGAGATTGTAGGGAAGTAGTAAGAGGAAGTGAGTTTACATTGCAGTGTGTACATAGAGATTGTAGGGAAGTAGTAAGAGGAACAGTTACATTGCAGTGTGTACATAGAGATTGTAGGAAGTAGTAAGGTGAGTTTCCACAAATTAGTTCTGTAGATGTCAATAACGTTTCTGATGGATGCAACAACATTGATATTGATGGATGCAAACACATTGATATTGATGGATGCAAACACATTGATATTGAAGTAGAATTCAAAGGATGTGGACAAATAATTGTCTATAATTTAGTTATTATCAAGTACGCGTAACATGCTGCAGAATATATTATTGGTAAACAAATATATATATATATATATATATATATATATATATATATATATATATATATATATATATATATATACCGGTATATGTATATATATATATATTATATTTATGTATATACGGTATATATATATATATATATATATATATATATATATATATATATACATAAATACAAATAAAACACTCTGAAATAGGGACGCTCACTGAAGCCACATGCCCGACATTTTGTGTTTGATTTGATGGATTGATCTGGCCAATAGAAACGATCCACACACTATTGACGAATGGATGTGGACCATAGTAATCATCCACACACTATTGATGAATGGATGTGGACCTTTGTAACCATCCACACACTATTGATGGGTGGATCTGGACCATAGTATCTATCCACACACTATTGACGAATGGATGTGGACCATAGTAACCATCCACACACTATTGATGAATGGATCTGGACCATAGTATCTATCCACACACTATTGATGGAGGGATCTGGACCATAGTAACCATCCATACACTATTGATGGAGGGATCTGGACCATAGTAACCATCCACACATTATTGATGGATGGATCTGGACCATAGTAACCATCACAACACTATTGATGGATGGATCTGGACCATAGTAACCATCCATACACTATTGATGGATGGATCTGGACCATAGTAACCATCCACACACTATTGATGGATGGATCTGGACCATAGTAACCATCCATACACTTTTGATGGAGGGATCTGGACCATAGTAACCATCCAGATACTATTGATGGATGGATCTGGACCATAGTAACCATCCACACATTATTGATGGATGGATCTGGACCATAGTAACGATCCACACACTATTGATGGAGGGATCTGACCATAGTAACCATCCACACACTATTGATGGGTGGATCTGGACCATAGTAACCATCCACACACTATTGATGGATGGGTCTGGACCATAGTAACCATCCATACACTATTGATGAATGGATCTGGACCATAGTAACCATCCATACACTATTGATGGAGGGATCTGGACCATAGTAACCATCCACACATTATTGATGGAGGGATCTGGACCATAGTAACGATCCACACACTATTGATGGAGGGATCTGGACCATAGTAACCATCCACACACTATTGATGGGTGGATCTGGACCATAGTAACCATCCACACACTATTGATGGAGGGATCTGGACCATAGTAACGATCCACACACTATTGATGGAGGGATCTGGACCATAGTAACCATCCACACTATTGATGGATGGATCTGGACCATAGTAACCATCCATACACTATTGATGGATGGATCTGGACCATAGTAACCATCAACACACTATTGATGGATGGATCTGGACCATAGTAACGATCCACACACTATTGATGGAGGGATCTGGACAATAGTAACCATCCATACACTATTGATGGATGGATCTGGACCATAGTAACCATCCATACACTATTGATGGATGGATCTGGACCATAGTGACCATCCACACACTATTGATGGATGGATCTGGACCATAGTAACCATCCACACACTATTGATGGAGGGATCTGACCCATAGTAACCATCAGCACACTATTGATGGATGGATCTGGCCCTTAGAAATCATCCACACACTATTGATGGATGGATCTGGACCATAGTAACCATCCACACACTATTGTGGATGGATCTGGACCATATATATATATATATATTTGATTTGTTTTGTCTATCCATATATTTATTTTGTGTAGCGCTAGTTAAATCAGTAAGATTCCTCCAAACATTTCATTATCGCCACTCACACATTATAATGCAGAACTGGGCATAATTATTTCATCAGCGAAGGTGTGACCAAGTGGATATTGGAATTATTTGGTATGACAGTCTCACGCAAACAATATGGTATAATGAATAGCTTGCTTCACTTGTACGTCTGTGTAGAGCATATCTACTGTAAGTGTATAATGTTGTCCCCCACAGAGTGTACCAGTGGTCGTTATAGTCCAGACTGTGCCAAACACTGCCCAGACTGTAGCAGTGTATAATGTTGTCCCCACAGAGTGTACCAGTGGTCGTTATGGTCCAGACTGTACCAAACACTGCCCAGACTGTAACAGTGTATAATGTTGTCCCCCACAGAGTGTACCAGTGGTCGTTATGGTCCAGACTGTACCAAACACTGCCCAGACTGTAACAGTGTATAATGTTGTCCCCCACAGAGTGTACCAGTGGTCGTTTGGTCTCAGACTGTACCAAACACTGCCCAGACTGTAACAGTGTATAATGTTGTCCCCCACAGAGTGTACCAGTGGTCGTTATGGTCCAGACTGTACCAAACACTGCCCAGACTGTAACAGTGTATAATGTTGTCCCCCACAGAGTGTACCAGTGGTCGTTATGGTCCAGACTGTACCAAACACTGCCCAGACTGTAACAGTGTATAATGTTGGCCCCCACATAGTGTACCAGTGGTCGTTATGGTCCAGACTGTACCAAACACTGCCCAGACTGTAACAGTGTATAATGTTGTCCCCCACAGAGTGTACCAGTGGTCGTTTATGGTCCAGACTGTACCAAACACTGCCCAGACTGTAACAGTGTATAATGTTGTCCCCCACAGAGGTGTACCAGTGGTCGTTATGGTCCAGAGTGTACCAAACACTGCCCATACTGTAAGAACGGTGGGGAGTGTCACTCCCAGACAGGACATTGTGTGTGTCCTCCTGGGGTGATGGGCTCAGCTCTGCCAGACTCGTAAGTTATGTGTCAAGGTTCCAGTTGCATAATTGCTAGATGCCTAGTGGCATACATAGAAGCTTCAAACAAATATATTCTAGAATATTGCCCACAACACAGATACGTCCATGTCATAAATGTACATTTCCTATTTAACTCGAGGTTAAAATTGATACTAACACTTAGGTTTAATTAACGGTTGACCATACCATAAGTCCTCATGAAATATTTCCACTTTGCTTTTAGCTTGTCCTTTGAACCTGATTGGCAAGTACTGCACTGTGAGTGTACCATACACAGCAGGTGTGGCCGTGTGCGTCCCCCACCCCGTCGGCTGCACCTGCCTCCCGGGATACTGGGGAACGTGGTGTGAGGAAGGTAAGTCCCCTCTATACAAAAATGACATACTCACATGTTTTACGTTGATGTTTACCCTTTATGCTTTATATATTATTAATTCAAACCATACCAAATATAACTTTGCACTATATTGGCTAATGCAGACAATATTTGCTATAGCTCCATATAAGTGATACAAAGAGTTAAAGTTATAATACAAGTTAATAAATTAATGTGTATTGAATCAAGCTTATAAATTATATTAAACTCCACACGGATGTATTGGCTGGTACTCTCCCTTTTTCCTATCTGCCTGTTTCTACGAATATGTAATGCCACAATGTGCTCAGGCTTGAGAATCAATAAGTAACAGCCCAGTCTGCAATTTGCAACGTACACCATTCTCATACTAACATATTAAGAAACACAATATTTATAAGTCATATTACAAAACATGTATATTGAAGGTTGCCTTATAGGTCAGAACCCAGCTCAAGTGGTTCCTTTAATTACAGTCACAATATTCATAGAATAACTTCCCCTTCATTGCGACATTCAGTAAATCAGGATTCCTGGTAAACCATTTCAAATTAGTTGAAGATAATGCATAAACCATATTAACTTCTCATGTTTTTACCTACTACAAAGTGTATCTAATATCAATACCAAAAATCAGTGAATAACAAGACCTAGACTAGAATCCTACTACTAAATAATTTACTATAATTGTAATACAATACATTAAGATGATTCTATAATTTTCAGAATGCAACCGTCGTCGTTGGGGGGCAAACTGCAAAGGGGAGTGCCAATGCAGCGATGACGACGGTGACAAGGCAACTGGCTTCTGCAACCAAGGCAATTTTAGATATATATATTTGTTTACATTTCATTAACCCTCAAAGTTTGAGAGACGAATATGTATTTTCTGTTGAAATCATTAGGGAGACGTACATACAAAATGTTCGCGAGGTCTGAATGGGAGTTGCTAACTATTATGATAATATTTAGAATGATTTGATAATATATATATATATATATATATATATATATATAAAAAAAAAAAAAAAAAAATATATATATATATATATATATATATATATATATATATATATATATATATATATATATATATATATATATATATTATATATAGGTATATATATATATATATATACCTGTATATATATATATTTTCAACTAACCCAAACACTGCAACATGTTTCCTATACAACCGTAGTCGTTTAGTGATGGTATCAATAAAGGATAAAAGTAAAATTTTAGTGAATGTAGTAATGGTTTATTACAGAAAATGGAGAGTTTGTGTACCAGGTGATCGTGGGAGTGTTGGTGTTGGTCTTGGTGGGTGTCATTGGTCGTGGTCTGTGGTCCTGGTGGACCAAGAGGAATCAACAAGTGGCTCCCAGACCGACAGGTGAGTACAACAGATATGTGCTAGTCATATGTGCTAGAAGGTTACAAAGATTAATTTAGGTTGAGCAGGGTTAGGACATTCAAATATATTATGTTTGTTGGCGGTGTGTTAGGTTAGAACAATATTAACTTGATTAGGATGCAAACAGAATTTGCTAGTAGACGAAGTATATGTTAGTAGTATATATATATATATATATATATATATATATATAAACAAATTTGTGTGTGTGTTACTCAGTTACTTGTTCGTCAAGGGGAATCCACGCAATGCGAGCTAAGTCTCATTATTATCGCGCCTCCTTAACTTGGAATGTATTGCGTGAAATGCATGTTAAGTGTTTATGTATCGTTGGAATGGCTGTGGATGTGTGTGTAATCTGTATTTTAGCCAATTGGCGACATCTGGATACGAAGACTTAGGGTTAACCTGTACGGTACCATTATCACTACGGTACCAGTCTCACCTGAAGGCTTAGGTTGACCAGTAGCTTAGGTTGACCAGTACGATACCCATCTCACCTTGTAACCGATCACCAACCCCAGATGGGACGTCACAACTTCGTCCACTTATACCAGGTTCCTATTTATACTGCTAGGTGAACAGAGGCTACACCGTTAGGAGACTTGCCCAAATGTCTCTTCCCCGCCCGGGTCTCGTACCCGGGACCTTCTGGTTGTGAGCCAGACGCGCTATCAGTTACGCCACGGGGATGTGTGTGTGTGTGTGTGTGTGTGTGTGTGTGTGTGTGTGTGTGTTGCGTATGTGTGTGTGTGTGCAGGGTGTCCCCATAACAGACATGCCAAACTTCTAACTACAGAATTAGGTTAGGAACAATATTTACTTGATTAGGATGCAAACAGACTGTGCTAGTAGACTAAGTAATTGTTAATAATATACAGTATATCTATTATTATATATATATATATATATATATATATATATATATATATATATCTATATATATATATATATATATATCTATATATATATATGCTATTCACACACCAGTTGTGCATCACCAACTTTTAAATTTGTTTTAGAACAAAATTATTCATCCAAAGACAATATTAAGTTTATGAATTAAATGATGGTTTAACAGTCTGAGGATAAAGGATGCACTGCTTTTTTGTGTTTCAGCTAATTGTAGACGATTTTTTGTATAGAGTAGGAAGGGTATATGGACGTCAGAGGGTTAATTGGAGATAGCCTTTACCCATTTAATTGCCACATATTCTTCCTAAGCTGTATAAAACAGTCTACTGATATCCAGAGTATTCTGCTAAAATGGGTTGTATCCTCAATGGGTTAAATGTGTATGATGATAACTATTTGTCATTAAAAGTATATTAATAATTCACATTGCAGTTTATTACTCGAGGGAATTACTGTTTCTAAGTTAATTTCATGGCATGATTTAATATTAGAAGATTCTTGTTTGCTCATCTGTAGAGAACAAACGAGCCTGCGTCCAGTACCGACACTCCCGACGGGACCAGTCCCAGTCACCATCCGTAACCCTGTTTGGACCACTACGGAGCAACACTACGATGACGTCCTCACGGCCAGCGTCCTTGAACTCCAGGCCAACAAAGAAGAGCACATCTACGAGGAAGTAGAAGAGCTTCCTCGTAGATGTGGCAAGCCGGAACAGATACTGCTAGTGCCCATTATCAAATTGTGCCTTAGCAGGAAACTGCTCCGTGTGATGTTGAAGTATAGTTGTCTGCAGAAGAAGCTGGTAAACTAATTTATATAATACGAAAACTTAACATTGATTTAAGAATTGTATTGACTCGGTACTTCATATTAGTAAATATATATAACATCATTATTCACTTAAATTATATACCAGTTACCACTGCACGTGGATGTACCTGACCATCCACACTCAACTCTCCTATTACACAGAAAGCATTAATAATTTCATCAACAAAAGTCAATAATTCGGCTAGGTAACTAATACATATTATTAATTCACCCACACAACATGTACTTTGTTTACTAATCCTGACTGAGTTGTACTGATCTTTGGATTCCGAAAGCAAATTTTGTTTAGTTGAATCTTAGATAAGTTTGAGTAATTCCGTGCATTTAAACTAAATTAATAATATAAACAACACTCAGACCTAGGAGAGGACCCTGACCAATTTGTTTCTGTATACCACAGTAATTGCTATTTAGCTAAGGCTTGGGCAAACTATATGGCGTTATATGTTAAAGTGTATATCAATGTTACTTATAAATACTATGCCGAAAAATAGTATTTACTAATGCTGACATATTTATTCAGTGACATAAAGTAAAACCTGCTTAAGGCAGTTTTGAGTATTACAATATAAGTATTTAAATATATCAGAGCTAATTCTAAGAAATCCAAAGATAACCCTATTAAAGATAAAGTTTTATCCACTTTAAATTATTCCTCTAAAATTTTAGACAAAATTAATGTTAATAGTCTTATTAATTCAAAGAAAGTTAAGTCCATATTACCAGATGGTTGTAAAGATTTCAAAGCATTAATAGTGTATTCATATGAACGAACTGTTGGGTCTATTATTTGTAATTATAATAAAGTTTTAGGAAATCTTTCAGATAATGATATTTTCAATAATAATAATTGCGTATGTGAAAGAGTCATGGATATGCCAGCTAGCAGACGTGATGCACTAGCAAAGTTCATTTATAGTTCGATATGTCACATATTAACAGGTGATGTAGAACTAGTTAAATATTTTGCAAACGACAAATTAGCGGAGCTATGTCGTAAAGGGTTTAAATTTAGAATAGGGAATAATAAAGTAACATGGGACAACATTTTAAAATATATTGTTTTTTCAGTCAATAAATTAAAAAATAATTTGTTAAAAATTGTGCGCTGCGATGCGAGAGAGCTAGAAGCATGGTCTAAATTATTAATTAAGTTAATTAAACTAAAATGTTCTCGCTTAAAACATTAGTTAATCTTTCAGATTGTGTAGACTATAATTACAATAAGCTTAAAGCTGATTTAATAAATTTAC
Source organism: Paralithodes platypus (assembly GCA_032716605.1). Classification (NCBI taxonomy): domain Eukaryota; kingdom Metazoa; phylum Arthropoda; class Malacostraca; order Decapoda; family Lithodidae; genus Paralithodes; species Paralithodes platypus. Next base: position 18,475,243 of record CM064499.1, read on the forward strand.
ATAACATTTTGTAATCACTACAGTAGATAAAGCTAGCAATAATTATAGCTTCACATGTAAGAAGTTTTATCTTGAAAACATGAAGAAGAATTAGGCATTAAAGGTAACATATTACGTAAAAATATTTGTAATTCTATTAATGAAATTCAAAATCATTTGAATATTGATAAATAATCGATGAACATAACAAGAAAAATGTACCATTTGATACTAAACTTTCCGATAAGAACAAGTGCATTGCAAAATTATACATGTTACCTACATTTCATAAAAGACCTTATAAATATCGCTTTATTGCCGGAGGAAAATTTGCTACCACTAAAACTCTGTCAGAAACAAGTCGTAAATTGCTTAAAATACATTATAAGTACTCATAACGATATTGTAATACCATCAATGAGAAGATACTAGCATTAACTATTATTGGAGTGTTGACAATTTTAGAAGTTATTGATAAATAAATACATGCCGAAAGTT
>CM064499.1:18475819-18483319 GCA_032716605.1 Paralithodes platypus
GGTGCTCAACTGGCCTTAGGGGGTTCTTTTCCCCTGCACAGCTTCTTGCATCTGTACAGGGGCATAGTGCGCCCTTGTATTGAGGTATTGTTCACGATGTGTGGGGAGGTTCCTCCTCACACCGCTCTCTCCGGACAAAGTTGAAAGGAAGGCCTTTCGTATCATTAACTCCCGTCCACATCACCAACTTCGCTGCCATCTCTCTCTCTCCGCCGCAATGTGGCATCTCTCTCGCTATTCCATTCGCTACTAAAATAATCAGTGTTCCTCAGCCCTATCCCAGTGCATACCACCTCCTTTACGGGGGGCACGGGGAACCCGTCTTGCAACTCAATCCCCCCCCTACTCTGTGCACCTCTCCCACCCAAGAGTGAAACCGTTTACTCTCAAACTTTCTTCTTACTCAACCAGCTGAGCTCTGGAACTCCGCCTCTCCCAGACTCAGTCTTTTTTTCCCTCTTTCCTATGACTTAAATTGCTTCAAAACTCCGTGTGTCCCATGCATTTTGGCTAGAACGGGTCCCTTGATTTTGGCCCTGTCACTCTTTCAACTATGGGGGAGGCACTCGCTATAGGCAGTTTATGCCTTTTGCCTCCCTCAATCACATAGAAAAAAAACAAAAATAATACGATAGTAAGATAACTTATTATTGTTTTTATTCTCAGTTAATAAGGTTTTGTAAAATTTGCACTAAAGTAGATGACTTTTGGGCTAGAGCTAGGTTACTATACAGACTCATAGTAGACAGGTTATGAGGCAAGTAAATTGTTACATAAATTTAATCTTTTTAGGGTCAATTACAGTACTGTGACTGTAAAATTTGACATGAATAATTGTATTCAAGCATTTTTAACGTGAAGTTTCTTGTATATCCTCAGCTTACTTTATGTCTGTTTGTCTATCGTTTATCTTTTTCTATTATTAATATTGATGCAATTTTTTAAAATAATTGTTCTTGGTAAAAGAGTACTCTTTGTTTAAATCTGTTGTTACTTTTACATATTTTGCAATTATTTGTCTTTATATTATATCTATTCATTGCCGATAGTATCAATTGCTTGCTTTTTGCGATTTCCTTAGTTTATTAATTTGTACGATAAATGTAGGTTATTTGTAGGGTAGTTATTGATAGGGGTCACTTGAGGCATGCTATACTTACAGGTACCTACCCGATAGCACTATCGTTAGTGTGTGCTATATATGTATTTTGTGTAATATTTTATATATCTTATTAATTTTTATTTTGTACTATTGTTAATGTCTTGTCAAGTTGCAAATTTGATTTGAATACAACATTTTAACACTAATTGTAGTTTCTTTTATTCATGCAGAGTTTAGTAATATTTGCCAGAACGTCCCGGACTTCCCAAATTGATTAATTCCCTGAACGTGACGATAGCGCGTTGCTATGTGTACAATTAGTTTGCTTGGGACCAGATTAACTTGCTCATGTAGTAATGTACACCCTATGTGGTGGATTGTGTTCTTTCATTTCATAAATTTCATTTTAGTAAGCGTTGTTTCCACATAGAGATTTTGCTATTTTGTTTTGACTTCATATTGTCTTTGTCCCAGTTTTGGTTTGACTTTGTTTGCAAGTTTTACATTTTAATAGTTACCATTGTATTGCTAAATAATTATAAATGTACGACAGTCTAAAACAGTTACCATTCCAACATTGAAAGCATACTTGGATAATTAATTATCCTTAAATATAGACTGGCCGTAGTTGTAGGATATGTCTGCATTATATTACTATCATGTTTACTGCCATAATATAGACTGGCCGTAGTTGTAGGATATGTCTGCATTATATTACTATCATGTTTACTGCCATAACTCCTGCTATTTCTTTTTCTTTTCTTTTTTTCTTTTCTTTTTTTCACTTAATAAAGCCTTGTATCTGCAATATATATGGGTATTATTTATCCTAAAATATTATTACATTTGTGAGTCCTTTGCATGTTCAAATATTGTATACTAGTGATTCTGAAACTATAAATCTAATACCATATGCTGTACTCATAAACCTTGCAATTACCTATATGTTAACTACATAATTATGAAAGCCATTTATAACTCACATTTGTGATTCACTCATATTTCAAGTACAGAATAATGTTGAAACAAACATATTTAAAACGTTAATCAATTGATTTACAAATATAAAACTGTGTAATGAGTGAGTGTTTCAAGCAGTAGTTCTCAACCAGTACAGCTAGGTTAGCTAAATTTAGGCTAACTAAACCTGGTATCACACTAGAGCTTTTATAGTCGACATTCGATGATCAACATTTTTGGAATAATTTACACAGGTATTGGAAACTAGACTGATGATAGATGAATTTAGGTTACCGAAATATATTAAATGTTGATTTCGTAAGCTGCCAGACCAGCGTTGAGGATAAATGTTGAGGAAAAAAGCACTCGTGTGATACCGGTTTTAGGTCACAACTTGGAGTTTAACACACAAAGAGCGGGTGGTAGGGTATTTTACACTGTGCCGCCCAGCGTTTTTTTTTTTTTAACCTAAATAGGGTCGTTTCCGTGCTCATTTTCATGCATAAACAAGACCCAGAGTGTAAAACAATTATCTATCCCTGAAATGGCGTAAACAGAGCTTTCCAATGACACCCGAACCATCCTTGTACGACCACTTGTTCTCCTGCAACGATCGTGCAACACGAGTGCAAAAACATAAAATAAGGTAATTTCCGTACATAATTCCCTGTGTAGCGAGTGAGAGGAGGGGGAGGAAAGTAGAATACAGTTCAGTACGTCCACGGTGGTCGTGGAGAGCGGTCATAAGGTTACTACGCTCGTCCCACCGCTCAGCTCTCTCTCTCAGCAACATTACGTGCTGAAAATGGCACACGACAGCTGTCGTGCACTGTCACATAGTCTAAATTTATTTAACTCGACAGATGTCGTGCGCCGTTGGTTAAGGGTTAACTGGTCTAATTGGCACTGGCTGAGTTAACACTGGTTGAGAGCTAACGGCAGTAGTGGTTCAGATAAAGGCTAGAATATTTGACCCACTTCCCTCTCATGTTTATCCCTATTAATTTTAAAAGTTTAAGATGTTCGCCCCACAAATCTTGATGATTTTAAGACCTCTTGTGGCATTTATATGTGGACTTTTTCCTGGTGAGATATATCAAGCTTGCTAGCAACCTTCAGCTGGGACATTTATGTACCGAAAGAAGGCACAAATGAGTCATACGGGGGTATTTGATTGAAGCTTGATGTATGTCTAGGGAGGAAATAACAACATAATGTTTTATAAATATTTAAATAAATATACAAAAATAGAATCAGTTGGTTGGGACTAGTGACCCTATAGTAACAGAGATAGGCCAACCTTCGCCATCTTGGTACCGTTGGTTATATGTTTGTGTGTTTACACTTAAATATATCCATTACCATAATAAACATTTGGGAATATCGGTACAGGATATATAGTTTGGTCGTTAGTGATACATAATCAAACATAAAATATATCCTCGTTCTGTGATAATTGAGGGTACCAAAATGAAGCCTTAATATATATATATATATATATATATATATATATATATATATATATAGATATATATATATATAGATATATATATATATATACTGTATATATATATATATATATATAGTTTGGACGTTAGTGATACATAATCAAACAAAATATATCCTCGTTCTGTGATAATTGAGGTACCAAAATGGAGCCTAAATATATATATATATATATATATATATATATATATATATATATATATATATATATATATATATATATATATATATATATAAACTGTATATATAAATAAATATAGCCCGTCTCTCTCTAGTTGATTAGTAAGACAAACTATCGGATGACACAGGCGCTCTCAAAAACAATTGCTATTATAAACATGTGGATACATTAATTACCCAGTTCATACCCATGTTGTTTAACAGTGCTCTACATTATAAAAGTAAGATAATTCCATCATGATCCAGTGAGGCACTCGGTAGAGCACATACCTCTGCCTACGCTGGCTGGTTCTTTACCAATAATATTACAGACAAAAACATTCTTTTGGATCTGGGTTCAAGGATTTGATCCTGATCACTTAACCCCCTCAGACTGGAATAGTTAACTTACTGACGGGTTGGCAGACCACCCGGTATTTCCCCCACAATAGTCAATCCCACACTGGGGACCCTTAGGAGTCGGAGGAACTTTGGGTTGCCATCAATCGACAAATTATGATGTAACTTACCTAACTTACTGAGCTCAAAATGACGCAGAAGCGTCATATAACTTATTATTGAGATATTTCACCAAGTTCATATGACGCGGTAGCGTCATTTGATAGTTTTGGGCGGAACCGTCATATGAGGCGGTCGCGTCATATGAGACGGAGGGGGTTAAATGTATTAACTTAATCCTTGGTGCATATCCTATCTGCCCACCAAATTTTGTGAACATCTTTGGATCGCTTCCTTGGCGCACATCGTAGCTGCCCACCAATTTTTTTTAATATCGGTTAATAATTTTGAGAGATATCTTGCTTACAGACAAACATGGACAGATAGACAAACGGAGACAAAAACATAACCTCCGTCCAACTTCGTTAGTGGAGTTAACAACTGAGAACAATTGAGGCAAAGGAGATAAGTCTGAAGTCTGTTAACTATGAAATTTATTGGTTTTGTCTCTGTGTATGAAAGAGGCAAAATGTAGTCTCCTTCTCACCTAAAATAGACAAGTGTTGGGGAGCCAAATTCAAAGTATGTTACAGTCAAAGTGCCTGATCATGCCAAACTTCAAGCAGTTTAAGTCATAGGATGAGGGAAAGATGACTGTGGGGAAAGTTACAGAGTGTATTTGTTGAGTGGAAGAAAGCCTGAGAAAATCGGTTTACTCTTAGGTTAAAGAGAGGGATGGGAATATGTTGTAAGGTGTTTGGCATCAAATTTCCGCGAGGGAGAATGTTTACACCGAGAAATCTCTGAAAAAGAAAAAAACACTGATTATTGCATTAACGGTAGAAAAGTGAGAGATGCAACATTGCAGTGTGTACATAGAGATTGTAGGGAAGTAGTAAGAGGAAGTGAGTTTACATTGCAGTGTGTACATAGAGATTGTAGGGAAGTAGTAAGAGGAAGTGAGTTTACATTGCAGTGTGTACATAGAGATTGTAGGGAAGTAGTAAGAGGAAGTGAGTTTACATTGCAGTGTGTACATAGAGATTGTAGGGAAGTAGTAAGAGGAAGTGAGTTTACATTGCAGTGTGTACATAGAGATTGTAGGGAAGTAGTAAGAGGAAGTGAGTTTACACAAAATAGTTCTGTAGATGTCAATAACGTTTCTGATGGATGCAACAACATTGATATTGATGGATGCAAACACATTGATATTGATGGATGCAAACACATTGATATTGAAGTAGAATTCAAAGGATGTGGACAAATAATTGTCTATAATTTAGTTATTATCAAGTACGCGTAACATGCTTGCAGAATATATTATTGGTAAACAAATATATATAATATATGCATATATATATATATATATATATATATATATATATATATATATATATATATACCGGTATATGTATATATATATATATATATATATATATGTATATACGGTATATAAATATATATATATATATATATATATATATATATATATATATATACATAAATACAAATAAAACACTCTGAAATAGGGACGCTCACTGAAGCCACATGCCCGACATTTTGTGTTTGATTTGATGGATTGATCTGGCCAATAGAAACGATCCACACACTATTGACGAATGGATGTGGACCATAGTAATCATCCACACACTATTGATGAATGGATGTGGACCTTTGTAACCATCCACACACTATTGATGGGTGGATCTGGACCATAGTATCTATCCACACACTATTGACGAATGGATGTGGACCATAGTAACCATCCACACACTATTGATGAATGGATCTGGACCATAGTATCTATCCACACACTATTGATGGAGGGATCTGGACCATAGTAACCATCCATACACTATTGATGGAGGGATCTGGACCATAGTAACCATCCACACATTATTGATGGATGGATCTGGACCATAGTAACCATCAACACACTATTGATGGATGGATCTGGACCATAGTAACCATCCATACACTATTGATGGATGGATCTGGACCATAGTAACCATCCACACACTATTGATGGATGGATCTGGACCATAGTAACCATCCATACACTTTTGATGGAGGGATCTGGACCATAGTAACCATCCATACACTATTGATGGATGGATCTGGACCATAGTAACCATCCACACATTATTGATGGATGGATCTGGACCATAGTAACGATCCACACACTATTGATGGAGGGATCTGGACCATAGTAACCATCCACACACTATTGATGGGTGGATCTGGACCATAGTAACCATCCACACACTATTGATGGATGGGTCTGGACCATAGTAACCATCCATACACTATTGATGAATGGATCTGGACCATAGTAACCATCCATACACTATTGATGGAGGGATCTGGACCATAGTAACCATCCACACATTATTGATGGAGGGATCTGGACCATAGTAACGATCCACACACTATTGATGGAGGGATCTGGACCATAGTAACCATCCACACACTATTGATGGGTGGATCTGGACCATAGTAACCATCCACACACTATTGATGGAGGGATCTGGACCATAGTAACGATCCACACACTATTGATGGAGGGATCTGGACCATAGTAACCATCCATACACTATTGATGGATGGATCTGGACCATAGTAACCATCCATACACTATTGATGGATGGATCTGGACCATAGTAACCATCAACACACTATTGATGGATGGATCTGGACCATAGTAACGATCCACACACTATTGATGGAGGGATCTGGACAATAGTAACCATCCATACACTATTGATGGATGGATCTGGACCATAGTAACCATCCATACACTATTGATGGATGGATCTGGACCATAGTGACCATCCACACACTATTGATGGATGGATCTGGACCATAGTAACCATCCACACACTATTGATGGAGGGATCTGACCCATAGTAACCATCAGCACACTATTGATGGATGGATCTGGCCCTTAGAAATCATCCACACACTATTGATGGATGGATCTGGACCATAGTAACCATCCACACACTATTGATGGATGGATCTGGACCATATATATATATATATATTTGATTTGTTTTGTCTATCCATATATTTATTTTGTGTAGCGCTAGTTAAATCAGTAAGATTCCTCCAAACATTTCATTATCGCCACTCACACATTATAATGCAGAACTGGGCATAATTATTTCATCAGCGAAGGTGTGACCAAGTGGATATTGGAATTATTTGGTAATGACAGTCTCACGCAAACAATATGGTATAATGAATAGCTTGCTTCACTTGTACGTCTGTGTAGAGCATATCTACTGTAAGTGTATAATGTTGTCCCCCACAGA